>JASDDO010000014.1:460648086-461234822 GCA_030015575.1 Agapanthus africanus | reverse complement strand
AAGCATCCGTTCGGGTGCTCGCGGTAGCGGTGTTCCGCCTTGGTGCACTTCGTCGTCGGTATCGGGGGTGCGACCGCCTACTAAAGTTTGCGACGAGTATTCGATCAGGATGTCGAGAATCTTGTTGGATTGCCCGACTCGATATTGAAAAGTGTTTTCGATAATGAGACTAAAATGCGGGGTTTATAATTGTTAGGCATGCGATGTCTAAGTAATTCATTTGATTAGGCATGCGATGTCTATGCAGATTGCGGATTCCAACTGTTGTAGTTTTACACTTTCTTTTCTGTGACCGTAAGTGTAATATGTGATATCGCCGGTTTCGTTGCTATATGTCAACGACAATTGGGATGCGCATATTTACTTACGTTGATGACATGTGATGTTATGTGTTGCTGGATATGTTATATTGGATCGTCGTGTTTGAATAGCCGGGGGTTTTATGTGAGATGAGTGTTTTTCATTTTCATTCATGTAAAAACTTGTATGTAATATTCTTTTATTCGGGGCGCTTCCAGGTTGCGGAAGTAGTCACCCTTTGTATATTATTTACTTTTCTGCACTAGGATAGACCCAAGGAGGAGGGCACAAGTAACCGGGTTCTGGAGTGCAGTGGGAGACCAACTCGAGGAGTCGAGTCGGGTCTCCTAACTCTAGAATTGGTAGGGTTGCTTGCCGCTCTCGTAGGGGTCTAGGGGTGTGGGTTTGGCTATTCATCACGACCGTGGAATCCGTGTTTTATACTAGCTCGTATTAAAAACACGGACGTCCTAGTATATCCAATATTTCATATGTTTCTTCTGCTGTGCTTTATCTGTGATGAGATCATGCGATGTTCTGTGGCAGATATTATATATAGTATATATGATATATTATATAGACGTTGCTTATGTTTTACACCCGCGCTAGCCCTGCCCCGCTCTGCCGTTAGTTACCTAACCTAACGGTGCACGAGGGGACATCGAGGCGAATGCGGATGGCATAAGTGCACGTCGTATTTATCTGTGATGTTTAGGTACTTAAATGATGGGACTTCATTAATGAGATTAATGAAATAAAAGAAACCTAAGATGTTGTAGAATCGAATTTCAAAATAAAACAGGTAGCTACAGTTCTGCTTTGCACAGCGGGTATATACGATATATCCTGCACCTTATTCGATAAGGAAAGGACCGAGATCCTTCACCAGGAGTGACTCCTTTAGCAATAACTGGCAAATGCTACATATTCGGTTTGTCTTTTGATAGCTTTTAAGTGTTTTTGCTTTGCACAGTGATATATATGATATATCCCGCACCTCATTCGACGAGGAAAGGACCGACGATCCCTTCACCGGGAGTGACTCCTTTAGCAAAAACTAGAAAAGCCTCAGAAACACTCCATTTTAAAATCATCTGATTCTACAACGATATCAAGTTCATTACGCAATAGGTTTTCAGAAAAACCTGTCGTAGCCCTCCGTCATTTCAGATAAGTACTAGTTAGTATTCGTGCTACGGTAGTTTGGCATTCGTCAAGGCGTAGTGTGCGGTAGCTAACTAGTATTTATCTGCTTATGCATATGATGCAGATTGGATTAGGGTATTCGTACGGCGTTGTTTGGCATTCGTCAAGGGTCGTGCGGGTGGGTTTAATTCGATCAAGAAATATACGGGTTGAACTTGACTATGTGGACTATGGGTTGTTTGGCATTCGTCAAGGTCATAGAACACTAGGGGGAAAATATTATCGGGAATTTCAAGTGTTGAAATTTGCAATGAGATTGCATACCTTCTATGAGATAGTTGGATCCCGATACCCGCTGCGAGTATGAGTTACTCCTGGGTGAGTTTTATACATTACAATTAGCTGATCAAGTAGGTGTCTAGAAAGGTGTCAACGGGGTTACGCCTCTGGGAAAACGAGGTTTACATTATTAGGTTCGTGCGAAAGCACGGGGGACCTCCCTCAAAGTACCGACACTGGCCTGGCTGAAAGATTGACGAACTTGTAGTGTGTAATTAATCCCGACTAGTCTTTCCTTTTAGGGTTTGAAGGAAGATTTGATAAAAAGCAGTAGGAGCCATCCTGATTAGATAAAATAAAAACCAATCTATTCTTGACAGAGCGCACGCTGAGTGTTTTCTTCTCTCTCTCTCCTGGTAGCGACCATATCACGCCTTAATCAAGATAATAATACGGATTTTTGACCGAACCCGCTTGTTATACTGAGCTGGGGAACGTTGATCCCGCTCCAACTTATAATTGTTATAAGACAGAGCAGGAATTTGGGAAATACCAGATTTCCCGTGCCGCCCAAACGAAGAGAGTGCATGTTGATGCATCATCTTCGGGTGTGTTCATTATACAGAACTGTTTCTCAGTATCCTCCGCATCCTTGGTATATGATACCGGATCAGGATCCCCAGATATGTAATCTGTTACATAGGGCTACAAAAGGGTAGAAAAACTGAGAACGGGTGATAAGTTTCATGAGGCAGAAAACGGGGCAAGTGTTGCAGCCAAGTCTGTTGGTCACTGTCACACTGTATTGTAATACATTGATTCTGAACAAATGTTATTAGATACCGAACCTGATATACAAAATCATATCTATTTCTTTATTAGTAAAGAAAGGATATTATTTTGTATTGCTGGATAATGTTTTGAACATTTCCTATATCAAAAGTTGATCGGTTCAGGCACGTTATCTAAAAGCATTAATGTTCTAAATCAAACTACAGTTCTTGGTATACAGAACACACACAAGAGGAAGAGTTCAAAAATGAACGAATCCTTCTTGAGGCATTGTAGACAAGGTCATATCAATGCGACCCTCTACTATAGATGCATGGTTCATCTGGATTTTTGATAAAGCCAAAATCTTTGACCGTCTCATCAAAACAGATGTTCCAACTCCGCAATGCCTGCTTTAGTCCATAAATGGACTTAAGCAACTTGCACAGCTTCCCACTGCTCCCACTCTGAATGAAACCCTCTGGCTGGTCCATATAGACACACTCCTCTAAATTTCCATTCAGAAAAGCGGCCTTTACGTCCATCTGCCAAATCTCATAATCGTGGAAGGCAGCAATGGCAAGAAGGATCCGAATGGATTTCAGCATAGCCACTGGAGAAAAGGTTTTGTCATAGTCCAAGCCAGGTCTTTGACGGAAACCCTTTGCAACAAGTCTAGCTTTATAGGTCTCAACCTGCCCATCTACACCAATCTTCCTTTTGAAGATCCACTTGCATCCTACGGGTTTTACCCTATCTGGAGCAACGTCCAACAACCATACTTTTTTGGTGTACATGGACTCCATTTCGGTCCGCATTGCATCCAGCCATTTTACCGAGTCAACGCTCTGAATGGCCTGCTGGAAGCTAGTCGGCTCATCACTATCAATGATGCAATCCTCTCTATCCCCGTCAATGAGAAAACCGTATCTCTCGGGCGGATGAGACTGCCTACTACTCCTGCGGAGCGGCGTAGGAATGTCCTGATCTTTCGAACCCTCTGGTTCTACTAAGCTTTCAGTAATAGCTCGTGGTTCTGGAATTTCTTCCAATTCTATTGCGCTCCCACTTATCTGATTTTCTAAAAACTCAGTTTCCAAGAAGTGCGCATGACGAGAAAGAAAAACCTTTTGTTCCTCTTCGCAATAGAAGAGATATCCCTTGGAGTTCTTTGGATATCCCACAAACTTGCACTGTACTGAGAGTGCCTCCAGTTTGTCTGCATGCTGCTTTTTGACAAAAGCTGGACATTCCTATGTCTTAATGTGCTTAAGATAGGGTTTGTTCCCACACCACATCTGATATGGTGTAGTAGGCACAGTCTTAGTTGGAACTCGGTTCAAAAGGTATGCAGCTGATTCTAGTGCATATCCCCAGAATGATCGCGGTAACTCAGCGTTACTCATCATGGAACATACCATATCCAATAGGGTCCGGTTCCGTCTCTCCGATACACCGTTATGTTGCGGAATGTATGAAGGAGTAAGCTGAGAGAGAATTCCATTCTCTTTTAAGTAATCAGGAACTCGACACTTAAGTATTCACCACCTCGATCAGATCTTAGTGTCTTGATACTTTTGCCTGTTTGTTTTTCCACTTCATTCTTATATTCCTGGAATTTTCCAAAGGCTTCGGATTTATGTTTCATTAAGAAGACATAACCGTACCTTGAAAAGTCATCCGTAAAAGTAATGAAGTAAGAATAACCGCTTCGTGCATGCGTAGACATTGGACCGCACACGTCGCTGTGTATGAGTCCCAAGAGCTCGCTCGCTCTTACTCCGTGTCCAGTGAACGGAGTCTTTGTCATCTTTCCTTTGAGAAAGGATTGACAAGTTGCATATGATTGATATTCGAACGGATCCAAATATCCTTCTGTATGTAACTTCATCAACCTTCTCTCATTGATGTGACCCAGTCTACAATGCCATAAGAAAGCCTGATTTGACTCCGGAGACTTTCTTTTGTGTGTATTCTGGACATGGAAAATCTGTGGTTGGTTTAATACGTATATTCCATTGTTTAATGCACCTGACCTAATCAGAACTTGATTAAGTAGAATGTTTACAACATTACTTACAAACGCAAATTTATAACCTTCTTTAGAAACTAAAGATACAGAAATGATATTACAAGTTGCATTGGGTACAAAATAACAATACGCAAAACCAAAACGTGTCCATCTGACAACCCCAGGTGATAGTCCCCCACGAATTCAGCATCCATGCCAGCTCCGTTTGCAACTCTGAGGGTCATATTCACCTGCCTTCAAAACCCTACGGTTTCTCAACACCTGTAAAGAATTACAGATATGAGATCCTGATCCGGTATCCAATACCCAGGAAGTAGAGTTTATTGATAGACAGTTTTCAAAAACATACACACCTGAAGCTGAAGCTGAAGCCGCAACACGCTTCAGATCCTGTGTTCTGGCCTTCAAGCCCTGCAATCTTTCTTCCAGTGTCCACTCTTATGACAGTAAAAGCATTCTTCCTTTCCCACAATTTTCCCGCTTTCTTTGTTGTTCTGCTTTCCCTTCGTATCCACCTTACTAACACAGCCCCTTGGTTTGGCGGGGGTTTTCTTCTTCTTTCCCTTGGCTTTCGCCTTGGACCAAGAAGATGAAGATCCTCCTACATACAAAGTGGATGTTTTCCTACCTTTCTGTAGGGTGCCCTCTACACTCCTCAGCATGTTGAGGAGATCTGAAAGTTCAACTTCCTTTTCCTGTAAGTTGAAGTTCGGGATGAACTGGGCGTAAGTGGAAGGAAGGGACTGGAGAATCAGGTCCGTATAGAGCTCATTCTCTAACGTGGTCCCAAGGTCCGCGAGCTCCTCAATGAAGCTAATCATCTAAGCACGTGTTCCGCTACCGGTGATCCGATGGCCAATCTCGCCGAAAACAGCTTTTTCGAGACTTCGTATCTGGCGATACGGGATTGCTCCCCATACAGTTCTTTTGTATAAAGAAATATGGATTCAAGGTCATATTCTCGTGCCTCCTCTGGTGTTCATTGTCCATAGAGCAAGCACGAGGCACTTGGCCTTCGCGCAATCAATCTCCCAAGTCTTACGGATTTCTTTATCCGCGACGCTGGAGGTGGGACCTAGGGCAGGGGGAGCTTTGGTGGTAAGGAGATACCCCAACTTGTCGTAAATGATTGCCATTTTGACATTCCCCTGAGCCAATCTTTGTAGTTTGGCCCTGTCAGTATGTTTTTATCTAGTAGTAACTTAAGTCCAGTCATGTTGTTTGTCGCTGCAATTAGGAGAGAGAGAAGAAACACTTTAGCATGATGCTCTTGCAAGTTTAGAGTGGTTTTAATTTTCTAAACAGGATGGCTCCCACTGTCTCTCGAATCCCTCCTCAAACCAAAAGGAAGAATTAGTCAGGATCAATCTCACCGTACAATACTTGCTTAACCGTTCAGCCAGGCTAGTGTCGGTACTTCGAGGGAGGTTTTCCAACGCTTTCGCGAAGTTCCTTAATTAAATAACCTCTTTTTCCCTGGGGGCGCAGCCCCGCTAACACCTTTCTAGACACCTACTAGGTTTATAGCATTGATCATTAAGCGAGAATTTTCCCGAGGAGTAGCATATACTCGCAGTAGGATCGGGATCCAAAATATCATTGCGTGACAAAACTTGAGGAATCCTACCAGAATCATCACACGCCAAATAGTATGCAGCGCTAGCAAGTTTCAGTTCTTTTGAAACACCCGATGTGGATTTTTGCCCCATGCTCTTATGACCTTGACTTTGGCCAACAAATCATAAGTCACATGTCAAGTTCTACCCGTCATTCTCCAGGTTAATTTGAACCCACCCGCACCTACCCTTGACTTTGGCCAACAAGGCAGTACAACTGTCCCAAACCAACACATCTATCTATGCTGCACATGAATACCCAATAGCTACCAATCACTATGCCTTGACTTTGGCCAACAAACATAGCTTGAATACTATTGACCATCTCTGTGAAACGACGGAGGGCTACGAATGGTTTTGGCGAAACCGTAGAACGTAGTGAACTTGATATAATCGATGGAACGAGATAGCTTTTAAAAGGAGTGGTTGAAGCTCCGCGTTTAAAGTTATTTGAAAAGAAACTGAGTGGTTTTTGAAAGTGTTCCAACGACTTTTACTTTGGTTTATTTTTCCTGCATTAATTTTAATGTGTCTCATCAATTAATCATACCATTGCAGAAAACAACGAAAATATGACGTACGCTTATGCCATCCGCATTCGCCACGGGGTCCCGTCATCACCCGTTAGGTTACTTAACTAACGACAGAGCGGGGGCTGGACTAGCGCGGATGCAAAACATAAGCAACGCCTAAATAGATATCATATAGATATATATAAACATTTGTCACATGCAATGATAGCTATTCCAGATCACAGATGAATACATTGGATATACTAGGAATCCGCAATTCGTATGAGCCTGTAACGAAGAGCGGATTACACGGTCGCGATGAATAGCAAAACCCACCCTAGACCCCTACGGGTGCGGCAAACTACCCGCCAAGTATCCGAAGTGAAGCAACCTCCCTCAACGACGTGAGTAGGCCACTCGGCACTTCGAGGTACCCGGTAGTTTGTGCACCCCTACCTTGGGTCTATCTAGGAGCAAAAACAGTAAAAAGAAATTATACAATGACTGCTACAACCCCTACCCGGTTGTACGGCCATACAAATAATATTACATCCATTTACATATTACAAGAATTGAAAGATAAACAAAACTCTCATTTCACAATTCCCCCGGCTATTCATCCGCGAAAATCCAACGAATTCATATACACAATCCATCAACATTACAGATCACAGATATGTATAACCCCCACTGATCGACGTATAGCGATTAGCAGACGTTCAATACATATATAACATTACAGATATAACCCATTAGCCAAAATCTATAGAAAATCGACCAAAATACGGATTTGTAACCACCCCAAAAACAAATTTGTTCTCTGGAAATTCTGGGCAGAAACAAACCATCTCAAAAATCACAAAATACCCCCAGAAACAAACTGCTGGAGAAACGATCCACGGCCGAGTCAACTCGGCCGCGGATCCGCCGGCAGAAGCAAGCCTGTCTCAAGTACGGCGTACTGACGGCTGTGGAACAGACCGTTGTTGGAGATAGTGCCCTCGGAGTCAATTATTGGATCACAGGCACGTGATTTCAATGATTGATGGAGGACCTATCCCGCTAGGACAGTCTACTCATGATGATAGTATGCTATCTGGTTTATCTTTATCATCGTGTACTGCTTTAGGTGACCTGACAGGTAACTATTGCACGTGATAAAGCCCCAAGGATTCTTGCTTGACCACGAGCAGTATGAGGGCGATCATATACGTGGGAGCTGGTAGTCTATATGCACATCCTTAAATGGTCCCTAGTCGTGGGAGTTTCGAGATAGGGCATCGATACTCTAGAGTAGACTAGTGTGTACGTTCGAGACCCCGACGAGGGGCAGTGGCCGGTCTCACAAGCCACTGGTGTCAGTTCGTTCACCTAAGATGTATACAGGTGCTCATTGGGTTATGAGTACACCGGACAGGACTCGCCGGGAACATGCTAGTTGGTCATATACCAGACGTCAGATAGCAGTTCCCTGGTGATATGTGTACAGGTTAGTTCATCGACCTGGGGATCGTCATTTGTCTCGTGTGAGTTCCCACTGTACTTTGATTACTACTCTACCACGGCTCAAAGGAGTCGTGCAAACAGGTTTTAGTTGGGTACAGTCCCGAGCCACATGGAGGCAGTGAGCGCATCTTCAGGGGTTCGTCTCTCCCGGTATTGGGGGTGAGGTCGCGCTCTGTCTAGGAGAGCCATTATACGAAGCCCTCGGCCGAGGCAAGGAGATTTACTGGTAGGTATTCCAGTAGTATCTCAGGGTGTTCTGGCTACACTCCGACACGACTTGTACCGCTTTTGGGGGTCTGACTTTTACCAACCCCTAGGCCCGCCAGCGATGCTCATAGACGAACGGACCGGACTGTACTTATATTGTCACTGACAGGCTCAGTAGGGTTGTCAGGCTGAGTTCGCTCACAGACGTCCCTTTTAGTCAATACCTGGTAGCCCGTTACGTATTGGCTTATACCTCTGACGTGCTAGTGGTTAAATCCACAACCAAGGTGTTGACGAGTCTTTAGAGTCCCCCACATTCAATTACTCAGCTTTCGGGCAAAAAGCTGTAGAGGCCGTATGGAGATATGGCAGGGTCCGATCAGATACGTGCGGTATTGCACGGATCAGGATCGGACAGTTTGTACTACTGGCCGTATGGTTATATGGCAGGGTTCGATCAGATACGTGCGGTATTGCACGGATCAGGATCGAACGGATATTACTAGCCGGCTTTGGTTTAAGCCGGTTCCTAGTATAGTACAGTGTAGATTTTGTCTCATTGCATTTGTATTTCGGTCGGAATACAGATGCGGGTGTGTATGCACAGTAGCGGGGTTTTTCCTGTAATTTATTACGGGACCAGTTTTCTGGAGTTGCCAGTTTGCTTTCCGTTTCGGCCAATTTTCTTTGTATCGTTCATTGGCCGAAGATTGGTGGAGGAGGGCTTATTTGCATTTGTGCAAATAAGCTTTTGTGGAGGTGGTCTTTGCATATTTCCTTGTATCATGATGGTGCACCATTCTTTGACCTTGACTTCTTCTTCTATCATGATTGCTTGACTTTGTGAGGTAATGATGGTGGTGTTGGAGCGTTGCTTTATTAGCTATCATGGTTGTTGGTTGTGTATTGGAATTGTTGTGATGATGATTCTTTGCATGATAGCCTTCTCTCTCTCTCCCTTGGATTATTGGATGGCTCTCTCTTTCATTTGCTGGACTCCCTCACTCACTCACTCTCTTGCCAAGAAATGGTTGGCCATTCATTTGAGAGGGGGCTGTCCCAATTTTGATGGGGGGGTTTTGGTTGATATCATATCATTTTCTTCACCAAAATTCCTAAGAAAAACTCCAAGTATCATACCTCCACCTATATGGAAATTCCTGTAAGTCTACGGTAGCGCTCCGGCCGTCTACAGACGCCAAATGCGGAACAAAAACTTTTTAACTGGCGCTATCGTATACTTTAACCCGGATCTGCCATTATTGTTAAACTAACAAACTGTAAAGAGTGTAGAAAGGTTATACCGAATGATCCGAGTCCTTCGTTCTTTAACCATCATCCCACGCTCCGTTGCGGCTGCTCCGATCTCATCTATCTCCGATCTCTTCGTCGAGGTGGCACCACGTCGACGATTCTTTAAACGGGCTCCCGCCTCTGACTCGAGGCAACTCGGTCGTCAAGTTTGCTAAAAGAGACGACCAAGAATGATGTAGAGAATGAGTAGATGACTTTGTCTCACTTCGTCCAAATCCATGGACGATCGGTTAATGAAGTTGCCGAGGGAATTGGGTGATGGAATGAAATGAACTGTAAAATTCCATGCACCCCAAATACTATCATATCTTTTACAACCATATGAAAACATCAAGTGAGAGAGTGAGAGGGAGGAGAGAGAGGGCCGGCCATATATAGGTAGAGGGAGGTGAGTGTAGGAGAGAGGGGAGAGTAACCTTAAGCAAAAGATCATGAACAAATATCCTTAGCTAAACAAAATGCTTTAATGTTAAAGCATGAGTCATAAACCTAGTCATCATGCTTTAATGAACCATTAAATGCATCCAATGAAAACTCAACACCAATTAATCCTAGTCACCTCATCTAGAATCTTCTAGAACACTGACTCACCTCAACTGAAGAAAAGATAAATCAGTCTTTAACCGAATGTTAAAAGACGGCTGATAGAAAACTGGAAACTGGCAACTTCCAAAAGTGATCCTGAAACGACTTTCAGGATAACCTTGAAACTGTATAAATATACCCGCATTTGTATTACGACCGAATGCAAATGCAACAGAGACAAAGATATTATACCTACTCAATATAATACTCGGATCCGGCTTAAACCAAAGCCGACCAGTATCATCTGCCCGAAAAATAACACGTGCGTAAACGCACGTGCATTTTCCGAACCCTGCTATAAAACCATACGGCCTCTACAACGTTTCGCCCGAACTTGGGAAACTGTCTGTGGGGGACTCTAATGACTCGTCAGTACCCTGGCAGTGGGTTTAACCACAAATCGTCAGCGGCACTAGCAATGCGTAACGGCTGCCCATGGACTGACCTCAAGGGATACCGATGAGCGAACTCATCCGGAAAACCCTACTGAGCCTAACAGTGACAATGTATATACAGTCCGGTCCGTTCGTCTATGAGTATCGCATATCTGCCTAGGGGGCTAGTAACGTCAGACCCCCAATAGCAGTATAAGTCGTGTCGGAGTGAAGCCCAATAACACCCTGAGATACTACTGGAGTACCTACCAGTAAATCTCCTGCCATGGCCATGGACTTTGTGTAATGGCTCTCCTAGACACAGCACGACCTCGCCCCCAATACCGGGAGAGACGAATCCCCTGCCGATCCGCTCACGTGCCTCCATATGGCTCGGGACTGTACCCAAAAGCTACCTGTTTGCACGACTCCTTTGAGCCGTGGTAGGGTAGAAATCAAAGCACAGTGGGAACTCATACGAGACAAATGACGACCTCAGGTCGATGAACTAACCTGTACACATGTCACCAGGGAACTGCTATCTGACGATATGTATAATACCAACTAGCAGGTTCTCGGCGAGTCCTGTCCGGTGTACTCATAACCCAATGAGCACCTGTATACATCTTAGGTGATCCAACTGAAACCAGTGGCTTGTGAGACCGGCCACCGCCCCTCGTCGGGGTCTCGACTGTACACACTAGTCTACTCCGGAGTATCGATGCCCTGTCTGGAAACTCCCACGACTAGGGACCACAATTAAGGATATGCGTATAAACCACCCAACTCTCACGTATCTGATCGCCATCATACTGTTGGTGGTAAAGCAAGATCCTAAGAGCTCTATCAAAGTGTAACATGTAATCAGTCACCTGAACATGTACACGACTGATAAAGGCAAACCAGATAGCATACTATCATCTTGAGTAAGATTGTCCTACCGGTATAGGTCCTCCGCAATCATTGCAATCACGTACCTGCGATCCAATAATTGACTATGAGGGCACTATCTCCAACAATCTCCCACTTGCACTCAAGGCTAATTATTGCGATGTCGACTACTCACAGCCCGTGTGAAACCGAACATCCAACTCCTCTACTAATCAGTTTCACAAAGCCCGTTTGTAAAACTATTGTGTTCGAGAAATAGCCTCGGTGAGTGCATCCGCCTAGAAGTTTCTTTCTATATCTCTCTTAATCTCAAGTTCGCGGAGAAAGCCATCTCCCGAATTGAGTAATACCTGTCTTAGAATATGTCTGGATGTTTGATGGGACCTAGTTCATAAATGAACTCCAAATCCAAACTTCTTAGACTGTATCGATCACTGAACCTAATCAGTATCCGGCACCATGCCACCCACAGTATCCTCTTGGACCACCTGTCCATAATATTGTCCCTCTTCGTCAGAGGGAAAAACTATAACTCTGACAATCACTCTGTCAACCATGTCACCTTTGAAGCCTGGAATGATAACCGTCTCCTGAAGGAGGTTGCCGTCATAAAATCCGTAGAACATGTACTTATATTCTAAAACCGCTTCCTTATGTTTCTCCAGGATTGGATTAATACAAACTTATTCCATCTAGTGCAAAAACAACATCTGGTGTGGTACTTGACATCTCATGATTGACTCAATTGCCTAAGCAAGTGATCTGCCAATCATGCACATCCCTCTCCCCTTTAGTCTATACGACACCTTTAGAGAGGGTGACTCCATCATCTGCAGGTACACCACCATGCTAGGAGTCAACTATTCTAAAAACCATTAGAATATCTGTCAAAGTACCCACATTGGGAAACTACCCAAATCCAGATCTAAAACCATAGATCCAGAAACCAGAATGTCAAATATTATATCCATATCCTGTCTGGAGAAACAACTGTGTGACGACCACAGTACAACCGATCGTAGTATAGGAATTTTACTTCCTACTCTGTGTATGTCATCCAGATACCATGACATCACAACCTACTACCTCCTTAACTGATCCATCCCCTATTCTGATTGAAGTCAAACCCATGACTGTCACATCAAAATTAGATGATCTATCTCCTCTATAACTGCTCAAGTCTATAAATAGATATAAGCATCTTGCCCACTATGTTTCCGCTGCTCCCACTGACTACGACAACCCTCCTACCGGGTCTCATATCCTGGAACAACAGTAGTGTCAAGTCTGGGTAGATAAGAACCTCCCTGTCACCGTCCTTGAGGCTACCGGAGTACCTCTCGGGTGTCTGAGGTTACCCACCATATCTGCGGAGTGGCTATTGGAATGTCAAACCTGATTGAATATATAGGTCCTATTAAATTTTCCGTAATCGTTCGCGGTTCTGGAATCACTTCCAGTTCTACCATACTCCCACTACTGTTTTCTGAAAAAGATCCATTTTACTAAAACTGTGGCGAGTCAAGAACAATATCACTATTGATCTTCCAAATGGTAGAATATCAACCCTCGTCATAGCCAGGGTCAACCCACAAAACAGGCATTACAGAAACGTGCCCTGAGTTATCCAGAGTCTGGTTTTAAGCATAAGCTGGACAACTCTCCGTACCTTAATATCTTTTAAGGTACGAACTATTCTATATCCAATATAGAAACTTTGGCACTTATTTAATTGGAACTAGATTCAAATCATGCAGCTGTCTCCAGTGCATATCAACTTAATGGAAAGAGGCTAATCAGCATTACTCAACTTAGGAATCTATCCAATTATGAGTAACCTGAAAGAGAAAACTCGTTTCTCAAAACCATCACTATCATCTGAATATCAATCACAAGAATCTACATCTTCGATCTCTTTGAAGAATTCCGATACTTGTGATACCTGGTTCTCTACTTTATTCTTATACCCATAACTTCTCAAAACTTAGACCTTGTATTTCTACGAAACACTTGTCTAAATACTAGAGAAGTTATAAGTAAACAGAACATAGTATGAGGACCTACCCCTTTGTCCTGATGGACACTTGGACAACATACAATACTCTGTATAAGTCCGCTGAGTTAACAACTCAAAACCTGTGCGTTGTAGGTGGAAAACTGTACCCTGGCGATTTCCTCAAATATCACCAATTACAACGAATTCCGATATAATGAGGATGATCACCTAATTCCCAATATCTTACTCCCACTCATCATCTGTAAAACCATACAGATATGAGAATGAAACCTGGTAAATACATACCCTTGGAGTAAGTGTCTAATCGGGAAAACAGTTTTTCTTTAACAATGCACTAAAACATGAAAATGTTTCGTAGGGGTATCCTGGTATTCATAGCAATGCCTCTTCCATAATCCAATTCATGACTTCAACCGTATATTTTATTGCCATCTCTTCAAATCCCTTTATTTGTCTTTAGTCGTTACCTTCTGTACACCATCGTTAGGCTAAATGGTTTTCTTCCTTCCCTACCGTTCGGCACCAGCCTATGGTTTGGAAGAAGACTATCCAGTAAGCATAATAGGTGTATCCTCCTAAACCAAGGAGTACTCGCATCTCGAGAGAAGGTGATGATAAAAGACAACTGAATAATACCTTATTCTTTTAAAGGTGAAATAGGAGTGGCGATGAAGTACGCGGTTTGGTCGTGAATGATATCAGTCGCAATTTACTTTGCCCTCTTTCTAATCCCTTTATTTTGTCTTTACATATCACCTTCTGCACACCCTACTTAGGCTAATTGGTTTTCTTCATTCCCTACCTTTCGGCACCAGCCTATGGTTTGGAATAAGACTATCCAATAAGCGTAATAGGTGTACTCTCCTAAACCAAGGAGCCCTCACAACCTGAGAGAAGGTGATAATAAAAGACAACTGAATAAACCAATTCTATTTCTCCTGAACCTGGATCCATCCTCGAAGAAGTTCCTTCGAGTTCGTATATAACCATACGATGGATCTATCCAATGGAAGTGGATATCCGTAGTAATACGGGTGTTCTGAGAAATTCAAAGAGTAAAAGAAGGAGTGGCAATGACTTATGCAACTCAGACAATCCAAAAGCCAGTATTTTAAGAAGGTTCAGTCAACCTGGTCACTGAGTCATAGTCTAGGGTCGGTCAAAGGTCGCTGCCAAAGAGAGAGAGAAAAGAAACACTCTGCGTGCACTCTATCCTAGATCAGAATGGGTATCACTTTATCTAATCCGGAAACCTCCCACTGTCCTGTCAAATTCTCCTCCAAACCTAAAGAAGAATCAATCGGGATCACCCGAAGAGTAAACCAACTCATCAGTGGGAATCGGGATCCAACTCTCATCGCATGATAACGTGATGGAATGCATCCACGTTACTCATACTCTAGAAGGTATGTGCATACTTGGCAAGTTTTCAGTTTCTTTAGAAACTCCCGATATGATTTATGCCCCATGCTCTTATGACCTTGGCGTATGTCAACAAATCATAAGTCACATGTCAAGTTCTGCCCGTCATTATCTTGTTAATTTGAACCCACCCGTACATACCCTTGACGTATGCCAACAAGGTAATACGACTGTCCCAAACCTACTAATCTATCTATGCAACAAATGAATACCCAGCAGCTACCAAACACTATGCCTTGACGTATGCCAACAAACATAGCTTGAATAGTACTGACCATCCATAAGAAACGACGGAGGGCTACGGCTGGTTTTTGGCAAAAAACCTTTAACGTAGTGAACTTGATATCGCTGAAGGAACCTGATAGCTTTTTAAAATATAGTGGCGAAAACCTTTTGCTAAAGAGGTCACTCCCGGTAAAGGGATCTCGGCTCTTTCCTCGTAGAATGAGGTGCAGGATATTCCACTGAATACCGCTATGCAAAGTAACTTGTAATCGACTATAGTGAAGTTATTACCCTGACGCAAACTTCTGCCCAAGGGGTCAGTCCCGGTGAAGGGATATCGGCCCTTGCCCCGTCGAATGAGGTGCAGGATATTCCACTGAATACCGCTATGCATAACAAAAGGAAACGTCTTTGTAATAACAATTTTCAAATTTGTTCCAACAACTGCAAACAGGTTTGTTTTACTTTGCATTGATCAGAATCAACGCAGTCCCATCATTCAATCACACCAGAAAAGAACGAAAATAAAATGTATGTATATGCCATCCGCATTCGTCACTGGGTCCCGTCATCACCCGTTAGGTTACTTAACTAACGACAGAGCGGGGACTGGACTAGCGCGGGTGTAAAACATATACAACATCTAATAGTATATAAACCAATATACAATAATCGCTCCAGGCGTGATAATATGCAACATTACAGAAAAGTAATAAGCATTACAGAACAGTACAGATAATCTGGGATCCCCGGGTTTCACAGAGCCGCTGCTGAAACCCGACGTTCCCCTGTCGTGTGGATAGACTGTGCAATGAAACCTAGACCCCTACGGGTGCGGCAAGTTACCCGCCAAAACCAGAAGCGAGGCAGCTCCCTACAGCATAGTGAATGGACCACCCAGCACTTCACGGAATCCGGTAATCTTGGGCACCCCTCCTTGGGTCAACCTGTACCCCCTACGAGTGCGGCGAATAGTCTGCCAATTCTAGAGTGGGACCCCTCTGCCTCTCAAAGCCATGAGATGCGGACCCGTTGCCCTCCAGAACCCGGCTATCCGTGCACTCCGTCGCGGGGCAAAACCTAGTACAGTAATGAAAAATAGTACAATAGGTACATCGACCGCAACCTGGTCGTGCCCCAAAAGAATATTATACAACAGGCAGTGACGGCAGTCCACAAGTTGGACGCTCGCCCCGCAATATCAAATGTACAAATAAACTCAAACTGCACTACCATTGCACACTGCTATCCACCACGACAAATCCGCAACATCACAGCACAACACAGAACATCAACGCGAATGTCACGTTCGCAAACCCGTCTAAAAGAACTATAGCAATCAGACGCGGTTTACCGATCAAATGACATTCCCGGTCGGAGATATAATGTAAGCACTGTAAACTAACATGTTTAAATTTCGATCGACCAAATATCATAAAGTGGGCCCCACGAACATCTGTTGAACAGTAATAAAATCTGGGCCCAAACGATATATACCAAAAACCCCAATTTCCAGAGAAGAACACACTGTACAAATTTGGGAGCATGATCTCACCAAGTGGCGGCGGATCCGCGGCCAAACCATGGGTTTGGCCGCGTTTCCGCGGCGGCTTGGTGGGATCACATGCCCAAATTTGGTCCGTGTTCTTAGAAAAGCACAGATTTTTGAGACATGTAGAAAAATTTTAGGAGACCATTTAAAATCGACAGAAACTGTGAGCTTGGAATTTTGCAATTTTCGATTTCCGGTTCGATCGATATTTTAAACGCGTTAGCACAAGTTAGCATAGCAAAATGGTTAGGCTCTGATACCACTGTAAGTCTACGGTAGCGCCCCGGCCGTCTACAGACGCCAAATGCGGAACAAAAACTTTTTAACTGGCGCTATCGTATACTTTAACCCGGATCTGCCATTATTGCTAAACTAACAAACTGTAAAGAGTGTAGAAAGGTTATACCGAACGATCCGAGTCCTTCGTTCTTTAACCATCATCCCACGCTCCGTTGCGGCTGCTCCGATCTCATCTATCTCCGATCTCTTCGTCGAGGTGGCACCACGTCGACGATTCTTTAAACGGGCTCCCGCCTCTGACTCGAGGCAACTCGGTCGTCAAGTTTGCTAAAAGAGATGACCAAGAATGATGTAGAGAATGAGTAGATGACTTTGTCTCACTTCGTCCAAATCCGTGGACGATCGGTTAATGAAGTTGCCGAGGGAATTGGGTGATGGAATGAAATGAACTGTAAAATTCCATGCACCCCAAATACTATCATATCTTTTACAACCATATGAAAACATCAAGTGAGAGAGTGAGAGGGAGGAGAGAGAGGGCCGGCCATATATAGGTAGAGGGAGGTGAGTGTAGGAGAGAGGGGAGAGTAACCTTAAGCAAAAGATCATGAACAAATATCCTTAGCTAAACAAAATGCTTTAATGTTAAAGCATGAGTCATAAACCTAGTCATCATGCTTTAATGAACCATTAAATGCATCCAATGAAAACTCAACACCAATTAATCCTAGTCACCTCATCTAGAATCTTCTAGAACACTGACTCACCTCAACTGAAAAAAAGATAAATCCGTCTTTAACCGAATGTTAAAAGACGGCTGATAGAAAACTGGAAACTGGCAACTTCAAAAAGTGATCCTGAAACGACTTTCAGGATAACCCCGAAACTGTATAAATATACCCGCATTTGTATTACGACCGAATACAAATGCAACTGAGACAAAGATATTATACCTACTCAATATAATACTCGGATCCGGCTTAAACCAAAGCCGACCAGTATCATCTGCCCGAAAAATAACACGTGCGTAAACGCACGTGCATTTTCCGAACCCTGCCATAAAACCATACGGCCTCTTCAACGTTTCGCCCGAACTTGGGAAACTGTCTGTGGGAGACTCTAATGACTCGTCAGTACCCTGGCAGTGGGTTTAACCACAAACCGTCAGCGGCACTAGCAATGCGTAACGGCTGCCCATGGACTGACCTCAAGGGATGCCGATGAGCGAACTCATCCGGAAAACCCTACTGAGCCTAACAGTGACAATGTATATACAGTCCGGTCTGTTCGTCTATGAGTATCGCATATCTGCCTAGGAGGCTAGTAACGTCAGACCCCCAATAGCAGTATAAGTCGTGTCGGAGTGAAGCCCAATAACACCCTGAGATACTACTGGAGTACCTACCAGTAAATCTCCTGCCATGGCCATGGACTTTGTGTAATGGCTCTCCTAGACACAGCACGACCTCGCCCCCAATACCGGGAGAGACGAATCCCCTGCCGATCCGCTCACGTGCCTCCATATGGCTCGGGACTGTACCCAAAAGCTACCTGTTTGCACGACTCCTTTGAGCCGTGGTAGGGTAGAAATCAAAGCACAGTGGGAACTCATACGAGACAAATGACGACCTCAGGTCGATGAACTAACCTGTACACATGTCACCAGGGAACTGCTATCTGACGATATGTATAATACCAACTAGCAGGTTCCCGGCGAGTCCTGTCCGGTGTACTCATAACCCAATGAGCACCTGTATACATCTTAGGTGATCCAACTGACACCAGTGGCTTGTGAGACCGGCCACCGCCCCTCGTCGGGGTCTCGACTGTACACACTAGTCTACTCCGGAGTATCGATGCCCTGTCTCGAAACTCCCACGACTAGGGACCACAATTAAGGATATGCGTATAAACCACCCAACTCTCACGTATATGATCGCCATCATACTGTTGGTGGTAAAGCAAGATCCTAAGGGCTCTATCAAAGTGTAACATGTAATCAGTCACCTGAACATGTACACGACTGATAAAGGCAAACCAGATAGCATACTATCATCTTGAGTAAGACTGTCCTACCGGTATAGGTCCTCCGCAATCATTGCAATCACGTACCTGTGATCCAATAATTGACTATGAGGGCACTATCTCCAACAATTCCTACAACCCCAAATGAGACTTG
This sequence comes from Agapanthus africanus, assembly GCA_030015575.1. NCBI lineage: Eukaryota > Viridiplantae > Streptophyta > Magnoliopsida > Asparagales > Amaryllidaceae > Agapanthus > Agapanthus africanus. The sequence goes on along the minus strand of JASDDO010000014.1, from coordinate 461,215,654 downwards.
AGCACTAACATTCTACAGCAAATCTTGGGCACGTCGACTAGCCGCTTCGTGCCCGAGTTGCCTCGGTATTGAGGTAGGAGCCCGTAAAAGATGCAGACGATGTGGTGCCCTTCCGGAAAGGAGACGACGACCGGAGTTTCCGCGAGAGATCGGGACGATGACGAGAAGACCGGAGGACTCGGATCAGTCGGTATATCTCTATTCCCTATCTTGTAGTTAGCTAGGACTAGTTAATGGTTCGATCCGGGTTTAGTGCGCGATGGTGCCGGTTTGCTAAGTTCGCAAAATTTAAAGTTTATCACCGCTTCCGCATTTTGGCCTCGGGATGGAGGTCGGGGCGCCGCCGTGCACTTACAGTGGTATCAGAGCCTCGCCATTAACTTAGTCTAACTTTGTTTAATGTGTTTACATTTCCGATCGACCAAAATTCCAAAATCCACGTTTTTGTTCACATCAGTTTTGTGTCGAAATTTTTTGGAGTCCAAAAATTTTTCAGGTTGTAGAGAAGTGATGTACTGGAAGTTCTAAGACTACTGGAGAAATTCGACAAATTGATCATTCAAGGGGAGCGCGGAACCGCGGCCAAAACCTACTTTGGGCCGCGGTTCCGCCGCAGTATGGAATGTTCAATTGGTCAAACTTTTTCAGTGGGCTTCTGGGGTATTTTTAGGGGTTTTGGAATATTAAACTTGGGCCCAGAATGTCTGTGAGTGCTACAGTATTGCTTGGGGGCCCACTTGTTATTTTTTGATCGATCGGATATTTTAAACACATTATTTCACAGTATTTACATTATATCTGCGACCGTGAATGTCACTTGATCGGTAAATCCTGTCTAACTGCTATAGCCCGGTTAGACGGATTTGCGAACGTGACTTTCACGTTGATGTTCTGTGTTATGCTGTGATGTTGCGGATTGGTCGTGGGGGATAGCCTGGATGCAATGCTTGTACAGTTTTGTTGTATTATGTACATTTGATATTGCGGGGCGAGCATCCGACATGTGGACTGTCGTCACTGCCTGTTTGTATTTTTTTTTTTTGGGCACGGCCAGGTTGCGGTCGATGTACCCGTTGTATGTATATTTTTTACTTTCTGTACTAGGATTACCCCAAGGTGGGGTGCACGGATAGCCGGGTTCCAGAGGGCAACGGGCCCGCATCTCATGGCATTGAGACGGAGGGGGCCTCACTCTAGGATTGGCGGGCTATTCGCCGCACTCGTAGGGGGTACAGGTTGACCCAAGAGGGATGCCCAAGTTACCGGATTCCGTGAAGTGCTGGGTGGTCCATTCACGGTACTGAAGGGGGCTGCCCGCTTCAGGTTTTGGCGGGTGACTTGCCGCGCCCGTAGGGGTCTAGGATTTCATTGCACAGGCTATCCACACGACCTGGGGAACGTCGGGTTTCAGTAGTGGCTCTGTGAAACCCGGGGATCCCAGATATCTGTATTGTTCTGTGATGCTGTACATTTCTGTGATGTTGCATTTCTTATCACGCCTTGAGCGAAATATAATATATTGGTATATATATTAGTAGATGTTGTAATGTTTTGCATCCGCGCTAGTCCAGTCCCCGCTCTGTCGTTAGTTAGCTAACCTAACGGGTAATGACGGGACCCAGTGGCGAATGCGGATGGCATATACGTACGTCATATTATTTTCGTTCTTTGTGGTGTGATCAATTGATGGGACTGCGTTGATTCGGATCAATGCAAGTTAAAAAAAACAAACCTATTCTGATGTTGTTGGAACACTTTTTCAAAAAGCTGTTATTGCAAGGACGTTCACTTTTGTTTTGCATCGTGGTATTCAGTTGGAATATCCTGCTCCTCAGTCGACGAGGCAAGGGCCGAGATCCCTTCACCGGGGGTGACCCCTTGGACAAAAGTTTGCGTCAGGGCAATGACTTCACTATAGCCGATTACTTTTTCTTTGCACCATGGTATTCAGTTGGAATATCCTGCACCTCATTCTACGGGGAAAGAGCCGAGATCCCTTCACCGGGAGTGACCTCTTTAGCAAAGGTTTTTCGTCACTATATTTTTAAAAGCTATCCGTTCCTTCAACGATATCACGTTCTTTACGTTAAAGGTTTTCGCCAGAAACCATTCGTAGCCCTCCGTTGTTTCATATGAGTGTTCAATAGTATTCAAGCTGTGTATGTTGGCCAAAGTCAAGGCACAGTGATTGGTAGCTATTGGGGCATTCATATGCAGCATAGATAGATACGTTGGTTTGGGACAGTCGTACTGCCATTTTGGCCAAAGTCAAGGGTAGGTACGGGTGGATTCAAAACAACCTGGAGAATGACGGGTAGAACTTGACATGTGACTTATGATATGTTGGCCAAAGTCAAGGTCATAAGAGCATGGGGCAGAAATCACATCGGGAGTTTCTAAAGAAACTGAAACTTGCCAGATATGCGCATACCTTCTGGAGTGTGACACCGTGAGCGGATTCCGTCACGTTATCATGCGATGATAGTTGGATCCCGATTCTCACTGATGAGTTGGTATACTCCTCAGGTGATCCCGACTAATTCTTATTTCAGGTTTGGAGGAGAATTTGACGGTACAGTGGGAGGTTTCCAGATTAGATAAATTGGTAACCATTCTGATCTAGGTTAGAGTGCACGCTGAGTGTTTCTTTTCTCTCTCTCTCTGGCAGCGACCATTGACCCGACCCAAAGACAATAACTCAGTGACCAAGTTGACCGAACCTTCTTAACACTGGCTTATGGATTGTCTGAGTTGCAAACCTCATTGCCACTCCTACTTTTACCCTTTTCTCCAGGACACCCCGTATTACTACGAACGTCCACTTCCATTGGACAAAACCATCGTATGGTTAGATACGAACTCGAAGGAATTTATTCGAGGATGGTTTCCGGTTCTGGAGAAAACGGATAGGATTATTCAGTTGTCTTTTCCTTTTACCTTCTCTCAAGTTGTGAGTACACCTTGGTTTAGGAGATAGTACACCTATTACGCAAATTGGATAGTCTTCTTCCAAACCTTAGGCTGGTGCCGACCGGTAGGGAATGAAGAAAACCAATTAGCCTAACGATGGTGTACAGAAGGTATTGAGTTAAGACAAAGCAAGGGATTAGTAAGAGGGCAAAGTAAATTGTGACTGCTATTCACGACCAAACCAAGTATTCCTTCGCCAATCCTAAATCACCTTTGTATTTCTCCAGGACACTCTGTATCACTACGAAGTTCCACAGTTTATTGGATACTCCATCGTATGGTTATATACGAACTCGAAAGGAACTTGTTCCAGTTCGGGGATGGATTCTGGTTCAGGAGAAATAGGAATAAGATTTATTCAGGTGTCTTTTATCTTCACCTTCTCTCGCATTGCGAGTGTTCCTAGGATTAGGACAGTACACCCATTATGCTTATTGGATAGTCTTCTTCCAAACCATAGGCTGGTGCCGAACGGTAGGGAAGGAAGAAAACCATTTGGCCTAAAGGGGTGTGCAGAAGGTAATGACTAAAGACATATGAAGGGATTTGGAGAGGTGGCAAAGAATTATACGGTTACAGTCATGAATCTGGAAGAGGCATTACTAGGAATACCGGGATACCCCATCGAAACATTTCAATGTTTCAGTTTCACTGTGTACTGTTAAACGAAAATTGATTTCCCAGTTAGACACTTGCTCCAGGGTATGTATTTACCAGGTATGATTCTCACATCTGTATGGTTTTACAGATGATGAGTGGGAGTAGGTTATTGGGAATTGGGTGATCATCCTCATTATATCGGGATTCGTTGTAATCGGTGATATTTGAGGAAATCACCTGGGCAGTTTGCCGGTCGGCAAATATTTGGTTTTGAATATCCGTTGTTATGCACCAATTTCAAATCGATATATATGTACGTCTATTTTCATAGAGTGAGATATACCCTTTTGAAATTATGTCTACGACATTTACCTATATCAGTGGATGGTTAGGAGCATTGAACAGCGGTGTAATTCTTCATAACCAAAGGTACAGTTTTCAACCTACGACACACAGTGATTGAGTTATCAGACTCAAGGGACTTATACAGAGTATTGTATGTTGTCCAGGGTCCATCAGGACAGAGGGGTTGGTCCTCGTACTATATTCGGTTTACTTATGACTTCTCTAGTTTTTAGACAGGTGTTTCTGTAAGTCGATGTAGTACACCCCAGTACTAGTGGGGAGGCGGAAATTTCAAAAACGATCAAGTTTAAAGAACGAACATCGACTAACCGCTTGAATCGAAGCTAAACGATAACTAACCAAAGATATAGTTATTCTAAACTACTATGCTTAGGGATTATACCTATCGAAACTAGTCCTTCGTCTTTACGATCTCCTTGTTCTCCTCGGCCTTCTCTAGGTAGTAGACGATCCACCCGAGAGCAAAACTCCAAGCTAAACCTCTAAACTTAAGGCAACTAACCTTCTTAGATTGCTAATCAAAGAAGTTAGGATGAGATAGAGTGATGGTTATGGATTGTTTAGTCTAACTAATCCTTTGATCTCAACTCATGAGGTGTAAGGATTAGGGTTTGAAGATGAGAGCTTGAGGAGAGAGAATGTGAGATAAGATAATGAGAAGAGAGAGAGTGTATCATAATATATTATGAAGCATTTTCTAATAATGAGAAAAGAATAAAGAGTGATGATAAATCATGCTTCATAAAATATCTAGTGGTGATTCATTAGCATGAGTCATTAAGCAATAAATGTGCATTAATGAAATGAATGAATCACCACCATGACTCACAATCTCATCCAAAGTAACCTCCTTAGTCACATCTTCTAGAAGCTTCTCGTACAATTACGAGAACGCCCCTCCAATCCGCAAAAATACGGAAAAACTTTAGACTGTAAAAATCCAATAACCGGATACCAGTAACTGGCTTAAACCAAAGCCGACTGGTAAAAACTGTCCGAAAGTCGTACGTGCGTAAACGCACGTATGCGTCCGAACCCTTTGTCGCAAAACCATGCAACCTCTATATCGTTTCTCCTGGAGTAGGAAACTCTCTGTGTGGGACTCTAGAGACTCGACTACTACGCTGGCAGTGGGTTTAACCACAGACTGCAAGCGGCACTAGCTGTACGTAACGGTCCCCAGGTAGTTGTCGATAAGAAGGCCGATGAGGAAACCCATCCGAACTCCTACTGAGTCTGATGTGACAATCTCCATACAGTCCGGTCCGTTCGTCCAAGACTATCGCATATCGGGCCTAGGGGGGCGGCAAGCGTCAGTCCCCTAATAGCGGTATAAGTCGTGTCGGAGGGAAGCCCATTACACCCTGAGAAACTACTGGAACCTACCAGCAAATCTCGATTGCCCTGGCCAGGGACTTTGCATAATGGCTCTCTGACACAGCACGATATCTACTCCCAATACCGGGAGGGACGAATCCTGTCTAACCGCCACTGCCTCCAAGTGCTCGGGACTGCACCCAACTGCTACCTGTTTGCACGACTCCTTTGAGCCATGGTAGGGTAGCAATCTAAGAACAGTGGGACACACTCGAGACGAAGTAGCAGTGTCAAGTCTGCGGACTACGCTGTACTCATGTCACCTGGGAACTGTTCACTGACGACTGGTATCAAACCAACCAACAGTTCCCTGTGAGTCCTGTCCGGTGTACCCGTAACCTAACGAGCACCTGTATACTATCTCCAGTACGACGTACTGACGGCTGTGGTGTTGGAGATAGTGCCCTCAGAGTCAATTATTGGATCACAGGCACGTGATTGCAATGATTGAGGGAGGACCTATCCCGGTAGGACAATCTTACTCGAGATGATAGTATGCTATCTGGTTTACCTTTATCATCGTGTACTGCTTTAGGTGACCTTACGAGTCGCTATTGCACGTTGATAAAGCCCCTAGGATTCTTGCTTGACTACCAGCAGTATGAGGGCGATCATATAAGTGGGAGCTGGGGTCTATAAGCACATCCTAAAATGGTCCCTAGTCGTAGGAGTTTCGAGACAGGGCATCGATACTCCATTAGTAGACTAGTGTATACAGTCGAGACCCCGACGAGGGGCGGTGGCCGGTCTCACAAGCCACTGGTGTCAGTTGGTTCACCTAAGATGTATACAGGTGCTCATTGGGTTATGAGTACACCGGACAGGACTCGCCGGGAACCTGCTAGTTGGGATTATACCAGACGTCAGATAGCAGTTCCCTGGTGACATGTGTACAGGTTAGTTCATCGACCTGAGATCGTCATTTGTCTCGTGTGAGTTCCCACTGTACTTTGATTACTACCCTACCACGGCTCAAAGGAGTCGTGCAAACAGGTTTTAGTTGGGTACAGTCCCGAGCCACATGGAGGCAGTGAGCGGATCTTCAGGGGTTCGTCTCTCCCGGTTTGGGGGTGAGGTCGTGCTGTGTCTAGGAGAGCCAGAACATGAAAAGTCCTTGGCCAAGGCAGGAGATTTGCTGGTAGGTATTCCAGTAGTATCTCAGGGTGTTCTGGGCTATACTCCGACACGACTTGTACCGCTTTTGGGGGTCTGACTTTTACCAACCCCCTAGGCCCGCCATGCGATACTCATAGACGAACGGACCGGACTGTACGGATATTGTCACTGACAGGCTCAGTTGGGTGTCGGGGTGAGCTTCCTCATCGACGTCCCATTTGGTCAATACCTGGTGGCCCGTCACGTATTGGCTTATACCTCTGACGTGCTAGTGGTTAAATCCACAGCCAAGGTATTGACGAGTCTTTAGAGTCCACCACACTCAGTTACTCAAGTTTCGGGCGAAACGCTGTAGAGGCCGTATGGAGATATGGCAGGGTTCGATCAGATACGTGCGGTATTGCACGGATCATGATCGGACGGTTTTTACTAGCCGGCTTTGGCTTAAGCCGGATTCTAGTATTTGATAGTGTAGTTTTGTCTCTTTGCATTTGTGTTCAGTGGGAATACAAATGCGGGCATGTATTTGCAGTAGTGGGGTTTTCCCGTATTTTATTACGGGATCAGTTTTTCTGAAGTTGCCAGTTTGCATTCCGTTCCGGCCGGTTTTCCTTCATTCCTTCTCGGTCGGACTTTCTTGATGGAAGGGGGTTATTTGCAGTTTGCAAATAACTCTTTTGTGGAGGGTCTTGTTGCTTATGTGCCTTTGTCATGATGAGATTCCTTTTTAATCTCATCACTTGCTTTTCATTTGATGGTTGGTGGAAAGGATTTGGATTAGAATGAGAGTGACTATATTCTATATTTGTTTTTGCCTTTATTCATTCTTTTCTCTCTCCAATCTAATTTTTTGAGTGAGAGGGGGGGCCGGCCATTTCTTGAGGGAGTGAGATGAGAGGATCATTTTCTAGTGGGGAAATATATCATCTCATTTTTCCTATGCTTGCTTGTATGCTTGCAAAAATCCCTCCATAGCTATCATTCTCCTTTCCTCCACATCTTCCATGGCAACTTCACATACCCAAAAGAGACAAGCTTACTACACTATTCTATAGCAAGCCTTGGACGCGTCGGCTAGCCAACTTCGCGCCCGAGTTGCCTCGGTCAAGAGGCGGGAGCCCGTAAAAGATTTCGGCTTACAGTGGTATCAGAGCCTCGCCATTAACATAGCCTAGCTTGCTCTAGCGCGTTTAGAACCCGATCGAACAAAATCCCCAAAAACCGTATTTTTGTGCACATGTGTTCTCTGTTGAAATTTTTTAAGCTCCTAAAATTTTTCTGGTCGTTGCAGAGGCATGTACAAGAAATTCTAAGAATTCTGGGAAAATACGATCCACTGATTCCTCACTTCGACCGCGGAAGGGCGGCCAATTCCCTAGTTTGGCCGCGCTTCCGCGGCGGATAGGAGGAATCGTGGCACCATATTTTCCCAGTAAGCTTATGAGTTAGAAATAAGGCTTTTGGGATATTTTATTTAGGCCCAGGTTTTCTGTAAGTGCTACAGTTCTTTTTGGGGGCCCACTTTGATAATTTTGTTCGATCGGATATTTTAAACATGCCAGTTCACAGTATTTACATTATATCTGCGACCGTGAATGTCACTCGATCGGTAAATCCAGTCTATCTGCTATAGCCCTTTTAGACGGATTTGCGAACGTGACATTCACGTTGATGTTCTGTGTTTTTGCTGTGTTGTTGCGGATCGGTCGTGGAGGATAGCTTGGTTGCAATATAGTACAGTTCTGTTTTATATGTACATTTGATATTGCGGGGCGAGCGTCCGACTTGTGGACTGCCGTCACTGCCTGTTTGTATTATTATTTTGGGACACGACCAGGTTGCGGTCGATGTACCCGTTGTATGTATATTTTACATTCTGTACTAGGATTACCCCGCGGTGGGGTGCACGGATGGCCGGGTTCTAGAGGGCAACAAGCCCGCATCTCATGGCATTGAGACGGAGGGGGCTTCACTCTGGGATTGGCGGGCTATTCGCCGCACTCGTAGGGGGTACAGGTTGATCCAGGAGGGGTGCCCAAGTTGCCGGATTCCGTGGAGTGCTGGGTGGTCCATTCACGGAGCTGAAGGGGGCTGCCTCGCTTCAGGTTTTGGCGGGTGACTTGCCGCGCCCGTAGGGGTCTAGGATTTCATTGCACAGGCTATCCACATGACCAGGGGAACATCGGGTTTCAGTAGTGGCTCTGTGAAACCCGGGGATCCCAGATATCTGTATTATTTCTGTGATGCTGTACATTTCTGTGATGTTGCATTTCTTTTCACGCCTTGAGCGAAATATAATATATTGGTATATATATATTAGTAGATGTTGTATATGTTTTGCATCCGCGCTAGTCCAGTCCCCGCTCTGTCGTTAGTTAGCTAACCTAACGGGTGATGACGGGACCCAGTGGCGAATGCGGATGGCATATACGTACGTCAGTATATTTTCGTTCTTTGTGGTGTGATTTAATTGATGGGACTGCATTGATTCGGATCAATGCAAGTTAAAACCAAACCTATTCTGATGTTGTTGGAACACTTTTCAAAAAGCTGTTATTGCAAGGACGTTCACTTCTGTTTTGCATCGTGGTATTCATTTGGAATATCCTGCTCCTCAGTCGACGAGGCAAGGGCCGAGATCCCTTCACCGGGAGTGACCCCTTGGACAGAAGTTTGCGTCAGGGCATTAACTTCACTATAGCCGATTACTTTTGCTTTGCATCGTGGTATTCAGTTGGAATATCCTGCACCCCATTCTACGGGGAAAGAGCCGAGATCCCTTCACCGGGAGTGACCTCTTTAGTAAAGGTTTTCGTCACTATATTTTTAAAAGCTATCCGTTCCTTCGACGATATCAAGTTCTTTACGTTAAAGGTTTTCGCCAGAAACCATTCGTAGCCCTCCATCATTTCAGTTAAATATTCGGTAGTATTCAAGCTATGTATTTTGACCTCACGCCAAGGCATAGTGATTGGTAGCTGCCGGGTATTTATCTGTTGCATAGATAGATGCGTTGGTTTGGGACAGTCGTACTACTATTTTGGCCTACGTCAAGGGTATGTACGGGTGGATTCAAATTAACCTGGATAATGATGGGTAGAACTTGACATGTGACTTATGATATTTTGACCTCACGCCAAGGTCATAAGAGCATGGGGCAGAAATCACATCGGGAGTTTCAAAAGAACTGAAACTTGCCAGATATGCGCATACCTTCTGGAGTGTGATACCGTGAGCGGATTCCGTCACGTTATCGTGCGATGAGAGTTGGATCCCGATTCCCACTGATGAGTTGGTTTACTCCTCGGGTGTTCCCGACTAATTCTTCTTTCAGGTTTGGAGGAGAATTTGAGGTACAGTGGGAGGTTTCCAGATTGGATAAATTGGTAACCATTCTGATCTAGGTTAGAGTGCACGCTGAGTGTTTCTTCTCTCTCTCTCTTTGGGTGCGACCATTGACCCGACCCTAAGATTTTGACTCAGTGACCAAGTTGACCGAACCTTCTTAACACCGGCTTTTGGATTGTCAGAGTTGCAAACCTCATTGCCACTCCTGCTTTTACCCTTTTCTCCGGAACACCCCGTATTACTACGACCGTCCACTTCCATTGGACAAAACCATCGTATGGTTATATACGAACTCGAAGGACTTCGAGGATGGTTTCTGGTTCTGGAGAAAACGGATAGGACTATTCAGTTGTCTTTTCTTTTCACCTTCTCTCAGGTTGTGAGTACTCCTTGGCTTAGGAGTCGTACACCTATTATGCAAATTGGATAGTCTTCTTCCAAACCATAGGCTGGTGCCGACCGGTAGGGAATGAAGAAAACCAGTTAGCCTAAACGGTGTACAGAAGGTATTGAGTTCAGACAAAGCAAGGGATTAGTAAGAGGGCAAAGTAAATTGCGACTGATATTCACGACCAAACCAAGTATTTCTTCGCCAATCCCAAATCACCTTTGTATTTCTCCAGGACACTCCGTATCACTACGAAGATCCCAGTTTATTGGATAATCCATCGTATGGTTATATACGAACTCGAAAGGAACTTGTTCCAGTTCGGGGATGGATCCTGGTTCAGGAGAAATAGGAATAAAATACATTCAGGTGTCTTTTATCTTCACCTTCTCTCGCGTTGCGAGTGCTCCTAGGATTAGGACAGTACACCCTTTATGCTTATTGGCTAGTCTTCTTCCAAACCATAGGCTGGTGCCGAACGGTAGGGAAGGAAGAAAACCATTTGGCCTAAAGGGGTGTACAGAAGGTAATGACTAAAGACATAAAAAAGGGATTTGGAGAAGTGGCAAAGAATTATACGGTTATAGTTGTGAATCTGGATAATGGAAGAGGCATTACTAAGAATACCGGGATACCCCATCGAAACATTTCAATGTTTCAGGTTCACTGTATACTGTTAAAAGAAAACTGATTTCCCAATTAGACACTTGCTCCAGGGTATGTATTTACCAGGTATGATTCTCACATCTGTATGGTTCTACAGATGATGAGTGGGAGTAAGTTATTGGAAATTGGGTGATCATCCTCATTATATCGGGATTCGTTGTAATTGGTGATATTTGAGGATGCCACCTGGGTTGTTTGCCGGTCGGCAAATATTTGGTTTTGAATATCCGCTGTTGTGCACCAATTTCAAATTGATATATCTGTACGTCTATTTTCATAGAGTGAGATATACCTTTTGATATTATGTCGATGACATTTACCTATATCAGTGGATGGTTAGGTAAGGAGCATTAAACAGCGGTGTAATTCTTCTTAACCATAAGTACAGTTTTCAACCTACGACACACAGTGAAAGAGTTGTTAGACTCAGCGGACTTATACAGAGTATTGTATGTTGTCCAGTGTCCATTAGGACAGAGGGGTTGGTCCCCATACTATATTCTGTTTACTTTTAACTTCTCTAGTTCTTAGACATGTGTTTCGTGGAAACACAGGGTCTAAGTTTTGAGGAGTTATAGGTATTTGAATAAAGTAGAGAACCAGGTATAGCAAGTATCGGGATTCTTCAAAGTGATCGAAGATATAGATACTTGTGTATGGTATTCAGTTGATAGTAATGATAAAGAGAAATTGCTTCTCTTTCGGGTTACTCAAAATTGGAAGTATTCCTAAGTTGAGTAACGCTGATCGGCCTCCTTCCATTTAGTTGACATGCACTGGAGATAGCTGCATGATTTGAATCTGGTTCAATTAAATCAGTGCCTCTGGTTCTATATTGGATGTAGAACAGTTCATATCTTAACGTTGTTAAGGTACGGGGAGTTGTCCGGCTTATGCTTAAAACCAGACACTGGACAACTCAAGGCACGTTTCTGTAATGGCTGTTTGTGGGTTGACCCAGGCTATGACGCGGGTTGACTTTCTACCATCTGGATGAACAATAGCAATATTGTTCTAGACTCGCCACAGTTTTATTAAAAATGGATTTTTTCAAAAACAGAAGTGGGAGTATGGTAGAACTGGAAGTGATTCCAGAACCGCAAACGATTACTGAAGATTTGATAAGGAACCTGAAGATTCAATCTGATTTGACATTCCATTGGCCACTCCGCAGATATGGTGGGTAACCTCAGGCACTCGAGAGGTACTTCGGTATGCTCAAGGATTGTGGCAGGGAGGTTCTTGTTTACCCAGACTTGCCATTGCTGTTGTTCCAGACTGTGAGACCCGGCAGGAGGATGAGTATAGTGTCGTTCTAAACTGGCTTTAGAAGTGCACGTCTATATGACTCTGCCAGAGGGTTGTCGTAGTCAGTGGGAGCAGCGGAAGCAATGGTGGACATCAGGCTTATGTCTATTTATAGACTAGAGCAGATATAGCGGAGATAGATCATCTATTTCTGATGTGACAGTCATAGGTTTGACTTCATCAGAATAGGGGATGGATCTGTTAAGAAGGTAGTAGGGTGTGATGTCCTGGTTTTTGATGACATACACAGAGTAGGAAGTAATATTCCTATACTACAATCGGTTATACTTTGGCCGTCACAATCGGAAGCAGTTTTAGAACATAAGTTGATATTCTAGGGAATTGATAACGGCTGCCTCCTTTAGGAGACGGTTATCATTCCAGGCTTCCAAGGTGACCTGGATGGCAGAGTGGCTGTCAGAGTTATAGTTTTCCCTCTGACGAGGGGCAGTATTTTGGACAGGTGGTCCAGGTGGATACTGAGGGAAGGCATGGCGCATGATACTGATTAAGTTCAGTTGACAATACAGTCTAAGAAGTTTGGATTTGGAGTTCACTTATGAGCTAGGTCCCATCAGACATCCAGATATTCTAAGACAGGTATTGCTCATTTCGGGAGATGGCTTTCTCCGCGAACTTGAGATACAGAGAGACATAGAAAGAAACATCAAAGCGGATCCACTCACTAAGGCTATTCCTCGAACGCAATAGTTTAGCAAACGAGCTTTGTGAGACTGACTAGTAGAGAAGTTGGGTGTTCGGTATCACACGGGCTGTGAGTATGCGACATCGCAATAATTAGCCTTGAGTGCAAGTGGGAGATTGTTGGAGATAGTGCCCTCAGAGTCAATTATTGGATCACAGGCACGTGATTGCAATGATTGAGGGAGGACCTATCCCGGTAGGACAATCTTACTCGAGATGATAGTATGCTATCTGGTTTACCTTTATCATCGTGTACTGCTTTAGGTGACCTTACGAGTCGCTATTGCACGTTGATAAAGCCCCTAGGATTCTTGCTTGACTACCAGCAGTATGAGGGCGATCATATAAGTGGGAGCTGGGGTCTATAAGCACATCCTAAAATGGTCCCTAGTCGTAGGAGTTTCGAGACAGGGCATCGATACTCCATTAGTAGACTAGTGTATACAGTCGAGACCCCGACGAGGGGCGGTGGCCGGTCTCACAAGCCACTGGTGTCAGTTGGTTCACCTAAGATGTATACAGGTGCTCATTGGGTTATGAGTACACCGGACAGGACTCGCCGGGAACCTGCTAGTTGGGATTATACCAGACGTCAGATAGCAGTTCCCTGGTGACATGTGTACAGGTTAGTTCATCGACCTGAGATCGTCATTTGTCTCGTGTGAGTTCCCACTGTACTTTGATTACTACCCTGCCACGGCTCAAAGGAGTCGTGCAAACAGGTTTTAGTTGGGTACAGTCCCGAGCCACATGGAGGCAGTGAGCGGATCTTCAGGGGTTCGTCTCTCCCGGTTTGGGGGTGAGGTCGTGCTGTGTCTAGGAGAGCCAGAACATGAAAAGTCCTTGGCCAAGGCAGGAGATTTGCTGGTAGGTATTCCAGTAGTATCTCAGGGTGTTCTGGGCTATACTCCGACACGACTTGTACCGCTTTTGGGGGTCTGACTTTTACCAACCCCCTAGGCCCGCCATGCGATACTCATAGACGAACGGACCGGACTGTACGGATATTGTCACTGACAGGCTCAGTTGGGTGTCGGGGTGAGCTTCCTCATCGACGTCCCATTTGGTCAATACCTGGTGGCCCGTCACGTATTGGCTTATACCTCTGACGTGCTAGTGGTTAAATCCACAGCCAAGGTATTGACGAGTCTTTAGAGTCCACCACACTCAGTTACTCAAGTTTCGGGCGAAACGCTGTAGAGGCCGTATGGAGATATGGCAGGGTTCGATCAGATACGTGCGGTATTGCACGGATCATGATCGGACGGTTTTTACTAGCCGGCTTTGGCTTAAGCCGGATTCTAGTATTTGATAGTGTAGTTTTGTCTCTTTGCATTTGTGTTCAGTGGGAATACAAATGCGGGCATGTATTTGCAGTAGTGGGGTTTTCCCGTATTTTATTACGGGATCAGTTTTTCTGAAGTTGCCAGTTTGCATTCCGTTCCGGCCGGTTTTCCTTCATTCCTTCTCGGTCGGACTTTCTTGATGGAAGGGGGTTATTTGCAGTTTGCAAATAACTCTTTTGTGGAGGGTCTTGTTGCTTATGTGCCTTTGTCATGATGAGATTCCTTTTTAATCTCATCACTTGCTTTTCATTTGATGGTTGGTGGAAAGGATTTGGATTAGAATGAGAGTGACTATATTCTATATTTGTTTTTGCCTTTATTCATTCTTTTCTCTCTCCAATCTAATTTTTTGAGTGAGAGGGGGGGCCGGCCATTTCTTGAGGGAGTGAGATGAGAGGATCATTTTCTAGTGGGGAAATATATCATCTCATTTTTCCTATGCTTGCTTGTATGCTTGCAAAAATCCCTCCATAGCTATCATTCTCCTTTCCTCCACATCTTCCATGGCAACTTCACATACCCAAAAGAGACAAGCTTACTACACTATTCTATAGCAAGCCCTGGACGCGTCGGCTAGCCAACTTCGCGCCCGAGTTGCCTCGGTCAAGAGGCGGGAGCCCGTAAAAGATTTCGGCTACGTGGTGCCCTTTCCGACGAGACGATGATGGACGGAGATTCCGCGAGAGATCGGAGTGGAGATGAAGACCGAAGGACACGGATCGCTTGGTATACTTCTCTACTCTTTTCTTTTTGCTTGCTAGCTAGGTTAATGGCCCGATCCGGGTAAAAGGTCCGCGGTGGTGCCGTTTTGCAAAGTCCGCAAAGTTTTTGTTTTCCGCGTTTCCGGCGTCGGATCGACGGCCGGGGCGCCCCCGCGGGCTTACATGTGGGACAGACCATCTCCCCGACTGGGATGAGAAGCGTACACACTAGTCTACTCCGGAGTATCGATGCTCTGTCTCGATAATCCAACGACCAGGGACCTGAATAAGGATGTGCTTGTAGACTACCCAGCCCCCACTAGTGTGACTGCCATCACAACGCTGGTAGACAAGCAAGATCCTAAGAGCTCTATCAATACGTACACTCACATATTAAGATAGAAAAACCAAGTAGCATACTACCATGTTTAGCAAGACTGTTATATATACATGTGAATATCCCAAGCTTCCATTAAGTAATATACAAGCTAGTATGATACAGTAATGGCCTTCTAGGGCATAAACACTAACAATCTCCCACTTGCACTAGGGCCATGTACTGGCATATCGTAGACCAATGATCTCGAGCAGCCTCTCGAACTGAATCTGAGGAAGGGCCTTCGTGAATGGATCAGCAATGTTCTCTTCTGAAGCAACTCTCCGAATCTCGATCTCCTGATGATCAATGATCTCCCTGATCAGGTGATACCGCCTCAAGATGTGTCTGGACTTCTGATGGGACCTTGGTTCCTTTGCTAAAGCTATAGCTCCGTTGTTGTCGCAATATAGAGGTATTGGATTAACTATGGTAGGAACAACCTGAAGTTCTGTTAGGAACTTCTTCATCCAGACTGCTTCTTTTGCGGCATCGCAAGCAGCTATATACTCCGCTTCCATCGTCGAGTCAGCAACGGTGTCCTGCTTGGAGCTCTTCCAGCACACCGCCCCTCCATTGAGGGTAAAGACATAACCCGACATGGACTTGGAATCGTCCTTATCACTCTGGAAGCCGGAATCAGCAAAGGCCTCCAACCTGAGGTCTTTTCCGCCGTAAACCAAGAACATCTCCTTAGTCCTCCTCAGGTACTTGAGAATGTTCTTTACTGCTCTCCAGTGGTTCTCCCCTGGGTCTGACTGATACCGGCTTACCACGCTCAGTGCGTAAGCTACATCTGGTCTGGTACACAACATCGCATACATTATAGAGCCTACCGCAGAAGCGTAGGGTATAATAGACATGCGTTCCCTTTCCAAATCAGTCTTGGGAGACATCTCTTTGGAGAGGGTGATTCCGTTACAAGCCGGTAGATTACCGCGCTTAGAATCTTCCATACTGAATCTTTTCAGTACAGTGTCGATATACCTGGACTGCGAAAGTCCCAACATCCTCTTGGATCTATCACGATAGATCCGGATCCCCAGAATGTAAGAGGCATCACCCAGGTCTTTCATGGAGAACCTGTGTGACAAGAATCCTTTGACAGATTGTAGCATAGGAATGTCATTTCCTATCAATAGAATGTCATCCACGTACAAGACGAGGAATACGACACTTCTGGCCACAACTTTACTATATATGCACGGTTCATCTGGATTTTTGATAAAGTCATATTCTTTGACTGTCTCATCAAAACAGATGTTCCAACTCCGCGATGCCTGCTTTAGTCCGTAAATGGACTTAAGCAGCTTGCATACTTTCCCGCTGCTCCCACTCTGATTGAAACCCTCTGGCTGATCCATATAGACGCTCTCTTCTAAATTTCCATTCAGAAAAGCCGTCTTTACGTCCATCTTCCAGATTTCATAATCATGGAAGGCAGCAATAGCAAGAAGGACCCGAATGGATTTGAGCATAGCCACTGGAGAAAAAGTTTCGTCATAGTCCAAACCAGGTCTTTCACGAAAACCCTTTGCAACAAGTCTAGCCTTATAGGTTTCCACCTGTCCATCTACACCAATCTTTTTCTTGAAGATCTATTTGCATCCTATGGGTTTTACCCCATCTGGAGCAAAGTCCAAAGTCCATACTTTGTTGGTGTACATGGACTGCATTTCGGTCCGCATTGCATCTAGCCATCGTACCGAGTCGCCGCTCTGGATGGCCTGCTGGAAGTCAGTAGGTTCATCATCATCTATGATGCAATCCTCTCTATCCCCGTCTATGAGAAAACCGTAGTATCTCTCAGGCGGATGAGACGGCCTACTACTCCTGCGGAGGGGTGCGGGAATGTTCTGTTCTTCTTGAACCTCTGGTTCTACCAAATTTTCAGTAGCAGTTTGTGGTTCTGGAATTTCTTCCAGTTCTATTTCGCTCCCACTCTTCTGATTTTCCAAAAATTCAGTTTCTAAGAAGCGGGCATGACGAGAAACAAAAACCTTTTGTTCCTCTGCGTAATAGAAGCAATATCTATGAGAGTTCTTTGGATATCCCACAAACTTACACTCTACTGAGCGTGCCTCGAGCTTGTCCGGATGCTGCTTTTTTACAAAAGCTGGACATCCCCACGTCTTCAGGTACTGAAGATAGGGTTTCTTCCCACTCCACATCTGATATGGTGTGGTAGGCACAGTTTTGGTTGGAACTCTGTTCAAAAGATGTATCGCTGATTCTAGCGCATACCCCCAGAAAGATCGCGGTAACTCAGCATTACTCATCATGGATCGTACCATATCCAATAGGGTTCGATTCCGTCTCTCCGATACACCGTTGTGCTGTGGAGTGTATGGAGGAGTAAGCTGAGAGAGAATTCCTTTCTCTTTTAGGTAACCTAGGAACTCGGCACTTAAGTATTCTCCACCTCGATCAGATCTTAGTGTCTTAATACTTTTGCCTGTTTGGTTTTCCGCTTCACTCTTGAATTCCAGGAATTTCTCAAAGGCCTCTGATTTATGCTTCATTAAGAAAACATATCCATACCTAGAGAAATCATCTGTAAAAGTAATGAAGTAGGAATAACCACCTCTCGCATGTGTAGACATTGGACCACATACATCGCTGTGTATGAGTCCTAAGAGCTCGCTCGCTCTTACTCCTTGTCCAGTAAATGGAGTCTTTGTCATCTTTCCTTTGAGACAAGATTGACAAGTGTCATAAGATTGATATTCGAACGAGTCCAAATATCCTTCTCTATGCAACTTAGTCAACCTTCTCTCATTGATGTGACCCAGTCTACAATGCCATAAGAAAGCTTTATTCAAATCTGGAGACTTTCTTTTTAGTGTGTTCTGGACATTGAAAATTTGGAGTTGGTTTAAGACATATATGCCGTTATTTAGAGTACCGGACCCAATCAAACCATGATTAAGGTGGATGTTGACAACATCTCTTACAAACGTGAAATCATAACCTTTATTTGATAACAAGGAAACTGATATGATATTACACGTTAAGCTGGGTACAAAATAACAGTTATGTAAAACCAAAATGTGTCCACTCGTCAATCCTAGGTGATAATCCCCGACGGAAGCAGCTCCCACGCTAGCTCCGTTAGCAACCCTGAGGATCATATCACCTCCCTTCAGCACTCTACGGTTTCTCAGTGCCTGCAATGAATTGCAAATATGAGATCCTGATCCGGTATCCAATACCCAGGAAGTAGAGTTGATCGACAGACAATTCTCAATTACAAACACACCTGAAGTCGAAGCCACAGCTTCCTTCGGTTCCTGGTTCTTGGCGTTCCACGCCTTGCAATCCTTCTTCCAGTGCCCTTTCCTGTGACAATGGAAGCACTCATCCTGACCAACTATCGGTACTGCTTTCTTTTTCTTTCCCTTCCCTCCCACCTTACTAACACCTCCTCTAGGTCTGGGTGCGGCCTTCTTCTCCCTTCCTTTGGCCCTAGCCTTGGACCCGGAAGAAGATGAACCGCCAACAAACATAGCGGGTGTTTCCCTTGCCTTCTGCAAGGTGCCCTCCGCACTCCTTAACATGTTCAGGAGTTCCGCAAGTTCAACTTCTTTTCCTTGAAGATTGAAGTTGAGGATAAACTGGGCGTAGGTGGGAGGAAGGGACTGGAGAACAAGGTCTGTATAGAGCTCATTATCCAAAGTCGTCCCAAGGTCTGCGAGCTCTTCTATATAGCCAATCATCTGTAGGACATGTTCACCTACCGATGATCCGACAGCCAACCTCGCTCGAAACAATTTCTTAGAGGTCTCGTATCTTGCTATACGAGATTGCTCTCCATAAAGTTCCTTTGTATGGAGAAATATGCCATCTAAGGACATATCCTCGTGCCTCCTCTGATGTTCATTGTTCATCGAGGCAAGCACGATGCACTTGGCTCTCGCGCAATCTAATTCCCAGGTTTTGCGGATTTCCTTATCCGCATTGCTGGATTTGGGACCAGGGACAGCAGGTGCCGTAGCGGTGAGGACGTACCCCAGTTTGTCATAGGTCAAAGCCATTTTGACATTCCGCAGCCAATCTTTATAGTTTGGCCCCGTCAGTATATTTTTCTCTAAAAGTAACTTAAGTCCAGTCATTTTTAGGGTCGCTGCAATTAGGAGAGAGAGAAGAAAACTCTTTAGCATGATGCTCTTGCAAGTTTAGAGTGGTTTTTAGTTTATCTAAACTGGATGGCTCCCACTGTTTCTCGAATCCTTCCTCAAACCATAAAAGAAGAATTAGCCAAGACTATTCTCACCGTACAATACTTGCTTAACCGTTCAGCCAGGCCGGTGTCGATACTTCGAGGGAGGTTTTCCAACGCTTTCGCGAAGTTCCTTAATTAAATAACCTCTTTTCTCTGGGGGCGTAACCCCGCTGACACTTTTCTGGACACCTACTAGGTTTATAGCATTGATCGTTAAGTGACGAATATCCTGATAAGTAGCATATACTCACAGTAGGATCGGGATCCAAATATCATCGTATGATAATGTTGAAGGAATCCTACCAACATTCATCAAACTCCAAATGGTATGCATCTCTTTGCAAATTTCAGTTTCTTTAGAAATTCCCAATATAAGTTTTTGCCCCATGCTCTTATGACCTTGACGTATGCCAACAAATCATAAGTCACATGTCAAGTTCTGCCCATCATTATCTTGTTAATTTGAACCCACCCGTATATACCCTTGACGTATGCCAACAAGGTAATGCGACTGTCCCAAACCAACACATCTATCTATGCAACAAATGAATACCTCAGCAGCTACCAAACACTATGCCTTGACGTATGCCAACAAGCATAGCTTGAATACTACTGACCATCCATAAGAAATGACGGAGGGCTACGACTGGTTTTGGCGAAACCGTGAACGTAGTGAACTTGATATAACCGAAGGAACCTGATAGCTTTTAAAAGGAGTGGTTAAATCTCCGCATTTAAAAATATCTGTTTTAAAAATAACCGAGTGGTTTCTTTTAAATTGTTCCAACGATTTAAACTTTGGTTTGTTTTACTTTGCATTATAGATAATGCGTCCCATCATTAACCTATCATTGCAGAAAACAACGAAAATACAACGTCCTCTTATGCCATCCGCATTCGCCACGGGGTCCCGTCATCACCCGTTAGGTTACTTAACTAACGACAGTGCGGGGGCTGGGCTAGCGCGGGTGTAAAACATAAGTGACGTCTAAATAGCTATAATAAATATAGATATTTTACATTCGTCTGACGCAATGATATACATTCCAGAACACAGATAAACAATATTGGATTTGCAAGCAATCTGTATTTCTTTTGAGCCTGCAAGAAAAGACAGATTACACAGTTGTGATGAATAGCCGTTACCCCACCCTCGACCCCTACGGGTACGGCAAACTACCCACCCGGCAGTCTGTGTACCCCACCTTGGGTCAGTCCTAGGAGCAAAAACAGTAAAAAGAAATAATACAACGGTGGCTACAACCGCAACCTGGAAGTGCCCCGCGAAAATAATATTACAACAAATTACATTTACAACAAATGAATTAAACAATAACCCATTGCTAACCCCGGCTATACACCATAACAGTCCAATACAGTTTATATGCACAAACAGATATAACCATTTCAGAAATGTGCAACCCCCTGCCAACCGACATACTAGCAGTTGGGGGAGGTTTACGAACACATTAAACAATCACAGATATAATCCAATATGCAAATACTGTACAATTTCGATCGATTAAACAACATCAATATTGCTCCAAAATCTGCTCTGTTAAACAGTAACCTGAGCAAATATTAAATATTCCAGAAAACCCCAAATCTCACAGGGGACCCACACAAGAAAGATGAGTCCATGACTCGGCTAAAGCGCCGCGGAAGGGCGGCGGATCCCACCGATCCGCCGCGCTTCCGCGGCCGAGTTGCCGATTCATGGGCTCGAATTTCTTGGGTGTTCTCCTGGACTCTTTTCTAGCTTTCTGAGCACACCTGAAAAATTTTTGGACTTCATTTTAAGTTCGACAGAAACTGAACAGATTTAGGGTTTTCCGGCTTCGTTTTTCCGTTCGAAATTCGTACAAATTTGCAATTAAGTTATTTATTGTTTAGCGAGGCTCTGATACCACTGTAAGTCGATGTAGTACACCCCAGTACTAGTGGGGAGGCGGAAATTTCAAAAACGATCAAGTTTAAAGAACGAACATCGACTAACCGCTTGAATCGAAGCTAAACGATAACTAACCAAAGATATAGTTATTCTAAACTACTATGCTTAGGGATTATACCTATCGAAACTAGTCCTTCGTCTTTACGATCTCCTTGTTCTCCTCGGCCTTCTCTAGGTAGTAGACGATCCACCCGAGAGCAAAACTCCAAGCTAAACCTCTAAACTTGAGGCAACTAACCTTCTTGGATTGCTAATCAAAGAAGTTAGGATGAGATAGAGTGATGGTTATGGATTGTTTAGTCTAACTAATCCTTTGATCTCAACTCATGAGGTGTAAGGATTAGGGTTTGAAGATGAGAGCTTGAGGAGAGAGAATGTGAGATAAGATAATGAGAAGAGAGAGAGTGTATCATAATATATTATGAAGCATTTTCTAATAATGAGAAAAGAATAAAGAGTGATGATAAATCATGCTTCATAAAATATCTAGTGGTGATTCATTAGCATGAGTCATTAAGCAATAAATGTGCATTAATGAAATGAATGAATCACCACCATGACTCACAATCTCATCCAAAGTAACCTCCTTAGTCACATCTTCTAGAAGCTTCTCATACAATTACGAGAACGCCCCTCCAATACGCAAAAATACGGAAAAACTTTAGACTGTAAAAATCCAATAACCGGATACCAGTAACTGGCTTAAACCAAAGCCGACTGGTAAAAACTGTCCGAAAGTCGTACGTGCGTAAACGCACGTATGCGTCCGAACCCTTTGTCGCAAAACCATGCAACCTCTATATCGTTTCGCCTGGAGTCGGAAACTCTCTGTGTGGGACTCTAGAGACTCGACTACTACGCTGGCAGTGGGTTTAACCACAGACCGCAAGCGGCACTAGCTGTACGTAACGGTCCCCAGGTAGTTGTCGATAAGAAGGCCGATGAGGAAACCCATCCGAACTCCTACTGAGTCTGATGTGACAATCTCCATACAGTCCGGTCCGTTCATCCAAGACTATCGCATATCGGGCCTAGGGGGGCGGCAAGCGTCAGTCCCCTAATAGCGGTATAAGTCGTGTCGGAGGGAAGCCCATTACACCCTGAGAAACTACTGGAACCTACCAGCAAATCTCGCTTGCCCTGGCCAGGGACTTTGCGTAATGGCTCTCTGACACAGCACGATATCTACTCCCAATACCGGGAGGGACGAATCCTGTCTAACCGCCACTGCCTCCAAGTGCTCGGGACTGCACCCAACTGCTACCTGTTTGCACGACTCCTTTGAGCCGTGGTAAGGTAGCAATCTAAGAACAGTGGGACACACTCGAGACGAAGTAGCAGTGTCAAGTCTGCGGACAACGCTGTACTCATGTCATCTGGGAACTGTTCACTGACGACTGGTATCAAACCAACCAACAGTTCCCTGTGAGTCCTGTCCGGTGTACCCGTAACCTAACGAGCACCTGTATACTATCTCCAGTACGACGTACTGACGGCTGTGGGACAGACCATCTCCCCAACTGGGATGAGAAGCGTACACACTAGTCTACTCCGGAGTATCGATGCTCTGTCTCGATAATCCAACGACCAGGGACCTGAATAAGGATGTGCTTGTAGACTACCCAGCCCCCACTAGTGTGACTGCCATCACAACGCTCATAGACAAGCAAGATCCTAAGAGCTCTATCAATACGTACACTCACATATTAAGATAAAAAAAACCAAGTAGCATACTACCATGTTTAGCAAGACTGTTATATATACATGTGAATATCCCAAGCTTCCATTAAGGAATATACAAGCTAGTATGATATAGTAATGGCCTTCTAGGGCATAAACACTAACAGTTTCTTGGAAACATAGGGTCCGAATTTTGAGAAGTTATAGGTATTTGAATAAAGTAGAGAACCAGGTATTGCAAGTATCGGGATTCTTCAAAGTGATCGAAGATGTAGATACTTGAGTATGGTATTCAGTTGATAGTAATGATTAAGAGAACTTGCTTCTCTTTTAGGTTACTCATAATTGGAAGCATTCCTAAGTTGAGTAACGTTGATCGGCCTCCTTCCATTTAGTTGACATGCACTGGAGACAGCTGCATGATTTGAATCTGTTTCAATTAAATCAGTGCCTCTGGTTCTATATTGGATATAGAACAGTTCATATCTTAACGATGTTAAGGTACGGGGAGTTGTCCGGCCTATGCTTAAAACCAGACTCTGGATAACTCAAGGCACGTTTCTGTAATGGCTGTTTGTGGGTTGACCCAGGCTATGACGAGGGTTGACTTTCTACCATCTGGGAGATCAATAGTAATATTGTTCTAGACTCGCCACAGTTTTATTAAAAATAGATTTTTTCAGAAAAACATTAGTGGGAGTATGGTAGAACTGGAAGTGATTCCAGAACCACAAACGATTACTGAATATTTCATAGGAACCTAAAGATTCAATATGGCTTGACATTCCATTGGCCACTCCGCAGATAAGGTGGGTAACCTCAGGCACCCGAGAGGTACTCCGGTAGCCTCAAGGACGGTGGCAAGGAGGTTCTTGTTTACCCACACTTGCCATTACTGTTGTTCCAGACTGTGAGACCCGGCAGGAGGATGAGTATAGCGTCGTTCTAAACTTGCTTTAGAAGTGTGCGTGTATATGACTCTGGCAGAGGGTTGTCGTAGTCAGTGGAAGCAGCGGAAGCATTGGTGGACAGTTGGCTTATGTCTATTTATAGACTAAAGCAGATATAGCGGAGATAGATCATCAATTTCTGATGTGACAGTCATAGGTTTGACTTCATCAGAATAGGGGATGGATCTGTTGAGATGGTAGTAGGGTGTGATGTCATGGTATTTGGATGACATACACAGAGTAGGAAGTGATATTCCCACACTACAATCGGTTATACTTTGGTCGTCACACAGTGGTTTCTCCACATGGGACTTGGACATTATATCAGACATACTGGTTACTAGATCTATGGTTTTAGATCTAGATTAGGGTGGTTTCCCAATTAGGGGTACTTAGACAGCATTCTAAGAGTATTTAGAATGGACGGCTCCTGGCACGGTAGTGTACCTGCAGTTGACGGAGTCACCCTCTCTGAAGGTGTCTTACAGACTAAAGTAGAGAGGGATGTGCATGATTGACAGATCACTTGCTTAGGCAATTGAGTCAATCAAGAGATGTCAAGTACCACACCAGATGTTGTTCTTGTACTAGATGCAATAAGTTGACATTGATCCAATCCTGGAGAAACAGTCGGAAGCAGTTTTAGAACATAAGTGGATGTTCTAGGGATATGATAACGACAGCCTCATTCGGGAGACAGTTATCATTCCAGGCTTCCAAGGTGACATGGACGACAAGGAGGTTGTCAGAGTTATAGTTTTCCTTCTGACGAGGGGCAGTATTTTGGACAGGTGGTCCAAGGCAATACTGAGGGAGGCATGGCGCAGGATACTGATTAAGTTCAGTTGACGATACAGTCTAAGAAGTTTGGATTTGGAGTTCATTTATGAGCTAGGTCCCATCAGACATCCAGACACATTCTAAGACAGGTATTACTCATTTCGGGAGATGGGTTTCTCCACGAACTTGAGATATAGAGAGACATAGAAAGAGACATCAAGGCGGATCCACTCACTAAGGCTATTCCTCGAACACAATAGTTTCGCAAGCGAACTTTGTGAGACTGACTAGTAGAGGAGTTGGGTGTTCGGTATCACACGTGCTGTGAGTATGCGACATCGCAATAATTAGCCTTGAGTGCAAGTGGGAGATTGTTGGAGATAGTGCCCTCAGAGTCAATTATTGGATCACAGGCACGTGATTGCAATGATTGATGGAGGACCTATCCCGCTAGGACAGTCTTACTCATGATGATAGTATGCTATTGGTTTATCTTTATCATCGTGTACTGCTTTAGGTGACCTGACAGGTCACTATTGCACGTTGATAGAGCCCCTAGGATTCTTGCTTGACCACCAGCAGTATGAGTGCGATCATATACGTGGGAGCTGGTAGTCTATAAGCACATCCTTAAATGGTCCCTAGTCGTGGGAGTTTCGAGTTATGGCATCGATACTCCAGAGTAGACTAGTGTGTACATTCGAGACCCCGACGAGGGGCGGTGGCCGGTCTCACAAGCCACTGGTGTCAGTTCGTTCACCTAAGATGTATACAGGTGCTCATTGGGTTATGAGTACACCGGACAGGACTCGCCGGGAACATGCTAGTTGGTCATATACCAGACGTCAGATAGCAGTTCCCTGGTGACATGTGTACAGGTTAGTTCATCGACCTGGGGATCGTCATTTGTCTCGTGTGAGTTCCCACTGTACTTTGATTACTACCCTACCACGGCTCAAAGGAGTCGTGCAAACAGGTTTTAGTTGGGTACAGTCCCGAGCCACATGGAGGCAGTGAGCGCATCTTCAGGGGTTCGTCTCTCCCGGTATTGGGGGTGAGGTCGTGCTGTGTCTAGGAGAGCCATTACACGAAGCCATCGGCCGAGGCAAGGAGATTTACTGGTAGGTATTCCAGTAGTATCTCAGGGTGTTCTGGGCTACACTCCGACACGACTTGTACCGCTTTTGGGGGTCTGACTTTTACCAACCCCCTA
Organism: Agapanthus africanus; assembly: GCA_030015575.1. Classification (NCBI taxonomy): domain Eukaryota; kingdom Viridiplantae; phylum Streptophyta; class Magnoliopsida; order Asparagales; family Amaryllidaceae; genus Agapanthus; species Agapanthus africanus. The sequence continues at coordinate 461,189,591 of JASDDO010000014.1, read as the reverse complement.
GGCCCGCCATGCGATGCTCATAGATGAACGGACCGGACTGTACGTATATTGTCACTGACAGGCTCAGAGGGTTGTCAGGCTGAGTTCGCTCACAGACGTCCCTTTTAGTCAATACCTGGTAGCCCGTTACGTATTGGCTTATACCTCTGACGTGCTAGTGGTTAAATCCACAACCAAGGTGTTGACGAGTCTTTAGAGCCCCCCACATTCAGTTACTCAGCTTTCGGGCAAAAAGCTGTAGAGGCCGTATGGAGATATGGCAGGGTCCGATCAGATACGTGCGGTATTGCACGGATCAGGATCGGACAGTTTGTACTACTGGCCGTATGGTTATATGGCAGGGTTCGATCAGATACGTGCGGTATTGCACGGATCAGGATCGAACGGATATTACTAGCCGGCTTTGGTTTAAGCCGGTTCCTAGTATAGTACAGTGTAGATTTTGTCTCATTGCATTTGTATTTCGGTCGGAATACAGATGCGGGTGTGTATGCACAGTAGCGGGGTTTTTCCTGTAATTTATTACGGGACCAGTTTTCTGGAGTTGCCAGTTTGCTTTCCGTTTCGGCCAATTTTCTTTGTATCGTTCATTGGCCGAAGATTGGTGGAGGAGGGCTTATTTGCATTTGTGCAAATAAGCTTTTGTGGAGGTGGTCTTTGCATATTTCCTTGTATCATGATGGTGCACCATTCTTTGACCTTGACTTCTTCTTCTATCATGATTGCTTGACTTTGTGAGGTGATGGTGGTGGTGTTGGAGTGTTGCTTTATTAGCTATCATGGTTGTTGGTTGTGTATTGGAATTGTTGTGATGATGATTCTTTGCATGATAGCCGTCTCTCTCTCTCCCTTGGATTATTGGATGGCTCTCTCTTTCATTTGCTAGACTCCCTCACTCACTCACTCTCTTGCCAAGAAATGGCCGGCCATTCATTTGAGAGGGGGCTGTCCCAATTTTGATGGGGGGGTTTTGGTTGATATCATATCATTTTCTTCACCAAAATTCCTAAGAAAAACTCCAAGTATCATACCTCCACCTATATGGCAATTCCTACAACCCCAAATGAGACTTGAGCACTACACCATTCTACAGCAAATCTTGGGCACGTCGACTAGCCAGCTTCATGCCCGAGTTGCCTCGGTATTGAGGTGGGAGCCCGTAAAAGATGCAGACGATGTGGTGCCCTTCCGGCAAGGAGACGACGACCGGAGTTTCCGCGAGAGATCGGGATGATGACGAGAAGACCGGAGGACTCGGATCAGTCGGTATTCTCTATTCCCTATCTTGTAGTTAGCTAGGACTAGTTAATGGTTCGATCCGGGTTTAGTGCGCGATGGTGCCGGTTTGCTAAGTTCGCAAAATTTAAAGTTTATCACCGCTTCCGCATTTTGGCCTCGGGATAGAGGCAGGGGCGCCGCCGTGCACTTACAACCGTCTCCCAAGCTGGGATGATAAGCGTATACGCTAGTCTACTCCGGAGTATCGATGCCCTGTCTCGATAGTCCTACGACTAGGGACCTGCATAAGGATGTGCTTGTGGATTACCCAGCCCCCACGAGTGTGACTGCCATCACAACGCTGGTAATCAAGCAAAGATCCTAAGGGCTCCACTAATGTGTAAAGGCGATATGCTAAAAGAAACACATGCACACATTAAAGCAGAAACAAACTAAGTAGCATACTACTATATTGAGCAAGATTGTTTATACAAGGTGAATATCCCAACCTTCCATCAAGTAATATACAAACTAGTATGATACAGTAATGGCCTCTAGGGCATATACACTAACAATATTGGCACAGAGCGCCGATCCAGAGAGCGCAGAAGCGCAATGCAAGAGTGCAAGGCGCATTTCAATAGAGCAAAGCGCATTTCAATAGCGCAAAGCGCATTTGATCAATTTTTATGATCTGTAAACAAATTTATGTTCTTTTAAAAGAGACTTTGTCTCAAGATTCAAGAACAACAGTTCTTATTTTTGAAAGGGCTTTGCCTTTATAGATCAATGATCTGTGAATGAAGTAAGTACTTCTTTGTTTTTATGATGAGATCTTTTGATTTTTTTATAAAAGACCTTGGTCTTTGTAGATCTAAGATCTTTTAAGAAGATAATTCTTCTTTTTTAGGAGATGATTTCATCTCTGAATTCATCACCATTTTTACCTTGAAGAAAAAAAATCTTCTTTTGTTGAGAGCTTGCTCTTCTTTCTTTGAGTTTTCTCAAAATTTATAGGGGGGTTTCTCTATATCAGACTTGAAGTCCTAGGGCCTTTATATAGGGCAAGTTGATTTGTTGAATCAGTTAAAGAGATCTTTCTCTTATTGATTTGGGGATATTTCCCGCCGTTGGATCTTTGATCCTAGGGCTTCTGTTTTATAGAAGGCAATTTTCTTGTTTTTAACAAGATTGGAATATCTTTCCATAACAAAATTTTAATTCTGATTAATTAATAATTTATCATTATTAGATCTTTTGATCTAACGGTGGGGAATTTTATAATTCCAGCGTTGGCGCACCCGTGCTTTGCACATGGTGCGCTGCTCAGAGCGCAGCGCACTTTGCGCTAGCGCACCTACGTTTGACACGTGGTGCGCTGCTCAGAGCGTAGCGCAGCCTGCGCTAGTGCACCCGTGTCTGACACATGGTGCGCAGCGCGCCTAGCGCTAGCGCACACAAGGTGCATTGCCTAGGGCGCAGCGCACCTGGCGCTAGCGCATCCGTGTTTGACACGTGGCGTGCAGCGCGCCTAGAGCTGGATCTGAAGCGTTGCTTCAATTTTTGAATTTTGAATTTCAAAACAGAGCTTTGCTCTGATTGGGGGTGCACTGCCTAGGGCGCAGCGCACCTGGCGCTAGCGCATCCGTGTTTGACACGTGGCGCGCAGCGCACCTACCGCCGGATCTGAGGCGTTGCTTCAATTTTTGAATTTTGGATTTCAAAACAGAGCTTTGCTCTGATTGGGGGAAACAGAGTCATCCTTGTCACTCTGGAAGCTGGAGTCAGCAAAGGCCTTGATCTGGAGGTCTTTTCCGCCATACACCAAGAACATCTCCTTAGTCCTTCTCAGGTACTTGAGAATGTTCTTTACTGCTATTCAGTGTTTCTCCCCTAGGTCCGACTGATACCGGCTTACAACGCTCAATGCGTATGCTACATCTGGTCCGGTACACAACATCACATACATTATAGAGCCTACCGCAGATACGTAGGGTATAGATAACATGCGAGCCCTTTCCAAATCAGTCTTTGGAGACATCTCTTTGGAGAGGGTGATTCCGTGACAAGCTGGTAGGTTACCGCGCTTGGAATCTTCCATACTAAATCGTTTCAGTATAGTGTCAATGTACCTGGACTGCGAAAGTCCTAACATCCTCTTAGATCTATCACGATAGATCTGGATCCCCAGAATGTAGTTGGCATCACCCAGGTCCTTCATGAAGAACCTCTGTGACAAGAATCCTTTGACTGACTGTAGCATAGGAATTTCATTTCCTATTAAGAGAATGTCATCCACGTACAAGACAAGGAATACCACAGTTCTCCCTACAATCTTACTATAAATGCATGGTTCATCTGGATTTTTGATAAAGTCGAATTCTTTGACAGTATCATCAAAACAGATGTTCCAACTCCGTGATGCCTGCTTTAGTCCATAAATGGACTTAAGCAACTTGCACACTTTACCGCTGCTCCCACTCTGAATGAAACCCTCCGGCTGATCCATATAGACGCACACTACCAAATTACCATTTAGAAAAGCCTTCTTTACGTCCATCTGCCAGATCTCATAATCGTGGAAGACAGCAATGTCAAGAAGGATCCGAATGGATTTGATCATAGCCACTGGAGAAAAGGTTTCGTCATAGTCCAAACCAGGTCTTTGACGAAAACCCTTTGCAACAAGTCTAGCCTTATAGGTTTCAACCTGTCCATCTACACCAATCTTCTTTCTGAAGATCCATTTGCAGCCTACGGGTTTTACCCCTTCTAGAGCAATGTCTAAAGTCCAAACTTTGTTGGTGTACATGGACTCCATTTCGGTCCGCATTGCATCCAGCCATCTTACCGAGTCGCCGCTCTGAATGGGTTGCTGGAAGCTAGTAGGCTCATCATTTTCAATGATGTAATCCTCTCGATCCCCGTCTATGAGAAAACCGCAGTATCTCTCGGGCGGATGAGACTGCCTGCTACTCCTGCGGAGTGGCGCTAGGATGTCCGGTTCTCCTGAAACCTCTGGTTCTACCAAGCTTTCAGTAATAGCATGTGGTTCTGGAATTTCTTCCAGTTCTATTGCGCTCCTACTTATCTGATTTTCTTAAAATTCAGTTTCTAAGAAGTGGGGATGCTGAGAAACAAAAACCTTTTTTTCCTCTGCGGAATAGAAAAGATACCCCCTGGAGTTCTTGGGGTATCCCACAAACTTACACAGTACTGAGCGGGCCTCAAGCTTGTCCGCATGCTGCTTTTTTACAAAAGCTGGACATCCCTATGTCTTAAAATACTTAAGACAGGGTTTCTTCCCACTCCACATTTGATATAGTATGGTAGGCACAGTCTTAGTTGGAGCCTTGTTCAAAATATATGCAGCTGTTTCTAGTGCATAACCCCAGAAAGATCGCGGTAGCTCAGCCTTACTCATCATAGAATGAACCATATCCAATAGGGTTCGATTCCGCTTTTCTGATACGCCATTGTGTTATGGTGTGTATGGAGGAGTAAGCTGAGAGAGAATTCCATTCTCTTTTAAGTAGCCCAGGAACTCGGCACTCAAGTATTCACCACCTCGATCAGATCTCAGTGTCTTGATACTTTTGCCTGTTTGTTTTTCCACTTCATTCTTGTATTCCCAGAATTTCTCAAAGGCCTCGGATTTATACTTCATCAAGAAGATATGTCCATACCCAGAGAAATCATCCATAAAAGTAATGAAATAGGAATAACCACCTCGCGCATGTGTAGACATTAGACCACATACATCGATGTGTATGAGTCCCAAGAGCTCGCTCGCTCTTACTTCGTGTTCAGTGAACGGAGTCTTTGTCATCTTTCGCATGAGACAAGATTCACAAGTAGCATAAGACTGATATTCGAACGGATTCAAATATCCCTCTTTATGTAACTTCGTCAACCGTGTCTCATTGATGTGACCTAGTCTACAATGCCAATGCCATAAGAAAGCTTGATTCGTTTCCGGAAACTTTCTTTTAAGTGTGTTCTGGACACTGAAAACCTGAGCTTGATTTAATACGTATATTCTGTTTTCTAATGTACCTGACCCAATCAGAACTTGGTTTAGGTGGATGTGGACCACATCGCTTACAAAAGTAAAATCATATCCTTCCTTAGAAAGTAAGGATACAGATATGATATTACAAGCTAGACTAGGTACATACAAACAGTTACGTAGAATAAATATCTGCCCACTTGTCAATCCAAGGTGATATTCCCCTACGGATTCAGCGTCCACGCTCATTCCGTTAGCAACCCTGAGAGTCATATCACCTAACCTGATAACTCTACGGTTTCTCAAAGCCTGTAATGATTTACAGATATGAGATCCTGATCCGGTATCTAGTACCCAGGAAGTAGAGTTTATTGACATACAATTTTCTATTACAAACACACCCGAAGCCGAAGCCCCAACATGCTTCGAATCCTGGCTACTGGCTTTGCTAGCCCCGCAATCCCTCTGCCAATGTCCTTTCCCGAAATAATAGGAACGTCCCTCCTTCACCACATCTAGTCCCGAAACTTTTGCCCTTCCCTTTCCTTCTACCTTCCTGGTTTCCTTCAGGGTGTCAGTAGAAGGTAGAGACTATAGAATCATGTCAGTATGTGACTCGTTCTTCAACGTGGTCCTCAGGTCCGTGAGCTCATCAATATATCTAGTCACTGTAGGGACGTTGTCCCCTATAGATGACCCGACAGCCAACCTCGCTTGAAGCAATTCGTTCGAGGTCTCATATCTTGCGATACGAGATTGCTCTCCATATAAATTTTTGCTATGGAGGAAGACAGAAACTAAGTCCATCTTCTCGTGCTGCCTCTGGTATGCATCATCAACTGAGGCCAACACGAGGCACTTGGCATTCGTACAGCCTTTTTCCAATGTCTTACAGATATCAGTATCCAATGGAAACTGGTCCTGAGACGGCAAGGGTTTGATTAGTGAAGAGGTGTCCCAATTTGTTATGGGTAATGGACATCTGGACAGACCTTTGCCAGTCAATACAGTCAGATTCAGTCATTTTATTATCTAGATGTAACCTATGTCTCGTCACTGGGTCGCTGCAATTAAGAAAGAGAGAAGAAAACACTTAGCATGATGCTATTGCAAGTTTAGATTGGTTTTTAGTTTATCTAAAAAAGATGGCTCCCACTGTTTCTTGAATACTTCCTCAAACCATAAAAGAAGAATTAGTCAGGATTAATCTCACCGTAAAATACTTGCTTAACTGTTCAGCCAGGCTAGTGTCGGTACTTCGAGGGAGGTTTTACAACGCTTTCGCGAAGTTCCTTAATTAAATAACCTCTTTTCCCTGGAGGCGTAGCCCCGCTAACACTGTTCTAGACACCTACTTAGTTTATAGCATTGATCGTTAAGTGAAAAAATCTCCCGAGGAGTAGCGGATACTCACAGTAGGATCGGGATCCAAATATCATTGTGTGATAATGCTAAAGGAATCCTACCAACATTATCAAACTCTAAATGGTATGTAGCACTAGCAAGTTTCAATTTCCTTAGAAACTCCCGATGTGGATTTTTGCCCCATGCTCTTATGACCTTAACGAAGGTCAACAAATCATAAGTCACGTGTCAAGTTCTACCCATCATTGTCCATGTTAATTTGAACCCACCCGTATATATCCTTGACGAAGGTCAACAAGGTAATACGACTGTCCCAAACCAACGCATCTATCTATGCTACATATGAACACCCAACAGCTACCAATCACTATGCCTTGACGAAGGTCAACAAACATAGCTTGAATACTATTGAATATTCATATGAAATGACGGAGGGCTACGAATGGTTTTGGCGAAACCGTGAACGTAGTGAACTTGATATAATCGAAGAAACCTGATAGCTTTTAAAAGGAGTGGTTTAAGCTCCGCGTTTTTAAAAGTTTTCTGTTTTGGAAAAAACCGAGTGGTTTTGAAATTGTTCCAACGATTCAGCTTTGGTTTGTTTTCTTTGCATTAATTTAATATGTCCCATCAATTAATCCTACCATTGCAAAAAACAACGAAAATATGACGTACGCTTATACCATCTGCATTCGCCACTGGGCCCCGTCGTTCACCTGTTAGGTTACTTAACTAACGACAGAGCGGGGGTTGGACTAGCGCGGATGCAAAACATAAGCAACGCCTACTAGATATCATATATTGATATATACATTCGTCAGATGCAATGATAGCCATTCCAGAACACAGATGAACACATTGGATATACTAGGAATACGCGCTTCGTTTGAGCCTGCAACGAAAAACGGATTACACGGTCGCGATGAATAGCCAAACCCCACCCTAGACCCCTACGGGTGCGGCAAACTATCCGCCAAATACCCGAAGTGAAGCAACCTCCCTCAACAACGTGAGTAGGCCACTCGGCACTTAAAAGTATCCGGTAGTTTGTGCACCCCACCTTGGGTCTATCCTAAGAGCAAAAAAACAGTAAAAGAAATAATATACAATGGCGGCTACAACCTCAACCCGGATATGCGACCGTAAAATAATATTACATCAATATACAAATTTTACATTGAATGTGTAAGTGCACGGCTGCGCCCCGGCCGTCAATCCGACGCCGGAATGCGGAAACGAAACTTTTACAAAACTTGTAAACCGGCACCACCGCGCACAAAATCCCGGAACGAGCTATTAATATAGTCCTAGCAAACTAGAGAAGGGGTAGAGAGATATACCAAGCGATCCGTGTCCTTCGGTCTTCTCGTCATCATCCCGATCTCCCCGCGGAATCTCCGGTCTTCATCTCCTCGTCGGAAGGGCACCACATCACCGGGTTCTTTTACGGGCTCCCACCTCTAGACCGAGGCAACTCGGGCACGAAGTTGGCGAGCCGACGTGCCCAAGAAGTGTTGTAGATGAAGTGTAGAACTCTATGTGTCTCTAGGGGTTGAAGTTGCCATCTATTGGTGGAGGTAATGAAGTGAACCTTTTGTAGATGAACTTGGGGATTTTTACAAAGCCAAAGAGATCAAAAATTCCCCACAACAATTTTGGACAGCCCCCTTCTTATCTTGGCCGGCCATGCATCAAAAAGGGAAAATGAGAGGAGAGTGTGTGTGTATCAAAAAGAGAGTGAGTCAAATAATGCAAGAGAGAGAAAGGGTTATCATGAGAAGAAATGATCACTAGCTTAATCCAACACTCCATCAACAATCATGAAAACAATGTCCCCACAAAAGTCAAGACATGATGAAGTCAAGAAGTCAAATGATGGTGCAACCATCATGAAGCAACAATATGCAAAGACCACCCTCCACAAAGCTAATTTGCACAATTGCAAATAAGCCCTCCTCTACCAATTTTCAGCCAAGGAAAGAAACAAAGGAAAATGGCCGAAACGGAAAACAAACTGGAAACTTCAAAAAACAGATCCCGTAATAAATTACAGGAAACCCCGCTACTGTATATACATACCCGCATTTGTATTCCGACCGAATACAAATGCAATGAGACAAAATCTACACTGTTCAATACTAGGATCCGGCTTAAACCAAAGCCCGCTAGTATTATCTGTCCGATCATGATCCGTGCAATACCGCACGTACATGATCGAACCCTGCCATATCACCATACGGCCTCTACAGCGTTTCGCCCGAAACTTGAGAAAACGGTCTGTGGGGGACTCTAAAGACTCGTCAATACTTTGGCTGTGGATTTAACCACTAGCACGTCAGAGGTATTAGCCATACGTGACGGGCTACCAGGTATTGACCAAAAGGGACGTCGATGAGCGAACTCATCCTGACGCCCTACTGAGCCTATCAGTGACAATATCCGTACAGTCCGGTCCGTTCGTCTATGAGCATCGCATGGCGGGCCTAGGGGGTTAGTAAAAGTCAGACCCCCAAAAGCGGTACAAGTCGTGTCGGAGTGTAGCCCAGAACACCCTAAGATACTACTGGAATACCTACCAGTAAATCTCCTGCCTTGGCCAAGGACTTCGTGTAATGGCTCTCCTAGACATAGCGCGACCTCACCCCCAATACCGGGAGAGACGAACCTCTGCAGATCCGCTCACTGCCTCCATGTGGCTCGGGACTGTACCCAACTAAAACCTATTTGCACGTCTCCTTTGAGCGTGGTAGGATAGTAATCAAAGTACAGTGGGAACTCACATGAGACAAATGACGATCTCAGGTCGATGAACTAACCTGTACACATGTCACCAGGGAACTGCTATCTGACGTCAGGTATAAGACCAACTAGCATGTTCCCGGCGAGTCCTGTCCGGTGTACTCATAACCCAATGAGCACCTGTATACATCTTAGGTGAACCAACTGACACCAATGTCTTGTGAGACCGGCCACCTCCCGTCGTCGGGGTCTCGACTGTATACACTAGTCTACTCTGGAGTATCGATGCCCTGTCTCGAAACTCCCACGACTAGGGACCTTTTAAGGATGTGCTTATAGACTTCCAGCTCCTACGTATATGATCGCCTTCATACTGCTGGCAGTCAAGCAAGAATCCTAGGGGCTCTATCAACGCACAATAGTGACCTGTAAGGTCACCTAAAGCAGTACACGATGATAAAGATAAACCACATAGCATACTACAATCTCGAGTAAGGCTGTCCTATCGGGATAGGTCCTCCATCAATCATTGCAATCACGTGCATGTGATCCAAGAATTGACTCTGAGGGCACTATCTCCAACAATCTCCCACTTGCACTCAAGGCTAATTATTGCGATGTCGTATACTCACAGCCCGTATGATACCGAACACCCAACTCCTCTACTAATCAGTCTCACAAAACCCGTTTACGAAACTATTGCGTTCGCGGAATAGCCTCAGTGAGTGGATCCGCCATGATGTTTCTTTCTATGTCTCTCTAAATCTCAAGTTCGCGGAGAATGCCATCTCCCGAAATGAGCAATACCTGTATTAGAATATGTCTGGATGTCTGATAGGACCTAGCTCATAAATGAACTCCAAATCCAAACTTCTTAGACTGTATCGTCAACTGAACTTAATCAGTATCCCGCGTCATGCCTCCCTCAGTATCCCCTTGGACCACCTGTCCAAAATATTGCCCCTCGTCAGAAGGAAAACTATAACTCTCACAACCTCTCTGTCATCCAGGTCACCTTGGAAGCCTGGAATGATAACTGTCTCCTAAAAGAGGTTGTTGTTATCATATCCCTAGAACATCCACTTATGTTCTAAAAACTGCTTCCGATCGTTTCTCCAGGATTGGATCAATACTAACTTATTGCATCCACTGCAAAAACAACATCTGGTGTGGTACTTGACATCTCATGATTGACCCAATTGCCTAAGCAAGGAATCTGCCAATCATGTACATCCCTCTCCCCTTTAGTCAGTAAGACACCTTTAGAGAGGGTGACTCCATCACCTGCAGGTACACTACCGTGCCAGGAGTCGTCCATTCTAAAACACCTTTAGAATGCTGTCTAAGTACCCTGATTGGGACACTTCCTAAATCTAGATCTAAAACCATAGATCTAGTAGCCAGAATGTCAGATATTATATCTATGTCCTATGTGGAGAAACCACTGTGTGACAACCAAAGTATAACCGATCGTAGTATAGGAACATCACTTCCTAATCTGTGTATTTCATCCAAATACCAGGACATCACACCCTACTGCCTTCTTAACAGATCCATCCTCTATTCTGATGAAGTCAAACCTATGGCTGTCACATCAGAAATAGATGATCTATCTCCGCTATATCTGCTTTAGTCTATAAATAGACATAAGCCACTTGTCCACCAATGCTTCTGCTGCTCCCACTGACTACGACAACCCTCTGGCAGAGTCATATACACGTACACTTCTAAAGTTAGTTTAGAACGACGCTATAGTCATCCCCTTGCCGGGTCTCGCAGCCTGGAACAACAGCAATGGCTAGTCTGGGTAAACAAGAACCTCCTTGTCACCGTCCTTGAGGCTACCGGAGTACCCCTCGGGTGCCTGAGGTTACCCACCGTATCTGCGGAGTGGCCAATGGAATGTCAAACCAAATTGAATCTTTAGGTTCTTATCAAATTTTCAGTAATCGTTTGCGGTTCTGGAATCACTTCCAGTTCTACCATACTCCCGCTACTGTTTTCTGAAAAAATCCATTTTTATTAAAACTGTGGCGAGTCTAGAACAATATCACTATTGATCTTCCAGATGGTAGAAAGTCAACCCTCGTCATAGCCTGGGTCAACCCACAAACAGCCATTACAGAAACGCGCCTTGAGTTATCCAGAGTCTGGTTTTAAGCATAAGCCGGACAACTCCCCGTACCTTAACATTGTTAAGATATGAACTGTTATATATCCAATATAGAAACAGATGCACTGATTTAATTGAACCAGATTCAAATCATGCAGCTGTCTCCAGTGCATGTCAACTAAATGGAGAGAGGCCGATCAGCATTACTCAACGTTAGGAGTGCTTCCAATTATGAGTAATCTGAAAGAGAAGCAAGTTCTTTAATCATTACTATCAACTGAATACCCTACACAAGTATCTACATCTTCGATCACCTTGAAGAATCCCGATACTTGCAACACCCGGTTCTCTACTTTATTCATATACCTATAACTTCTCAAAACTCAGACCTTGTGTTTCTACGAAACACTTATCTAAGAACTAGAGAAGTCATAAGTAAACCGAATATAGTACGAGGACCAATCCCTCTGTCCTAATGGATACTGGACAACATACAATACTCTGTATAAGTCCCTTGAGTCTGATAACTCAATCCCTATGTGTCGTAGGTTGAAAACTGTACCTATGGTTAAGAAGAATTACACCACTGTTTAATGCTCCTTACCTAACCATCCACTGATATAGGTAAATGTCATGGACATAATTTCAAAAAGGTATATCTCACTCTATAAAAATAGACGTACAGATGTATCAATTTGAAATTGGTGCATAACAGCGGATATTCAAAACCAAATATTTGCCGACCGACAAACAACCCAAGTGACTTCCTCAAATATCACCAATTACAACGAATTCCGATATAATGAGGATGATCACCTAATTTCCAATAACTTACTCCCACTCATCATCTTTAAAACCATACAGATGTGAGAATCATACTTGGTAAATACATACCCTGGAGCAAGGGCTAATTGGGAAATCGGTTTTCTTTTAACAGTACATTGTGAAACTGAAATATTGAAATGTTTCGATAGGGTATCCGGGTATTCCTAGTAATGCCTCTTCCATTATCCAGATTCACAACTGTAACCGTATATTTCTATGTCATCTCTCCAAATCCCTTCATATGTCTTTAGTCATTACCTTCTGTACACCCCTTTAGGCCAAATGGTTTTCTTCCTTCCCTACCGTTCGGCACCAGCTTATGGTTTGGAAGAAGACTATCCAATAAGCATAATGGGTGTACTGTCCTAATACTAGGAGCACTCGCAATGCGAGAGAAAGTGAAGATAAAAGACAACCGAATAAACCTTATTCCTATTTCTCCTGAACCAGAATCCATCCCCGAACTGGAACAAGTTCCTTTCGAGTTCGTATATAACCATAAGATGGAGTATCCAATAAACTGTGGATCTTCGTAGTGATACGGAGTGTCCTGGAGAAATATAAAGGTGATTTAGGATTTGCGAAGAAATACTTGGTTTGGTCGTGAATAGCAGTCGCAATTTACTTTGCCCTCTTACTAATCCCTTGATATGTCTTTACTTAATACCTTCTGTACACCATCGTTATGCTAATTGGTTTTCTTCATTCCCCACTGTTCGGCACCAGCCTAAGGTTTGGAAGAAGACTATCCAATTTGCGTAATAGGTGTACTATCTCCTAAACCAAGGAGTACTCGCAACCTGAGAGAAGGTAAAAGGAAAAGACAACTGAATAATCCTATTCGTTTTCTCTATAACCGGAAACCATCCTCGAATAAATTCCTTCGAGTTCGTATATAACCATATGATGGTTTTATCCAATGGAAGTGGACGTTCGTAGTAATACGGGGTGTCCTGGAGAAAAGGGTAAAAGTAGGAGTGGCAATGAGGTTTGCAACTCTGACAATCCAAAAGCCAGTGTTTAAGAAGGTTCGGTTAATTTTGGTCACTGAGTTATAGTCAAGGGTCGGGTCAAGGTCGCTGCCGAAGAGAGAGAGAAAAGAAACACTCAGCGTGCACTCTAACCTAGATCAGAATGGTTATCACTTTATCTAATCTGGAAACCTCCCACTGTACCGTTAAATTCTCCTCCAAACCTGAAAGAAGAATTAGTCGGGATCACCCGAGGAGTAAACCAACTCATCAGTGGGAATCGGAATCCAACTATCATCGTATGATAACGTGACGAAATCCGCTCACGTTATTACAATCCAGAAGGTATGCGCATATCTGGAAAGTTTCAGTTCGTTTAGAAACTCCTGATGTGGATTTTTACCCCATGCTCTTATGACCTTGACTTTGGCCAACAAATCATAAGTCGCATCTCAAGTTCTACCCGTCATTCTCCAGGTTAATTTGAACCCACCCTTACCTACCCTTGACTTTAGCCAACAAGGCAGTACGACTGTCCCAAACCAACGCATCTATATATGCTGCATATGAATACCCAACAGCTACCAAACACTGTGCCTTGACTTTGGCCAACAAACACAGCTTGAATACTATTGACTATCCATATGAAACGACGGAGGGCTACGAATGGTTTCTGGCGAAAACCTTTAACGTAATGAACTTGATATCGCTGAAGGAACCGGATAGCTTTTATAAAAATATAGTGGCGAAAACCTTTGCTAAAGAGGTCACTCCCAGTGAAGGGATCTCGACTGTTTCCCCGTAGAATGAGATGCAGGATATTCCAACTGAATACCATGATGCAAAGCAAAAGTAATCGTCTATAGTGAAGTTATTACCCTGACGCAAACTTCTGTCCAAGGGGTCACTCCGGTGAAGGGATCTCGGCCCTTTCCTCGTCGACTGAGGTGCAGGATATTCCAACTGAATACCACTGTGCAAAACAAAAGTGAACGTCCTTGCAATAACAGCTTTTTGAAAAGTGTTCCAACAACATCAAAATAGGTTTGTTTAGCTTGCATTGATCCGAATCAACGCAGTCCCATCAATTGATCACACCAATAAAGAACGAAAATAATGATGTACGTATATGCCATCCGCATTCGCCACTGGGTCCCGTCATTACCCGTTAGGTTACTTAACTAACGACAGAGCGGGGACTGGACTAGCGCGGATGCAAAATATATACAACATCTACTAGTATATATATCAATATATAATATTCGCTCAAGGAGTGATAAAAATGCAACATCACAGAAATGTAATAAGCAGCACAAAACAATACAGATATCTGGGATCCCCGGGTTTCATAGAGCCGCTACTGAAACCCGACGTTCCCCTGGTCGTGTGGATAGCCTGTGCAATGAAATCCTAGACCCCTACGGGCGCGGCAAGTTACCCGCCAAAACCTGAAGCAAGGAGCCCCCTTCAGCAACGTGAATAGACCACCCAGCACTTCACGGAATCTGGTAACTTGGGCACCCCTCCTGGGTCTACCTATGCCCCCTACGAGTGCGGCGAATAGCCCGCCAATTCTAGAGTAAAGCCCCCTCCGTCTCAATGCCATGAGATGCGGGCTCGCTGCCCTCTAGAACCCGGCTATCCGTGCACCCCACCTTCGGGTAATCCTAGTACAGAAAGTAAAATATACATACGACGGGTACATCGACCTCACCCCGGTCGTGCCCCAAAAGAATAATATACAAACAGGCAGTGACGGCAGTCCACATGTCGGACGCTCGCCCCGCAATATCAAATGTACATATAAAACGAAACTGTACTACCATTGCATCAAGGCTATCCACCACGACAATCCGCAACATCACAGCACAACACAGAACATCAACGTGAATGTCACGTTCGCAAATCCGTCTAAAAGGGCTATAGCAGTTGGACAGGATATACCGATCAAATGACATTCACGGTCGCAGATATAATGTAAATACTGTGAACTAACATGTTTAAAATTTTCGATCGATCAAATTTACCGAAGTGGGCCCCAAGCACTACTGTAGCACTCAAAGAAAATCTGGGCCCAAAAATAATATACCAAAAACCCCAATTTCAATTCACAAATCTATTGTAGAAAAATGGTACAGAGATGACATTTTCCTGCGACGGAACCGTGGCCAGAATAGGGGTTTGGCCGCGGTTCCGCGGTCCTTCTGTGGAATCACTGTATCAAATTTTTACAGAAGGCTTAAAATTGCCTGCTCAGATTTCTGCAACATACTGAAAAAAATTTCGAGCCAAAAAAATTTCGACAGAAAACTGATACTTTGAAAATGCAGTTTTTGGGATATTTGTTCGATCAAAGTTTTAAACACATTAGAGCAAGCTAGACTAGGTTAATGGTGTGGCTTTGATACCATGTAAGTGCACGGCGGCGCCCCGGCCGTCAATCCAACGCCGGAATGCGGAAACGAAACTTTTACAAAACTTGTAAACCGGCACCACCGCGCACAAAATCCCGGATCGGGCCATTAACATAGTCCTAGCAAACTAAAGAAGGCGTAGAGAGATATACCGAGCGATCCGTGTCCTTAGGTCTTCTCGTCGTCGTCCCGATCTCCCCGCGGAATCTCCGGTCTTCATCTCCTCGTCGGAAGGGCACCACATCGCCGGGTTCTTTTACGGGCTCCCACCACTGGACCGAGACAACTCGGGCACGAACTTGGCGAGCCGACATGCCCAAGAAGTGTTGTAGATGAAGTGTAGAACTCTATGTGTCTCTAGGGGTTGAAGTTGCCATCTATTGGTGGAGGTAATGAAGTGAACCTTTTGTAGATGAACTTGGGGATTTTTACAAAGCCAAAGAGATCAAAAATTCCCCACAACAATTTTGGACAGCCCCCTTCTTATCTTGGCCGGCCATGCATCAAAAAGGGAAAATGAGAGGAGAGTGTGTGTGTATCAAAAAGTGAGTGAGTCAAATAATGCAAGAGAGAGAAAGGGTTATCATGAGAAGAAATGATCACTAGCTTAATCCAGCACTCCAACAACAATCATGAAAACCATGTCCCCACAAAAGTCAAGACATGATGAAGTTAAGAAGTCAAATGATGGTGCAACCATCATAAAGCAACAATATGCAAAGACCACCCTCCACAAAGCTAATTTGCACAATTGCAAATAAGCCCTCCTCCACCAATTTTCAGCCAAGGAAAGAAACAAAGGAAAATGGTCGAAACGGAAAACAAACTGGCAACTTCAAAAAACAGATCCCGTAATAAATTACAGGAAACGCCGCTACTGTATATACATACCCGCATTTGTATTCTGACCGAATACAAATGCAATGAGACAAAATCTACACTGTACAATACTAGGATCCGGCTTAAACCAAAGCCCGCTAGAATTATCCGTCCGATCATGATCCGTACAATATCGCACGTACATGATCGAACCCTGCCATATCTCCATACGGCCTCTACAGCGTTTCGCCCGAAACTTGAGAAAACGGTCTGTGGGGGACTCTAAAGACTCGTCAATACTTTGGATGTGGATTTAACCACTAGCACGTCAGAGGTATTAGCCATACGTAACGGGCTACCAGGTATTGACCAAAAGGGACGTCGATGAGCGAACTCATCCTGACGCCTTACTGAGCCTGTCAGTGACAATATCTGTACAGTCCGGTCCATTCGTCTATAAGCATCGCATGGCGGGCCTAGGGGGTTGGTAAAAGTCAGACCCCCAAAAGCGGTACAAGTCGTGTCGGAGTGTAGCCCAGAACACCCTGAGGTACTACTAGAATACCTACCAGTAAATCTCCTGCCTTGGCCAAGGACTTCGTGTAATGGCTCTCCTAGACACAGCGCGACCTCACCCCCAATACCGGGAGAGACGAACCCCTGCAGATCCGCTCACTGCCTCCATGTGGCTGGGGACTGTACCCAACTAAAACCTGTTTGCACGTCTCCTTTGAACGTGGTAGGGTAGTAATCAAAGTACAGTGGGAACCCACACGAGACAAATGACGATCTCAAGTCAATGAACTAACCTGTACACATGTCACCAGGAAACTGCTATCTGACGTCAGGTATAAGACCAACTAGCATGTTCCCGGCGAGTCCTGTCCGGTGTACTCATAACCCAATGAGCACCTGTATACATCTTAGGTGAACCAACTGACACCAATGGCTTGTGAGACCGGCCACCGCCCCTCGTCGGGGTCTCGACTGTATACACTAGTCTACTCTGGAGTATCGATGCCCTGTCTCGAAACTCCCACGACTAGGGACCTTTTAAGGATGTGCTTATAGACTTCCAGCTCCCACGTATATGATCGCCCTCATACTGCTGGCTGTCAAGCAAGAATCTTAGGGGCTCTATCAAAGCGCAATAGTGACCTGTAAGGTCACCTAAAGCAGTACACGATGATAAAGATAAACCAGATAGTATACTACCATCTCGAGTAAGACTGTCCTATCGGGATAGGTCCTCCATCAATCATTGCAATCACGTGCCTGTGATCCAATAATTGACTCTGAGGGCACTATCTCCAATAGAATGAAAAATGAAAACTCTCATCTCACAACCCCGGCTATTCATCACAACAACCCAACAAGTTCATATACACAAACCAACATCACAGATCACACATATGCACAACCCCCACTAATCGACGTATAGCGATTAGTAAACGTTCAGTACATATATTATTTCACAAACACAGAAACATTAAACGATGTTAAATTTATGACTTCGAAACACCCGCAGTGCCACAGTGAATAACTTTCAGTAAAATCAAAATTGGCAAAAACAAACAACTCCTGAAACCTAAAATCTAAGCCAAAAACCCACACTACAAAAATGAACCATTTCCTCCAATACCAAACCGAGCTCGCCGGTTTTACCACCAATGTGGCCAGCCCAAACTTCGAGGAAATGCTCCATTTTTGTTCTGCGCACTTTTTACTGCACAAATAACACTCTGTACTTGTTTAAATAATTTTCAGAGTGCAATGAAAAATCGACAGAAACTTTAATATTGGGTTCGTTGTTTTCGGGTTGTTTCGGTTTCGTAGTTTAATGCGTCGTTTAAACTGTTAGTAATGGTTTAGCTAGGCTCTGATACCACTGTAAGTCTATGCCTCTCACCCCGCAAGTTAGCGAGGAGGCGGAACAAGTAAAAATCAAAACTTTCTTACATAGCAACATAGACTAAGCATGAAGGATCTTTGCCAAACCATATCTAACGAAACTACGGGAGGTTTAATCTACTGTGATTGACGATTATACCTCACGAAACTTGTCCTTCGGTTCTTTTCTCCGCTGTCCTCCTCGTCCATGTGAGCTCCGAGGATCGATCCGGATCTTGGTCACCTCCGCGGCCTCCTAGAGTTGAAGACGATCCACCCGAGAGTCTATAGTACGAGCTCCACCTCAAGCCGAGATAACTAGGGCAACAAGTTTGCCATGCTTGATGTCCTAGGTGATGTAGAGGAAGAAGATGGATTTGTTTGTCTATTTAGATTCTATTTTTCTCAACACAAGAGAGCTATAGAAATTTCTAGTGAGGAGGAAGAAGAAGAACCATGGGATCTCTCTTTTGATGAGAGAGAATGAGCAAGAGATAAACCATCCATAAGAAAAATAATTACCAATCTTTTGTCATGATAAATTGTGATGGCAACCCTTGATTTGACCATTATCATGTCAAGTTAAATCCAAGGCCAAAGAAGCATCTAGTGCTCACAAAAATATCTATGTCAACAATGGTCAACTTGGTCAAATGGTCAACATGGTCAAAGCAATTAGCCATAACACAATTATCCTTAAAAAGATTAGTAAATATTTTCCTCCACCTTATTATGGTTTTGACCAAATCAATGGTCAAAAACCTAATGAGGCACCTCATTTTTCGCTCCTCACAACCGTGCATACACACCCGCATCCGCATTCCGTAGAATACGAATGCACAGAAGACAAAACTAATCCATCCATACAATACAAGGATCCGGCTTAAACCAAAGCCCACTAGTATTGTCTGCCCGAACATCATACGCACACAAGTGCACGTAAGTGATCGTAGCCCTTCCGTAAAACCATACGGCCTCTACACCTTTTTCCCAGTGCAGGGAAACTCTCTGTGTGGGACTCTAAAGACTCGACACTACGCTGGCAGTGGGTTTAACCACAGACAGAAAGTGGCACTAGCTGTACGTAACGGTCCCCAAGTAGATGTCGAGAAGAAGGCCGACGAGGTAAACCCCATCCGAACTCCTACTGAGCCTGAATGTGACAATCTCCGTACAGTCCTGTATGTTCGTCAAAGAGTATCGCATGTCGGGCCTAGGGGCGGTAAACGTCAGACCCCTAATAGTGGTACAAGTCGTGCTGGAGTGTAGCCCAGAACACCCTGAGAAAACACTACCAGTAATTCTCGCTTGCCCTGGCCAGGGACTTTGTGTAATGGCTCTCCTAGACACAGCGCGATATCAACCCCCAATACCGGGAGATACGAATCCTGTCTAACCGCTACTGCTTCCAAGTGCTTCGGGACTGCACCCATCTACTACCTGTTTGCACGACTCCTTTGAGCCGTGGTAGGGTAGTAATCAAAGTACAGTGGGAACACACTCGAGGCGAAGTAGCAGTGTCAAGTCGACGGACTAAGTTGTACTCCTGTCACCTCGGAACTGTTATCTGACGATAGGTATAGTACAAACCAATAGTTCCCAATGAGTCATGTCCAGTGTACTCGTAACCTAACGAGCACCCGCATACTATCTCCAGTACGACGTACTAATGGCTGTAGGACAGACCATCTCCCCTGCTGGGATGAGAAGTATATACGCTAGTCTACTCCGGAGTATCGATGCCTCGTCTCGATAATCCAACGACTAGGGACCTGTATAAGGATGTGCTTATAGATTACCCAGCCCCCACTAGTGTGACTGCCATCACAACGCTGGTAATCAAGCAAAGATCCTAAGGGCTCCAGTAATATGTATAAGCGATATGCTAAAAGAAACACATGCACATATTGAAGTTGAAACAAACCAAGTAGCATACTACCATTTTGAGCAAGACTGTCTATACAACTGTGAATATCCCAAGCTTCCATTAATTAATATACAAACTAGTATGATACAATAATGGCCCCTAGGGCATATACACTAACTGTTAGTTATATATATGCCCTAGAGGCCATTACTGTACATGGGATGTATATTGTAGTGGATGCTGGGACGTATATAGGGAGGACTTTCTTGCTCGACATGATAGTATGCTATCTGGTTACCCTTTACCTTAACGTGTATGCTGATTGTCTCTCTGTTACATGTTGGTAAAGCCCTTAGGATCTGTACTTGACTACCTGGACTATGATGCGGATCATACTAGTGGGGACATGGTAGTCCATAAGTACATCCTTCAAAGTCCCTAGTCGTGGGTGTATCGAGACGGGGCATCGATATACCAGAGTAGACTAGCGTATACGCTTCTCGACCCATGTGATGGGCGATGGATGATCCCATATCCATTGGTGTTTGACATCAGAGATGGTATACGGGTGCTCAGTAGAGACTGGGTACACTGGACGGACTCGCCGAGAACTCCCAGATGGTATTATACCTCACGTCAGATGGCAGTTCTCTGGTGACACTGGTACAGAGTAGTCTGTTGACCCGAGATCGTCATAGAGTCTTGTGTGGTTCCCACTGTGCTTTGATTTCCATCTTACCACGTCCAAGAGGGCGTGCAAAACGGTGGTTTTTGGGTACAGTCCCGAGTCACATGGAGGCAATGAGCGATAGGAGGGGATTCGTCTCTCCCGGTATAGGGAGTTGATGTTGCGCTGTGTTCGATTGGCTATAACAGGAAATCCCTGGCCAGGGTTGCTGAGATTTACTGGTAAGTGTTACCAGTAGTTTCTCGAAGTGTTATAGACCTCATATCGACACGACTTATCGAGCTATTGGGGTCTGACGTTTACCACCCCTAGGCAAGATATGCGACATATCAGATGATCAGACCGGACTGTACGGTAGTGTTACTGGTCGGATTCACTGGAGTGTGAGCGGGCTTGCTCGTCGATCTTCAGATCGCTCAATACCCGGGTGGCCGTTACGTTTAGCAGACCGCTTGCGGCTTGTGGGTGTTTGATATGATCATCATCTGCTGCCGGCGTATTGACGAGTCTTTAGAGTCCTACACAGAGGTTTCATGGCTCAAGCGAAACGAAATAGGAGCGCATATGAGATATGTGCGGGACCGAGAATAATACTGTATGCGATACTGTATTCGATTCTCGCGATGTGACATCGATCGGTTATATGCGATATAGCCGGGTTATCGGATCAAGTGTTGATTCGATAAGATGTTACTAATGATACCCGTCGGTTATGTGCGTCATGACCGGGTCGTTAAATCAAGTGTTGATTTAATGATTTAATGCATAATTATATATTTGATATATTACTTTGCATTAACTAGTATCGGTTCACTTTGAATGGATTTTCTCACTCGGGTGTGCGCATTGCATATGCGATATGATTGATGTGCACTTGATTGTATCATGTTTGATGATATATATCTTTTTGTTAAGTGTAATGAATTAAACCTAGGTTAAATAAATGATTAGGGTTTTCTTTTATTCATTCATTTATATTTTCATTTGTATTTAAAAGATAAATGTGAAAAGGAAAAGAAGTCAAAAATGGTGGCTATTTTTGTTTTCAACTTGAAGCTTCATGAAGCTTTCTTCATGTCACCATTTTTGTCTCATCTCCTTTACCCTAACCATTCTTTAACCTTGGTCAATTCTCTACACTTAACTTGGGTTAAAATTATGATAAGAATTCATTTTTCTTTTCTTATTCTTTAGAACTTATCATAATAACAATTCTTCTTCTTCTTCCTTGCTTCAAGTGAAGAAGCTTGAGGTCATCAATGGTGGATTGATGTTTTGAGTGAGAAATCCATTTCCAAAGTTTACCCACATCCTATTTCTTCATCCTCTACCTCTTGCCAAGAAGTAGGGTGTGTTTCCTTCACAAGATTTTAGGGTTTGGTGAAGGTGGAGCTTGATTCATCGATGCCTCGACGTAGATCATCTTCGGCATGGACATCGACGACCTAGCTTGCCCATTCTCCGACGAAATCGATCCTAGAGCCCGGATTTGATTTGGACAGCGGAGAGGACCTCGTTGCGGAGCCGTGGAGGTGGAGCACCGGATCTACAAAGGTTGTATTTCCGTATTCTCATTAGCTAAGTTGTTAGCTAGCTTTCTTTTCGCCTAGACATCTAGTTATCGATCCGTACACTAGGGTTTGTAGGCACCATATTTTTGAAATTGCCATGGTTGATGGCTTGGGAGACCTCACTAGTGTGCCTAGGAACCCTGCAGTGGTATCAGAGCCTAGCTAGAGCCTTAGGCGAAGCGTAGACGGAATTTGAAGTCCGAACGACACAAAACCGAAACCCAAAACATGCTCTCTGTACATTTTTTAAAATCTGGGATTTTTCAAGATTAAAAATGTCCAGAAAATCAAGCAGGGTTTTATAAGAATTACTGTAAAATTCGTGGACCTGATTGCACTTTTCCACCGCGCTTCCGCGCCATGAGCATGGCTCGTGCGGCGGAAGGGCGGCCATTTTGTCGTTTCTGGCGACCAATTTTGTACAGTAATTCACAGTATACTGTGCTGAGTTTCCTGGATATTTTTGATAATTTTTCAAGAGTTGAATTTTTCTGAGTTGATTTAGGGTTTCGGAGTTTCGATCGGGGTTTCAAATTTTGTCGGTGTGGCTTTCCGGATAAATTTTAGAATATGTTAAAAGGTTCGACCGGATATAAATACCCGATTTTTCCCCTGTCGGGAAATTTCCAAATGTTGGATTTTTCCGTAGTTTAACGACGTTCTAAGTAGTGCAAGTAACGCGATGGACCCTCTAGAAGACAACAAACCTTAACTCGATTATGTGACCGTCTTGAACTGCCCTTTGAACCTTCGGGTTTGGGGCAGTACGGCGTGCCACATGTGAGGCGTTGGCTTGACCCTTCTACGGCTGGACCGTTGGTACTGAGGCACGAACTGAATGTTGTTAGACTTATTTCATGTGTTGATCTGTATCGGGAAAACTTGGGTGTTCGATTGTTCGATCGAAAATTTTAACATTTTCTGTTTATCTGGAATGGGATACAATAATTGGAATTCACAAAAGTTATGTGATAACTGAATGAATGTTATAAACGTAGCAGTTTAGTCTCACTTGATCGGTTGCCACGGAATTTTGATGTGATCAAAAGTCCGTCGCAATCACGTAGCGTACGCGGATATTCGCCGGTAAACTTAATAGACAGCCTCACTCCATAGCCCCGACCAAGTGACTGTAGGAGAACCCCGTCGCCGAAAGCATCCGTTCGGGTGCTCGCGGTAGCGGTGTTCCGCCTTGGTGCACTTTGTCGACGGTGTCGGGGGTGCGGCCGCCTACTAAAGTTTGCGACGAGTATTCGATCAGGATGTCGGGAATCTTGTTGAATTGCCCGACTTGGTATTGAAAAGTGTTTTCGATTTTGAGACTAAAATGCGGGGTTTATAATTGTTAGGCATGCGATGTCTAAGGTATTCATTTGGTCAGGCATGTGATGTCTGAGGTGGTTGCGGATTCCAACTGTTGTAGTTTTACACTTTCTTTTCTGTGACCGTAAGTGTAATATGTGATATCGCCGGTTTCGTTGCTATATGTCAACGACAATTGGGATGGACATATTTACTTACGTTGATGACATGTGATGTTATGTGTTGCTGGATATGTTATATTGGATCGTCGTGTTTGAATAGCCGGGGGTTTTTATGTGAGATGAGTGTTTTTCATTTTCATTCATGTAAAAACTTGTATGTAATATTCTTTTATTGGGGCGCTTCCAGGTAGCGGAAGATGTCACCGGTTGTATATTATTTACTTTTCCGCACTAGGATAGACCCAAGGAGGAGGGCACAAGTAACCGGGTTCTGGAGTCCAGTGGGAGACCAACTCGAGGAGTCGAGTCCGGGTCTCCTAACTCCAGAATTGGCTGGGTTGCTTGCCGCTCTCGTAGGGGTCTAGGGGTGTGGGTTTGGCTATTCATCACGACCGTGGAATCCGTGTTTTATACTGGCTCGTATTAAAAACACGGACGTCCTAGTATATCCAATATTTCATATGTTTCTTCTGCTGTGTTTTATCTGAGATCATGCGATGTTCTGTGGCAGATATTATATATAGTATATATGATATATTATATAGACGTTGCTTATGTTTTACACCCGCGCTAGCCCTGCCCCGCTCTGCCGTTAGTTACCTAACCTAACGGTGCACGAGGGGACATCGAGGCGAATGCGGATGGCATAAGTGTACGTCATATTTATCTGTGATGTTTAGGTACTTAAATGATGGGACTTCATTAATGTGATTAATGAAATTAAAAGAAACCTAAAGATGTTGTAGGATCGAATTTCAAAATAAAACAGGTAGCTACAGTTCTTGCTTTGCACAGCGGTATATGTGATATATCCTGCACCTTATTCGATAAGGAAAGGACCGAGATCCCTTCACCGGGAGTGACTCCTTTAGCAATAACTGGCAGATGCTACACCCTCGGTTTGTTTTTGATTGCTTTTAAGTGTTTTTTGCTTTGCACAGTGATATATATGATATATCCCGCACCTCATTCGACGAGGAAAGGACCGACGATCCCTTCACCGGGAGTGACTCCTTTAGCAAAACTAGAAAAGCCTCAAAAGCACTCCATTTTAAACTTCATTTGATTCTACAACGATATCAAGTTCATTACGCAATAGGTTTTCAGAAAAACCTGTCGTAGCCCTCCGTCATTTCAGATAAGTTGTATATAGTATTCGTGCTGCATTTGTTGGCTTTCGTCAAGGTGCAGTGTGCGGTAGCTATATGCTCCTTATCTGCTAGCATACGATGCGATTGGATTAGGGTAGTCGTGCGGCTTTGTTGGCTTTCGTCAAGGGTCGTGCGGGTGGGTTTAATTCGATCAAGAAATGTACGGGTTGAACTTGACTAGCGGGCTATGGTTTGTTGGCTTTCGTCAAGGTCATAGCACGTTAGGGGCAAAATATTATCGGGAATTTCAAGTGTTGAAATTTGCAATGAGATTGCATACCTTCTATGAGATAGTTGGATCCCGATACCCGCTGTGAGTAAG
The DNA here is from genome assembly GCA_030015575.1 of Agapanthus africanus. Lineage (NCBI taxonomy): Eukaryota > Viridiplantae > Streptophyta > Magnoliopsida > Asparagales > Amaryllidaceae > Agapanthus > Agapanthus africanus. The sequence goes on along the minus strand of JASDDO010000014.1, from coordinate 461,164,145 downwards.
AGTTACTCCTGGGAGAGTTTTATACATTACAATTAGCCGATCAAGTAGGTGTCTAGAAAGGTGTCAACGGGGTTACGCCTCTGGGAAAACGAGGTTTACTGTAATTAGGTTCGTGCGAAAGCACGGGGGACCTCCCTCAAAGTACCGACACTGGCCTGGCTGAAAGATTGGCGAACTTGTAGTGTGTAATTAATCCCGGCTAGTCTTTCCTTTTAGGGTTTGAAGGAAGATTTGATAAAAAGCAGTGGGAGCCATCCTGATTAGATAAAATAAAACCAATCTATTCTTACAAGAGCGCACGCTGAGTGTTTTCTTCTCTCTCTCTCCTGGTAGCGACCATATCACGCCTTAATCAAGATAATAATACGGATTATTGACCGAACCCGCTTGTTATACGAAGCTGGGGAACGTTGGTCCTGCTCCAACTTATAATTGTTATAAGACAGAGCAGGAAATTGGGGAATACCAGATTTCCCGTGCCGCCCAAACGAAGAAAGTGCATACGATGCATCATCTTCGGGTGTGTTCATTACAAAGAACTGTTTCTCAGTATCCTCTGTATCCTGGGTATATGATACCGGATCAGGATCCCAGATATGTAAGGTGTTACATAGGGCTACAAAAGGGTAGAAAAACTGAGAACGGGTGATAAGTTTCATGAGGCAGAAAACGGGGCAAGTGTTGCAGCCAAGTCTGTCGGTCACTGTCACCCTGTATCACCAATACATTGATTCTGAACAAATGCTATTAGCTACCGAACCTGATATACAAAATCATATCAGTTTCTTTATTAGTAAAGAAATGATAAAATTTTGTATTGTTGGATAATGTTTTGAACATTTCCTATATCAAAAGTTGATCGGTTCAGGCACGTTATCTAAAAGCATTAATGTTCTAAATCAAACTACAGTTCTTCGTATACAGAACACACACAAGCGGAAAAGTTCAGAAATGAACGAATCCTTCTTAAGGTATTGTAGACTAGGTCATATCAATGCGACCCGACTAGCTGGAGTTACATAAAGATGCATATTTAAATTTGTTTGAATTTACATCTTGTGAAACTCGCCAGTCATGTCACAAAGATAAGATGACCATAGCTATGTTTATTGGAAACATAGAAAGAGTTAGTGAACTCTTGGGATGATACATGTTGATGTATACAGGTCCCCTGTCTACACATACCAAGACCGGTTCTTTATACTTCATTACGTTCTCTGATGATCTCTTTAGATTCAGACCTATGTTCCTGTTGAAACACAAGTCCGAACCTTTTGAGGTATTCACAGAATATAAGTTAGAAGTAGAGAACCAAAATACGGGTATAAGTATTATGTCCTTTGATGAGATCAAGGAGGAGAATACTTGTGCATGGAATTACTGGACTATTCTAAAGGAGAATGAGATTCTCTCTCAGCATTACTCCTCCGTATACACCATAGTACGATGGTAAATCGGGGTAGAGCAGACACACCCTATATGATAAGGTGCGCTCTATGATGAGTACTACTGAGTCACCTATTTCCTTATGGGAGTTATGCACTTGAGAAGTTGCATACCTATTGAATAGGGTTCCAATCAAATCAGTTGCCTACCACTTCATATGTGATATGGAAAGGGAAGAGCCCATATCTTAAGTTAGTTAAGATTTGGGGTTGTCCGGCCTATGTCTGAAAAGCAAAATCCGGACAAGCTCGAGGCAATGTCAGTTATGTACAACTGGAAATGTTCCAGCCATACAAAATGCAGCTGATGATTTGATAGAACCAAAGGATTCAGTAGAAACCAACGAACCTCAGCCTCTCCGCCGATCTAGCAGGGTTCCTCACCCACCTGAGAGATACTTCGGTTTCTCTATGACAGTGGGAGCGAGGATTGCATCATGAGATGATGACCTAACTAGTTTCGAGCTGGCCATCAGGAGTTGGACTCTATAAGAATGGCCGGATGCTTAGAGATCTGAGATGGAATCCTTATACACCAACAAAGTATGGACTTTGGTTGCTATATCTGAAGGGTTAAATCCCCATCAGGAGCAAGTATATCTTGAGAAGATTACTTGGTGTACATGGAAAAGTTGAGACTTTCAAAGCTAGACTTGTTAAAGGTTTGCATCATTAACCAGGTGTGGATAATGATGAAACCCTTTCAAATAGCTATGCTTAAGTCCATCCAGATCCTACTTGCCACGGCTACATACCATGACTACGATATCTGGCGGTTGGGTGCCATGACTGCTTTTCTAAATAATGATTTAGAAGAGTGAGTCTATAAGTACACAGCCAAAGGGCTTCGTAAACAGTGGGAGCAGCGGAAACGTGAGCAAGATGTTTTATCTGATAAAGCAGGCATCGCGGAGTTGGAACATCTGTTTTGATGAGTTAGTCAAAGAGTTTGACATCATCAAAATGGTAGATGAACCTTGTATAAACGAAAAGGTAGTAGAGAGTATGGTGGTGATCCTCGTAGAGTACGTGGATGACATACTCTTGATAAGAAAGGAGTTTCTTATGCTACGCTCGATCAATCTCCGTTTATCACAAAGATTCTCCATATAGGATCAAAGTGATACCTCCTAAATCCTGAGTTTTGGATCTATGAGATAGATTTAATTGGATGTTAGAATTCTCACTAGTTGTAGTGAGATGGTATCAATCGATCCTGGGGAGAATCACTGGAAGTGTTCCAGGGTGATAAAGATGACTGAATGTCAGTCGCAGGCATTGTCTTTACCCTCAGTAAAGGGACGGTATGTTGGAAGAGTTCCAAGCTAGATACCGTGACATACTAGACGATAAAGGCACAATACATCGCTACTTAAGATGCTACCTAAGAGTATGTTTGGATGTATAATGGTTCATGAGATGAACTATGTTCCTCCCATTGTGTGACAATGGAGTTGTGGCTTTTGCCAAGGAACGCCGGTCCCATTAGTGATCCAGACTTATTCTAAGGCAGTATCACCTGATCATGGAGATGGTTGATCTCCAGGGTGATCGAGGAAAGGAGAGCAGACTTAGAGGATAACGCAGCGGATCCACTCACAAAGGCCTGTTCCCAGAGAGAGACTTTTATGGGATGGTTGAGTATGAGATACTGCAACCACTGCTACAGATGGCCCTAGTGCAAGTGGGAGATTGTTAGTTATATATATGCCCTAGAGGCCATTACTGTACATGGGATGTATATTGTAGTGGATGCTGGGACGTATATAGGGAGGACTTTCTTGCTCGACATGATAGTATGCTATCTGGTTACCCTTTACCTTAACGTGTATGCTGATTGTCTCTCTGTTACATGTTGGTAAAGCCCTTAGGATCTGTACTTGACTACCTGGACTATGATGCGGATCATACTAGTGGGGACATGGTAGTCCATAAGTACATCCTTCAAAGTCCCTAGTCGTGGGTGTATCGAGACGGGGCATCGATATACCAGAGTAGACTAGCGTATACGCTTCTCGACCCATGTGATGGGCGATGGATGATCCCATATCCATTGGTGTTTGACATCAGAGATGGTATACGGGTGCTCAGTAGAGACTGGGTACACTGGACGGACTCGCCGAGAACTCCCAGATGGTATTATACCTCACGTCAGATGGCAGTTCTCTGGTGACACTGGTACAGAGTAGTCTGTTGACCCGAGATCGTCATAGAGTCTTGTGTGGTTCCCACTGTGCTTTGATTTCCATCTTACCACGTCCAAGAGGGCGTGCAAAACGGTGGTTTTTGGGTACAGTCCCGAGTCACATGGAGGCAATGAGCGATAGGAGGGGATTCGTCTCTCCCGGTATAGGGAGTTGATGTTGCGCTGTGTTCGATTGGCTATAACAGGAAATCCCTGGCCAGGGTTGCTGAGATTTACTGGTAAGTGTTACCAGTAGTTTCTCGAAGTGTTATAGACCTCATATCGACACGACTTATCGAGCTATTGGGGTCTGACGTTTACCACCCCTAGGCAAGATATGCGACATATCAGATGATCAGACCGGACTGTACGGTAGTGTTACTGGTCGGATTCACTGGAGTGTGAGCGGGCTTGCTCGTCGATCTTCAGATCGCTCAATACCCGGGTGGCCGTTACGTTTAGCAGACCGCTTGCGGCTTGTGGGTGTTTGATATGATCATCATCTGCTGCCGGCGTATTGACGAGTCTTTAGAGTCCTACACAGAGGTTTCATGGCTCAAGCGAAACGAAATAGGAGCGCATATGAGATATGTGCGGGACCGAGAATAATACTGTATGCGATACTGTATTCGATTCTCGTGATGTGACATCGATCGGTTATATGCGATATAGCCGGGTTATCGGATCAAGTGTTGATTCGATAAGATGTTACTAATGATACCCGTCGGTTATGTGCGTCATGACCGGGTCGTTAAATCAAGTGTTGATTTAATGATTTAATGCATAATTATATATTTGATATATTACTTTGCATTAACTAGTATCGGTTCACTTTGAATGGATTTTCTCACTCGGGTGTGCGCATTGCATATGCGATATGATTGATGTGCACTTGATTGTATCATGTTTGATGATACATATCTTTTTGTTAAGTGTAATGAATTAAACCTAGGTTAAATAAATGATTAGGGTTTTCTTTTATTCATTCATTTATATTTTCATTTGTATTTAAAAGATAAATGTGAAAAGGAAAAGAAGTCAAAAATGGTGGCTATTTTTGTTTTCAACTTGAAGCTTCATGAAGCTTTCTTCATGTCACCATTTTTGTCTCATCTCCTTTACCCTAACCATTCTTTAACCTTGGTCAATTCTCTACACTTAACTTGGGTTAAAATTATGATAAGAATTCATTTTTCTTTTCTTATTCTTTAGAACTTATCATAATAACAATTCTTCTTCTTCTTCCTTGCTTCAAGTGAAGAAGCTTGAGGTCATCAATGGTGGATTGATGTTTTGAGTGAGAAATCCATTTCCAAAGTTTACCCACATCCTATTTCTTCATCCTCTACCTCTTGCCAAGAAGTAGGGTGTGTTTCCTTCACAAGATTTTAGGGTTTGGTGAAGGTGGAGCTTGATTCATCGATGCCTCGACGTAGATCATCTTCGGCATGGACATCGACGACCTAGCTTGCCCATTCTCCGACGAAATCGATCCTAGAGCCCGGATTTGATTTGGACAGCGGAGAGGACCTCGTTGCGGAGCCGTGGAGGTGGAGCACCGGATCTACAAAGGTTGTATTTCCGTATTCTCATTAGCTAAGTTGTTAGCTAGCTTTCTTTTCGCCTAGACATCTAGTTATCGATCCGTACACTAGGGTTTGTAGGCACCATATTTTTGAAATTGCCATGGTTGATGGCTTGGGAGACCTCACTAGTGTGCCTAGGAACCCTGCACTAACAATAAGTTATGCCGATGTGTGGTCTATAACCTTTCGAGAAACTACTGATAACACTTACCAGTAAATCTCATCAGCCCTGGCCAGGGACTTGTTGTTATAGCCAATCGAGCATAGTGCTGTAAGTCCACGGTAGCGCCCCGGCCGTCTAACAGACGCCAAATGCAGAATAAAAAACTTTTACAACTGGCGATATCGCGTACTATAACCCGGATCTGCCATTAAAGCTAAACTAACAAACTACAAAGTGGGTAGAAGAGTTATACCGAACGATCCAAGTCCTTCGGTCTTCAACCATCATCCCACGCTTTGTTGCGGCTGCTCCAATCTCCTGAATCTCCAATCTTCTCGTCCAGGTGGCACCACGTCGACGGATCTTTAAACGGGCTCCCGCCTCTGAACCGAGGCAACTCGGTCGTCAAGTTTGCTAAAAGAGATGACCAAGAGGATGTAGAGAATGAGTAGAACACTTTGTCTCACTTCGTCCAAAGCCATGGACGAACGGTTAATGAAGTTGCCTTTTGGATCGATATGAAATGAGAAATAGAGTATACTAATTTCCATGAACCAAAATCCTTAATCTTTTTCAAATGAAATCCATCCTCTCTTTAGCAAGAGGGGCGGCCATATTTATGGAGGAGGGGGGTGAGTGTAGGAGAGGGGAAGGTGACTATAAGATTAATGAAGAAATGAGTCATCTAAACACCTAGTATGAACACATTAAATGAAACAATGATCATAACACATAGTCATCAACACATAAATGCTCCATTAATGCAAAGCCACCTCACCATCCTAGTCACCTACTAGAAGCATCCACACACATGACTCACCCTATGACACACCCTCAAGAAGAAAAGATAAATCCGTATTTAACCGAATGTTAAATACGGGTGATAGAAAACTGGAAACTGGCAACTTCCAAAAGTGATCCTGAAACGAATTTCAGGATAACCCCGTAGCAGTATAAACATACCCGCATTTGCATTACGACCGAAAAAAAATGTAACTGAGACAAAGATATTATATCTACACAGCATAATACTAACCGAGACAAAGATATTATATCTACACAGCATAATACTTGGATCCGGCTTAAACCAAAGCCGACCAGTATTATCTGCCCGAAAAATGACACTGCAAAAACGCACGTGCATTTTCCGAACCTTGCCATAAAACCATACGGACTCTACAACGTTTCGCCCGAACTTGAGAAAGTGTCTGTGGGGGACTCTAATGACTCATCAATACACTGCCACTGGGTATAGCCTCTAGCACGTCAAAGGTACAAGCTGTACGTAACGGTTGCCTATGTATTGATTGGAAGGGAAGCTGACGAGCGAACTCATCTATAAACCCTACTGAGCCTAACAGTGACAATATACATACAGTCCGGTCCGTTCGTCTATGAGTATCGCATATCGGCCTAGGGGCTGGTAACGTCAGACCCCCAATAGCAGTATAAGTCGTGTCAGAGAGTGGCCCAGAACACCCTGAGATACTACTGGAGTACCTACCAGTAAATCTCCTGCCTCGGCCGAGGGCTTTGTGTAATGGCTCTCCTAGACACAGCACGATCTCACCCCCAATACCGGGAGAGACGAATCCCCTGCCGATCCGCTCACTTGCCTCCATGTGGCTCGGGACTGTACCCAAAAAAGACCTGTTTGCACGACTCCTTTGAGCCGTGGTAGGGTAGAAATCAAAGCACAGTGGGAACTCACAAGAGACAAATGACGACCTCAGGTAGATGAACTAACCTGTACACATGTCACCAGGGAACTGCTATCTGACGATATGTATAATACCAACTAGCATGTTTCCGGCGAGTCCTGTCCGGTGTACTCATAACCCAATGAGCACCTGTATACATCTTAGGTGAACTTACTGACACCAATGGCTTGTGAGACCGGCCATTGCCCCTCGTCGGGGTCTCGACTGTATACACTACTCTACTCTGGAGTATCGATGCCCTGTCTCGAAACTCCCACGACTAGGGACACTTTAAGGATGTGCTTACAGACCCTAGCTCCCACGTATATGATCGCCATCATACTGTTGGTAGTCAAGCAAGAATCCTATGGGCTCTATCATCATGCAATAGTGAACTAAAGCATGTATACGATGATAAAGACAAACCAGATAGCATATTATCATCTCGAGCAAGACTGTCATATCGGTATAGGTCCTGCCTCAATCATTGCAATCACGTACCTGCGATCCAATAATTGACTTTGAGGGCACTATCTCCAACAATCTCCCACTTGCACTTAAGGCTAATTATTGCGATGTCACATACTCACAGCCCGTGTGATACCGAACATCCAACTTCTCTACAAATCAGTTTCACAAATCTAGTTTGTAAAACTCTTGTGTTCGAGAAATAGCCTTAGTGAGTGGATCCGCCCTGATGTTTCTTTCTATGTCTCTCTTAATTTCAAGTTCGCGGAGAAAGCCATCTCCCGAATCGAGTAATACCTGTCTTAGAATATGTCTGAATATCTGATGGGACCTAGTTCATAAATGAACTCCAAATTCAAACTTCTTAGACTGTATCGATAACTGAACCTAATCAGTATCCAGCACCATGCTTCCCACAGTATCCTCTTGGACCACCTGTCCATAATACTGTCCCTCTTCAGAGGGAAAACTATAACTCTGATAATCACTCTGTCATCCATGTCACCTTGGAAGCCTGGAATGATAACCGTTTCCCGAAGGAGGCTGTTGTCATCAAATCCGTAGAACATGCACTTATGTTCTAAAATTGCTTCGTTATGTTTCTCCAGGATTGGATTAATATAAACTTATCACAACTTGTGCAAAAACAACATCAGGTGTGGTACTTGACTTTTCACGATTGACTTAATTGCCTAAGCAAGTGATCTACCAATCATGCACATCCCTCTCCCCTTTAGTCTGTAAGACACCTTTGGAGAGGCTGACTCCATCACCTGCAGGTACTCCACCATTCCAGGAGTCATCTATTCTAAAATACTATTAGAATGCTGTCAAAGTACCCACATTGGGAAACTACCCAAATCTAGATCTAAAACCATAGATCTAGTACCAGAATGTCAGATATTATATCCATGTCCTTTGTGGAGAAACAACTGTGTGACGACCAAAATACAACCGATCGTAGTACAGGAATTTTACTTCCTACTCTGTGTATGTCATCCAAATACCAGGACATCACACCCTACTACCTTCTTAACAGATCCATCCCCTGTAAGTCCACGGTAGCGCCCCGGCCGTCTAACAGACGCCAAATGCGGAACAAAACTTTTTACAACTGGCGCTATCGCGTACTATAACCCGGATCTTCCATTAAAGCTAAACTAACAAACTACAAAGTGGTTAGAAGAGTTATACCGAACGATCCGAGTCCTTCGGTCTTCAACCATCATCCCACACTTTGTTGTGGCTGCTCCGATCTCCTGAATCTCCAATCTTCTCGTCCAGGTGGCACCACGTCGACGGATCTTTAAACGGGCTCCCGCCTCTGAACCGAGGCAACTCGGTCGTCAAGTTTGCTAAAAGAGAAGACCAAGATGAAGTAGAGAATGAGTAGAACACTTTGTCTCGTTACGTCCAAGGCTATGGACGAACGGTTAATGAAGTTGCCTTTTAGATCGATAAGAAAATGAGAAATAGAGTATACTAATTTCCATGAACCAAAATCCTTAATCTTTTTCAAATGAACCATGCCCCTTCTAGCAAGAGGGGGGGCGGCCAATATATAAAGAGGAGGGTGTGAGTGTATGAGCAAGAGAGGTAACCCTAAACAATAATGCATCATGAAAGATCTTAAGCAAATATCCTAGCAAGAACAAAACACATTAAAGCAAAAATGGTGACTCATTAAAACACCTTATCAACACATGAATGCAAGTGATGAGTCACAAACCTAGTCACCTCTTCTAGAAGCTTCCACACTCATCCCAAGAAAAGATAAATCCGTATTTAACCAAATGTTAAATACGGCCGATAGAAAACTGGAAACTGGCAACTTCCAAAAGTGATCCTGAAACGAATTTCAGGATAACCCCGTATCAGTATAAATATACCCGCATTTGTATTACGACCGAATACAAATGCAACTGAGACAAAGATATTATATCTACACAGTATAATACTCGGATCCGGCTTAAACCAAAGCCGACCAGTATTATCTGCCCGAAAAATGACACGTGCGAAAACGCACGTGCATTTTCCGAACCTTGCCATAATACCATACGGCCTCTACAACGTTTCGCCCGAACTTGGGAAAGTGTCTGTGGGGGACTCTAATGACTCATCAACACACTGGAACTGAGTATAACCACTAGCACGTCAGAGGTACTAGCTGTACGTAATGGTTTGCCTATGTATTGATTGGAAGGGAAGCTGACGAGCGAACTAATCCATAAACCCTACTGAGCCTAACAGTGACAATATAGATACAGTCTGGTCTGTTCGTCTATGAGTATCTCATATCTGCCTAGGGGGCCAGTAACGTCAGACCCCCATTAGCGGTATAAGTCGTGTCAGAGAGTAGCCCAGAACACCCTGAGATACTACTGGAGTACCTACCAGTAAATCTCATTTCTCGGTCGAGGGCTTTATGTAATGGCTCTCCTAGACACAGCGCGATCTCACCCCCAATACCGGGAGAGACGAATCCCTTGCCGATCCACTCACTTGCCTCCAATGTAGCTCGGGACTGTACCCAACTAAAACATGTTTGCACAACTCCTTTGAGCGTGGTAAGGTAGTAATCTAAGCACAGTGGGAACTCACATGAGACAAATGACGATCTCAGGTCGATGAACTAACCTGTACACATGTCACCAGGGAACTTCTATCTGACGATATGTATAATACCAACTAGCATGTTCCCGGCGAGTCCTGTCCTGTGTACTCATAACCCAATGAGCACCTGTATAAATCTTAGGTGATCCTACTGACACCAATGGCTTGTGAGACCGGCCATCGCCCCTCGTCGGGGTCTCGACTGTATACACTAGTCTACTGTGGAGTATCGATGCCCTGTCTCAAAACTCCTATGACTAGGGACTCTTTAAGGATGCACTTAAAGACCCCAGCTCCCACGTATATGATCACCATCATACTGCTGGTAGTCAAGCAAGAATCCTATGGGCTCTATCATCATGCAATAGTGAACTAAAGCATGTATACGATGATAAAGACAAACCAGATAGCATACTATCATCTCGAGCAAGACTGTCATATCGGTATAGGTCCTGCCTCAATCATTGCAATCACGTACCTGCGATCCAATAATTGACTTTGAGGGCACTATCTCCAACAATCTCCCACTTGCACTCAAGGCTAACTATTGTGATGTCGCATACTCACAGCCCGTGTGATACCGAACATCCAACTCCTCTACTAATCAGTTTCACAAAGCTAGTTTGTAAAATTCTTGGGTTGGTTCGAGAAATAGCCTCAGTGAGTGGATCCGCCCTAATGTTTCTTTCTATGTCTCTCTAAATCTCAAATTCGCGGAGAAAGCCATCTCCCGAATCGAGTAATACCTGTCTTAGAATATGTCTGGATATCTGATGAGACCTAGTTCAAAAATGAACTCCAAATCCAAACTTCTTAGACTGTATCGATAACTGAACCTAATCAGTATCCAGCACCATGCCTCCCACAGTATCCTTTTGGACCACCTGTCTATAATACTGTCCCTCGTCAGAGGGAAAACTATAACTCTGACAATCTCTCTGTCATCCATGTCACCTTGGAAGCCTGGAATGATAACCGTCTCCCGAAGGAGGCTGCCGTCATCAAATCCGTAGAACATGTACTTATGTTCTAAAACTGCTTCCTTATGTTTCTTCAGGATTGGATTAATATAAACTTATCGCATCAAGTGCAAAAACAACATCTGGTGTGGTACTTGACATCTCATGATTGACTCAATTGCCTAAGCAGGTGATCTGCCAATCATGCACATCCCTCTCTCCTGTAGTCTCTAAGACACCTTTAGAGAGGGTGACTCCATCACCTGCAGGTACACCACCATGCCAGGAGTCATTTATTCTAAAATACTATTAGAATATTGTCAAAGTACCCATATTGGGAAACTACCCAAATCTAGATCTAAAACCATAGATCTAGTTACCAGAATTGTCTGATATTACATCCATATCCTTTGTGGAGAAACAACTGTGTCACGACCAAAGTACAACCGATCGTAGTATAGGAATTTTACTTCCTTCTCTGTGTATGTCATCCAAATACCAGGACATCACACCCTACTACCTTCTCAACAGATCCATCCTCTATTCTGATGAAGTCAAACCCATGACTGTCACATCAAAAATAGATGATCTTGTCTCCGCTATATCTGCTCAAGCCTATAAATAGACATAAGCTACTTGTCCACTATGCTTCCGCTGCTCCCACTGACCACAACAACCCTCTGGCAGAATAATATATACGTGTACTTCTAAAACTAGTTTAGAACGACGCTATACTTATCCTTCTACCGGGTTTCATAGTCTGGAACAACAGTAGTGTCAAGTCTGGGTAAACAAGAACCTCCCTGTCACCGTCCTTGAGGCTACCGAAGTACCTCTCGGGTGTCTGAGGTTACCCACCATATCTGCGGAGTGGCTATTGGAATGTCAAACCTGATTGAATATATAGGTCCTATTAAATTTTCCATAATCGTTTGCGGTTCGGGAATCACTTCCAGTTCTACCATACTCCCACTACTGTTTTCTGAAAAAATCCATTTTACTAAGACTGTGGCGAGTCAGGAACAATATCACTATTGATCTTCCAGATGGTAGAAATGTCAACCCTCGTCAAAGCCAGGGTCAACCCACAAATAGCCATTACGGAAACGTGCCTTGAGTTATCCAGTGTCTGGTTTTAAGCATAAGCTGGACAACTCCCCTTACCTTAACATCATTAAGATATGAACCATTCTATATACAATATAGAAATAGAGGCACTAATTTAATTTGAACCATATTCAAAACATGCAGCTGTCTCCAGTGCATATTAACTTGATGGAGAGAGGCTAATCAGCATTACTCAACTTAGGAATCCATCCAATTATGAGTAACCTGAAAGAGAAACAAGTTTCTCAAAACCATTACTATTAACTGAATACCAATCACAAGAATCTACATCTTCGATCTCTTTGAAGAATCCCGATACTTGCGATACCTGGTTCTCTACTTTATTCTTATACCCACAACTTCTCAAAACATAGACATTGTATTTCTACGAAACACTTGTCTAAAACTAGATAAGTCACAAGTAAAGAGAACATAGTACAAGGACCAACCCCTTTGTCCTGACGGACACTGGACAACACACAATACTCTGTATAAGTCTGCTGAGTTTGAATAACTCAAAACTTGTGTATCGTAGGTTGAAAACTGTACCCGGGCGATTTCCTCAAATATCACCAATTACAACGAATTCCGACATAATGAGGATGATCACCCAATTCCCAATAACTTACTCCCACTCATCATCTGTAAAACCGTACAGATATGAGAATGAAACCTAGTAAATACATACCCTGGAGTAAGTATGTAATCGGGAAAACTATTTTTCCTTTAAGAATGCACTGAAACATGAAAAATGTTTCGTAGGGGTATCCTGGTATTCCTAGTAATGCCTCTTCCATAATCCAATTCATGACTATAACCGTATATCTCTTTGCCATCTCTCCAAATCTTTTTATTTTTCTTTAGTCGTTACCTTCTGTACACCATCGTTAGGCTAAATGGTTTTCTTCCTTCCCTACCGTTCAGCACCAGCCTATGGTTTGGAAGAAGACTATCCAGTAAGCATAATAGGTGTACCATCCTAAACCAAGGAGTACTCGCAACTTGAGAGAAGGTGATGATAAAAGACAACTGAATAATACCTTATTCTATTTCTCCCAAACTGGGGAGAAAAGCAAATGTGAAATAGGAGTGGCGATGAAGTACGCGGTTTGGTCATGAATGATAGCAGTCGCAATTTTCTTTGCCCTCTTTCTAATCCCTTTAATTTGTCTTTAGTTATTACCATCTGTACACCCTACTTAGGCTAATTGGTTTTCTTCATTCCCTACCTTTCGGCACCTGCCTATGGTTTGGAATAAGACTATCCAATAAGCGTAATAGGTGTACTCTCCTAAACTAAGGAGCCCTCGCAACCTTAGAGAAGGTGATAATAAAAGACAACTGAATAAACCAATTCTATTTCTCCTGAACCTGGATCCATCCTCGAAGAAGTCCCTTCGAGTTCGTATATAACCATACGATAGATCTATCCAATGGAAGTGGATGTCCGTAGTAATACGGGATGTTCTGAGAAATACAAAAGGTAAAGGAAGGAGCGGCAATGACTTATGCAACTCAGACAATCCAAAAGCCAGTATTTTAAGAAGGTTCGGTCAACTTGGTCATTGAGTCATAGTCTAGGGTCGGTCAAAAGTCGCTGCCAAAGAGAGAGAGAGAGAGAAAAGAAACACTCTGCGTGCACTCTAACCTAGATCAGAATGGTTATCAATTTATCTAATCAGGAAACCTCCCACTGTTATCTCAAATTCTCCTCCAAACCTGAAAGAAGAATTAGTCGGGATTACCCGAAGAGTAAACCAACTCATCAGTGAGAATCGGGATCCAACTATCATCGCATGATAACTTGATGGAAGCCACTCAAGTTATCACACTCCAGAAGGTATGCGCATGCCTGGAAAGTTTTCTGTATGTTTGAAACTCCCGATGTGATTTTTTGCCCCATGATCTTATGACCTTGGCGAAGGTTAAAATGTCATAAGTCACATGCCAAGTTCTACCCGTCATTGTCTAGGTCAATTTGAACCAATCCGTACATACCCTTGACGAAGGCCAAAATAGTAGTACGACTGTCCCAAACCAACACATCTATCTATGCTACAAATGAATACCCAGCAGCTACCAAACACTATGCCTTGGCGAAGTTCAAAATACATAGCTTGAATACTACTGAATACCCAAAAGAAATGACGGAGGGCTACGGCTGGTTTTTGGCGAAAAACCTTTAACGTAATGAACTTGATCTTGTTGAAGGAACCTGATAGCTTTTTATAAAGATATAGTGACGAAAAACCTTTGCTAAAGAGGTCACTCCCGGTGAAGGGATCTCGGCTCTTTCCTCATGGAATGAGGTGCAGGATATTCCAACTGAATACCGCGATGCAAAGAAACTTGTAATCGACTATATAGAAGTTATTACCATGACGTAGACTTCTGCCCAAGGGGTCACTCCCGGGGAAGGGATCTCGGCCCTTGCCTCGTCGAATAAGGTGCAGGATATTCTAACTGAATATCACTATGCAAAACAAAAGGAAACATCTTTGTAATAACACCTTTTAAAATTTGTTCCAACAACATAAAATATAGGTTTGTTTTATCCTTGCATTGATAAGAATCAATGCAGTCCCATCAATCAATCACACCAGAAAAGAACGAAAATAAAATGTACGTATATACCATCCGCATTCGCCACTGGGTCCCGTCATCACCCGTTAGGTTACTTAACTAACGACAGAGTGGGGGCTGGACTAGCGCAGGTGTAAAACATATACAACATCTAATAATATATATACCAATATACAATAATCGCTCCAGGCGTGATAATATGCAACATTACAGAAAAGTAATAAGCATCACAGAACAATACAGATAATCTGGGATCCCCGGGTTTCACAGAGCCGCTGCTGAAACCTGACGTTCCCCTGGTCGTGTGGATAGCCTGTGCAATGAAACCTAGACCCCTATGGATGCGGCAAGTTACCTACCAAAACCTGAAACGAGGTAGTCCCCACAACATAGTGAATGGAACACCCGGCACTTCACAGAATCCGGTAAATTGAGTACCCCTCCTTGGGTCAACCTGTACCCCCTACGAGTGCGGCGAATAGTCTGCCAATTCTAGAGTGAGGCCCCTCTGCCTCTCAAAGTCATGAGATACGGACCCGTTGCCCTCCAGAACCCGGCTATCCGTGCACTCCTTCGCGGGATAAACCTAGTACAGAAATAAAAATATGTACAACAGGTATATCGACCTCAACCCGGTCGTGCCCTAAAAGAATATTATACAACAGGCAGTGATGGCAGTCCACATGTTGGACGCTCGCCCCGCAATATCAAAAGTACAAATAAATCCAAACTGCACTATCATTGCACCCTGCTATCCACTACGACATTTCCGCAACATCACAGCACAACACAGAACATCAACGCGAATGTCACGTTCGCAAACCCGTCTAAAAGAACTATAGTAATTAGACGTGGTTTACCGCTCAAATGACATTCCCGGTCGGAGATATAATGTAAATACTGCATACTAACAAATTTAAAATTTCGATCGACTAAATTTCCCGAAGTGGACCCCACGTACATCTGCAGTACAGTAACAAAATCTGGGCCCAAAAGATATATACCAAAAACCACAATTTCCAAAAATAAGCTCTCTGGAAAAAATTGGTGCGCTGTTCCCACAAAAGCGCCGCGGTTCCGCGGTCAAACCTCAGGTTTGACCGCGGATCCGCGGTGGTCTTGTGGGATCACGTGCCCAAATTTTTCCATAATTCTTAGAAAAGCCTGCTTAGTATTCTGTGATATGTAAAATAAATTTTGGACACTGTTTAAAATCGACAGAAACTCAGAACTTGGAATTTGCGGTTTTCGAAAATCCGTTAGATCGATATTTTAAACACATTAACACAAGTTAGTATAGCTTAATGATGAGGCTCTGATACCACTGTAAGTCCACGGTAGCGCCCCGGCCGTCTAACAGACGCCAAATGCGGAACAAAACATTTTACAACTGGCGCTATCGCGTACTATAACCCGGATCTGCCATTAAAACTAAACTAACAAAATACAAAGTGGGTAGAAGAGTTATACCGAACGATCCGAGTCCTTCGGTCTGCAACCACCATCCCACGCTTTGTTGTGGCTGCTCCGATCTTCTGAATCTCCAATCTTCTCGTCCAGGTGGCACCACGTCGACGGATCTTTAAACGGGCTCCCGCCTCTGAACTGAGGCAACTCAGTCGTCAAGTTTGCTAAAAGAGACGACCAAGATGAAGTAGAGAATGGGTAGAACACTTTGTCTCGTTACGTCCAAGGCTATGGACGAGCGGTTAATGAAGTTGCCTTTTGGATCGATATGAAAATGAGAAAATGAGTATACAAATTTCCATGAACCAAATATATAATCTTTTTCCAAATGAACCATTCCCCTTCTAGCAAGAGGGGGGGCCGGCCAATATATAAAGAGGAGGGGGTGAGTGTAGGAGCAAGAGAGGTAACCCTAAGCAATAATGCATCATGAAAGATCTTAAGCAAATATCCTAGCAAGAACAAAACACATTAAAGCAAAAATGGTGACTCATTAAAACACCTCATCAACACATTAATGCAAGTGATGAGTCACAAACCTAGTCACCTCTTCTAGAAGCTTCCACACTCATCCCAAGAAAAGATAAATCCGTATTTAACCAAATGTTAAATACGGCCGATAGAAAACTGGAAACTGGCAACTTCCAAATGTGATCCAGAAACGAATTTCAGGATAACCACGTATCAGTATAAACATACCCGCATTTGTATTACGACCGAATACAAATGCAACTGAGACAAAGATATTATATCTACACAGTATAATACTTGGATCCGGCTTAAACCAAAGCCGACCAGTTTATCTGCCCGAAAAATGACACGTGCGAAAACGCACGTGCATTTTCCGAAACTTGCCATAATACCATACGGCCTCTACAACGTTTCGCCCGAACTTGGGAAAGTGTCTGTAGGGGACTCTAATGACTCATCAACACACTGGCACTGGGTATAACCACTAGCATGTCAAAGGTACTAGCTGTACGTAACGGTTTGCCTAAGTATTGATTGGAAGGGAAGCTGACGAGCGAACTCATCCATAAACTCTACTGAGCCTAACAGCGACAACATAGATACAGTCCGGTCTGTTCGTCTATGAGTATCGCTTATCTGCCTAGGGGGCTAGTAACGTCAGACCCCCATTAGCGGTATAAGTCGTGTCAGAGAGTAGCCCAGAACACCCAGAAATACTACTGGAGTATCTACCAGTAAATCTCCTGCCTCGGCCGAGGGCTTTGTGTAATGGCTCTCCTAGACACAGCGCGATCTCACCCCCAATACTGTTGTGCCTCGGCGCGCCCCGGCCGTCAATCCGAGGCCAAAATGCAGAATCAAAAAATTTCTTAACTTTAAACCGGTGCTACCGCGGACAATAAAACCCGGATCTTGACCATTAACCTAATGCTAGCGACAAGAGAAAGGGTAGAGAAGCTATACCAAGCGATCTGTGTCCTTCGGTCTTTGTCTCCACTCCGATCTCCCGCGGGATCTCCGTCCGTCACCTTCTTGTCGGAAAGAGCACCACGTAGCCGATTTCTTTTACGGGCTCCCACCTCTTGACCGAGGCAACTCGGGCGCGAAGTTGGCTAGCCGACGCGTCCAAGGAATGCTGTAGACTAGTGTAGTAACTTTGTCTCTTGGGGTTGTGAAGTTGCCATGATGGAGGAATGAAACAATGAGCTTTTGGAGATGTGTTAGGAATTTTGCAAGCATGCTCAAAATGAGATGATATATTTTTCACTCTTGCAAAATGAAAACCTCTCTATCTCTTAAAGTGGCCGGCCCCCCTTAAAAGAACAAATGGTGGAGGAATCAACAAAACATGAAGGGAGGTGATGGTAGGAAAAGTAGAGGGTGACCACATCCATGAGCAATGATAACAAGGTCATATCCAATTCAAATCAACTCTAATCCTTTCTAATCTCAATAAAGCAAGCCATCATGAAAAAGCAAAGATGCTTAACCTTTCATAATGCCACAAAAGCAAGAAACCCCTCCACAATAAGTTATTTGCAAACTTGCAAATAACCCCCTCCATCTTAAAAGTCCGGCCGTGAAGGAACAAAGAAAAACCGGCCGGAACGGAACACAAACTGGCAACTTCAGAAAACTGATCCTGTAATAAATTACAGGAAAACCCCGCGACTGCATATGCATGCCCGCATTTGTATTCCCACTGAATACAAATGCAAAGATACAAAATCTACACTGTCTAATACTAGGATCCGACTTAAGCCAAAGCCGGCTAGTAAAACCCGTCCGATCATGATCCGTGCAATACCGCACGTATCTGATCGAACCCTGCCATATCTCCATACGACCTCTACAGCGTTTCGCCCGAAACTTGAGTAACTGTGTGTGTGGGGGACTCTAAAGACTCGTCAATACTATGGCTGTGGATTTAACCACAAGCACGTCAGAGGTATTATCCATACGTGACGGGCTACCAGCTATTGACCAAAAGGGACGTCGATGAGCGAACTCATCCTGACACCCTACTGAGCCTGTCAGTGACAATATCCGTACAGTCCGGTCCGTTCGTCTATGAGTATCGCATGGCGGGCCTAGGGGGTTGGTAAAAGTCAGACCCCTAAAAGCGGTACAAGTCGGGTCGGAGTGTAGCCCAGAACACCCTGAGATACTACTGGAATACCTACCAGAAAATCTCATGCCTCGGCCGAGGGCTTTGTGTAATGGCTCTCCTAGACACAGCGCGACCTCACCCCCAATACCGGGAGAGACGAACCCCTGCAGATCCGCTCACTGCCACCATGTGGCTCAGGACTGTACCCAACTAAAACCTGTTTGCACGACTCCTTTGAGCCGTGGTAGGGTAGTAATCAAAGCACAGTGGGAACTCACACGAGACAAATGACGATCCCAGGTTGATGAACTAACCTGTACACATGTCACCAGGAAACTGCTATCTGACGTCAGGTATAATACCAACTAGCATGTTCCCGGCGAGTCATGTCCGGTGTACTCATAACCAATGAGCACCTGTATACATCTTAGGTGAACCAACTGACACCAGTGGCTTGTGAGACCGGCCACCGTCCCTCGTCAGGGTCTCGACTGTATACACTAGTCTACTAATGGAGTATCGATGCCCAGTCTCGAAACTCCCACGACTAAGGACCTTTTAAGGATGTGCTTATAGACCCCAGCTCCCACGTATATGATCGCCCTCATACTGCTGGCAGTCAAGCAAGAATCCTAGGGGCTCTATCAACGTGTAATAGCGACCTGTCAGGTCACCTAAAGCAATACACGATGATAAAGATAAACCAGATAGCATACTATCATCTTGAGTAAGACTGTCCTACTGGGATAGGTCCTCCTTCAATCATTGCAATCATGTGCCTGTGATCCAATAATTGACTCTGAGGGCACTATCTCCAACAATCTCCCACTTGCACTCAAGGCTAATTATTGCGATGTCGCATACTCACAGCCCGTATGATACCGAACACCCAACTCCTCTACTAGTCAGTCTCACAAAGCTCGTTTGCGAAACTATTGCATTCGAGGAATAGCCTCAGTGAGTGGATCCGCTGTGATGTTTCTTTTTATGTCTCTCTATATCTCAAGTTCGCGGAGAAAGCCATCTCCCGAAATGAGCAATACCTGTCTTAGAATATGTCTGGATATCTGATGGGACCTAGCTCATAAATGAACTCCAAATCCAAACTTCTTAGACTGTATCGTCAACTGAACTTAATCAGTATCATGCGCCACCCTTCACTCAGTATCCACCTTAGACCACCTGTCCAAAATACTGCCCCTCGTTAGAGGGAAAACTATAACTCTGACAGCCACTCTGCCATCCAGGTCACCTTGGAAGCCTGGAATGATAACCGTCTCCCAAAAGAGGCTGCCGTTATCATATCCCTAGAACATTCACTTATGTTCTAAAACTGCATCCGAATGTTTCTCCAGTATTGGATTAATATCAACTTACTGCATCTACTGCAAAAACAACATCTGGTGTGGTACTTGACATCTCATGACTGACTCAATTGCCTAAGCAAGTGATCTGCCAATCATGCACATCCCTCTCCCCTTTAGTCTGCAAGACACCTTTAGAGAGGGTGACTCCATCACCTGCAGGTACACTACCGTGTCAGGAGTCGTCCATTCTAAATACTCATAGAATGCTGTCTAAGTACCCAGATTGGGAAACCACCCAAATCTAGATCTAAAACCATAGATCTAGTAACCAGAATGTCTGATATAATATCCAATTCCTATGTGGAGAAACTACTGTGTGACAACCAAAGTATAACCGATCGTAGTATAGGAATATCACTTCCTACTCTGTGTATGTCATCAAATACCAGGACATCACACCCTACAACCTTCTTAACAGATCCATCCCCTATTCTGATGAAGTCAAACCTATGACTGTCACATCAGAAATAAATGATCTGTCTCCACTATAAGTGCTTTTAGTCTATAAATAGACATAAGCTACTTGTCTACCAATTCTTCCGCTGCTCCCACTGACCACGACAACCCTCTGGCAGATTCATATACACGTGCACTTCTAAAGCTAGTTTAGAACAATGCTATACTCATCCTCCTGCCGGGTCTCACAGTCTGGAACAACAGCAATGGCAAGTCTGGGTAAACAAGAACCTCCCTGCCACCGTCCTTGAGCATACCGAAGTACCTCTCGAGCGCCTGAGGTTACCCACCATATCTGCGGAGTGGCTAATGGAATGTCAAACCAGATTGAATCTTTAGGTTCCTATCAAATTTTCAGTAATCGTTTGTGGTTCTGGAATCACTTCCAGTTCTACCATACTCCCACTACTGTTTTTCTGAAAAAGATCCATTTTTATTAAAACTGTGGCGAGTCAAGAACAATATTACTATTGATCTTCCAGATGGTAAAAAGTCAACCCTCGTCATAGCCTGGGTCAACCCATAAATAGCCATTACAGAAACGTGTCTTGAGTTATCCAGAGTCTGGTTTTAAGCATAAGCCGGACAACTCCCCGTACCTTAACAATGTCAAGATATGAATTGTTCTATATCCAATATAGAAACAGAGGCACTGATTTAATTGAACCAGATTCAAATCATGCAGCCGTCTCCAGTGCATGTCAAGTAAATGGAAAGAGGCCGATCAGCGTTACTCAACTTAGGAATGCTTCCAATTATGAGTAACCTGAAAGAGAAGCAAGTTCTCTTAATCATTACTATCAACTGAATACCATGCACAAGTATCTACATCTTCGATCACCTTGAAGAATCCTGATACTTGCAAAATCTGGTTCTCTACTTTATTCTTATACCTATAACTCCTCAAAACTTAGACCTTGCATTTCTACGAAACACATGTCTAAGAACTAGAGAAGTCATAAGTAAACAGAATATAGTACGAGGACCAACCCCTCTGTCCTAATGGACACTGGACAATACACAAAACTCTGTATAAGTCCGCTGAGTCTAACAACTCATTCGCTTGTGTCGTAGGTTGAAAACTGTACTTATGGCTAAGAAGAATTACACCGCTGTTCAATGCTCCTTACCTAACCATCCACTGGTATAGGTAAATGTCATAGACATAATTTCAAAAAGGTATGTCTCACTCTATTAAAATAGACGTATAGATATATCAATTTGAAATTGGTGCATAACAACGGATATTCAAAACCATATATTTGCCGTCCGGCAAACAGCCCAGGTGACTTCCTCAAATATTACCAATTACAACGAATCGAGATATAATGAGGATGATCACCTAATTCCCAATAACTTACTCCCACTCATCATCTGTAAAACCATACAGATGTGAAAATCATACCTGGTAAATACATACCCTGGAGCAAGGTCTGATTGGGAAATCAGTTTTCTTCTAACGGTACACAGTGAAACTGAAACATGTAAATGTTTCGATGGGGTATCTGGGAATTCCTAGTAATGCCTCTTCCAATATCCAGATTCACAACTGTAACCGTATATTTCTTTGCCACTTCTCCAAGTCCCTTTATATGTCTTTAGTCGTTACCTTCTGCACACCCCTTTAGGCCAAATGGTTTTCTTCCTTCCTACCATTCGGCACCAGCCTATGGTTTGGAAGAAGACTATCCAATAAGTATAATGGGTGTACTGTCCTAATCCTAGGAACACTCGCAATGCGAGAGAAGGTGAAGATAAAAGACAACCGAATAAACCTTATTCCTATTTCTCCTGAACTAGAATCCATCCCCGAACTGGAACAAGTTCCTTTCGAGTTCGTATATAACCATACGATGGAGTATCCAATAAACTGTGTATCTTCGTAGTGATACGGAGTGTCCTGGAGAAATACAAAGGTTATTTAGGATTGGCGAAGAAATACTTGGTTTTGTCGTGAATAGCAGTTGCAATTTACTTTGCCCTCTTACTAATCCCTTGCTTTGTCTTAACTTAATACCTTCTGCACACCATCGTTATGCTAATTGGTTTTCTTCATTCCCCACCGTTCGGCACCAGCCTAAGGTTTGGAAGAAGACTATCCAATTTGCGTAATAGGTGTACTATCTCCTAAACCAAGGAGTACTCGCAACCTGAGAGAAGGTAAAAGGAAAAGACAACTGAATAGTTCTATTCGTTTTCTCCAGAACCGGAAACCATCCTCGAATTCCTTCGAGTTTATATATAACCATACGATGGTTTTGTCCAATAGAAGTGGACGTTCGTAGTAATACGGGGTGTCCTGGAGAAAAGGGTAAGAGTAGGAGTGGCAATGAGGTTTGCAACTCTGACAATCCAAAAAGCCAGTGTTTAAGAAGGTTCGGTTAATTTTGGTCACTGAGTCATAGTCAAGGTTCGGGTCAATGGTCGCTGCCAAAGAGAGAGAGAAAAGAAACACTCAGCGTGCACTCTAATCTAGATCAAAATGGTTATCAATTTATCTAATCAGGAAACCTCCCACTGTTACCTCAAATTCTCCTACAAACCTGAAAGAAGAATTAGTCGGGATCACCCGAGGAGTAAACCAACTCATCAGTGGGAATTGGGATCCAACTATCATCGCATGATAACGTGACGGAATCTACTCACGTCACCACACTCCAAAAGGTATGCGCATGCCTGGCAAGTTTCAGTTTCTTTAGAAACTCCCGATGTGATTTTCACCCCTAGGACCCAAGTGACCTTGACTGAGCCAACATATTAAAGGATCCTAGTCAAGTTCAACACGTCATTATCTTGATTGCATTAGACCCACCCGCACGAGTCCTTGACTGAGCCAAAATGACCGTACGACTGTCCTAACCAATCACATATCCATAAGACAGAAAAGCATTACAGAGCTACCGCACACTACGCCTCGGCTGAGCACGACATACGTAGCACGAATACTAAGCAATACTAATCTGAAATGACGGAGGGCTACGGCTGGTTTTTGGCGAAAAACCTTTAACGTAATGAACTTGATATCGTTGAAGGAACCAGATAACTTTTTATAACAATATAGTGACGAAAACCTTTGCTAAAGAGGTCACTCCCGGTGAAGGGATCTCGGCTCTTTCCCCGTAGAATGAGGTGCAGGATATTCCAACTGAATACCACGATGCAAAGCAAAAGGCAATCGGCTATAGTGAAGTTATTACCCTGACGCAAACTTCTGTCCAAGGGGTCACTCCCGGTGAAGGGATCTCGGCCCTTGCCTCGTCGACTGAGGTGCTGGATATTCATAACCGAATACCACTGTGCAAAACATAAGAGAACGTCCTTACAATAACAGCTTTTTGAAAAATTGTTCCAACAACATCAGAATAGGTTTGTTTTTTTTTTAACTTGCATTGATCCGAATCAACGCAGTCCCAACAATTGATCACACCAATAAAGAATGAAAATAATGATGTACGTATATGCCATCCGCATTCGCCACTGTGTCCCGTCATCACCCGTTAGGTTACTTAACTAACGACAGAGCGGGGACTGGACTAGCGCGGATGCAAAACATATACAACATCTACTAGTATATATATCAATATATAATATTCGCTCAAGGCGTGATAAAATGCAACATCACAGAAATATAACCAGCATCACAGAACAATACAGATATCTGGGATCCCCGGGTTTCACAAAGCTGCTACTGAAACCCGGCGTTCCCCTGGTCGTGTGGATAGCATGTGCAATGAAATCCTAGACCCCTACGGGCGCGGCAAGTTACCCGCCAAAACCTGAAGCGAGGCAGCCCCCTTCAGCAACGTGAATGGACCACCCAGCACTTCACGGAATCCGGTAACTTGGGCACCCCTCCTGGGTCAATCTGTACCCCCTACGAGTGCGGCGAATAGCCTGCCAATTCTAGAGTAAAGCCCCCTCCGTCTCAATACCATAAGATGCGAGCTTGTTGCCCTCTAGAACCCCGCTATCTGAGCACCCCTCCTTGGGGTAATCCTAGCACAGAAAGTAAAATATAGATACAACGGGTACATCGACCTCGACCTGGTCGTGCCCTAAAAGAATAATATACAAACAGGCAGTAACGGCAGTCCACATGTCGGACGCTCGCCCCGCAATATCAAATGTACATATACAACCAAACTGTACTACCACTGCAACCAGGCTATCCTCCACGACCAATCCGCAACATCACAGCAATACACAGAATATCAACGTGAATGTCACGTTCACAAATCCGTCTAACCGGGCTATAGCAGTTAGACAGGATTTACCGATCAAGTGACATTCACGGTCGCAGATATAATGTAAATACTGTGAACTAGCATGTTTAAAATATCCGATCGATCAAATTTATCGAAGTGGGCCCCAAGCACTACTGTAGCACTCACAGAAAATCTGGGCCCAAAAAGAATATTCCAAAAACCCCATTTTCAACAAATAAGCCCACTGTAAAAAAATTGAGGCAGTGAACAGTCAAAGTCGCGGCGGAACCGCGGCCAATGCGTGGGTTTGGCCGCGGTTCCGCGGTGATAAGGTGACGTCACGCGATCAATTTTTCACAGAATGCTTAGAATTTCCTGCATGTTATTCTGCAACAACCTGAAAAATTTTTAGAGCCCAAAAAAATTCGACAGAAACCTGATGCAATGGAAATCGGGTTTTCGGAAAATCCGTTCGATCGAACTTGTAAACACGTTAGAGCAAGCTAGAAAAGGTTAATGGCCTGGCTCTAATACCATGTAGTGCCTCAGCAGCGCCCCGGCCGTCAATCCGAGGCCAAAATGCGGAATCAAAATATTTCTTAACTTTAAACCGGCGCTACCGCGGACAATAAAACCCGGATCTTGACCATTAACCTAATGCTAGCGACAAGAGAAAGGGTAGAGAAGCTATACCAAGCAATCCGTGTCCTTCGGTCTTTGTCTCCACTCCGATCTCCCGCGGGATCTCCGTCCGTCACCTTCTCGTCGGAAAGGGCACCACGTAGCCGATTTCTTTTACGGGCTCCCACCTCTTGACCGAGGCAACTCGGGCGCGAAGTTGGCTAGCCGACACGTCCAAGGAATGCTATAGACTAGTGTAGAAACTTTGTCTCTTGGGGTTGTGAAGTTGCCATGATGGAGGAATGAAACAATGAGCTTTTGGAGATGTGTTAGGAATTTTGCAAGCAAGCTCAAAATGAGATGATAGATTTTTCACTCATGCAAAATGAAAACCTCTCTATCTCTCAAAGTGGTCGGCCCCCCTTAAAAGAACAAATGGTGGAGGAATCAACAAAACATGAAAGGAGGTGATGGTAGGAAAAGTAGAGGGTGACCACATCCATGAGCAATGATAACAAGGTCATATCCAATTCAAATCAACTCTAATCCTTTCTAATCTCAATAAAGCAAGCCATCATGAAAAAGCAAAGTTGCTTAACCTTTCATAATGCTACAAAAGCAAGAAACCCCTCCACAATAAGTTATTTGCAAACTTGCAAATAACCCCATCCATCTTAAAAGTCCGGCCGTGAAGGAACAAAGAAAAACCGGCCGGAACGGAACACAAACTGGCAGATTCAGAAAACGGATCCTGTAATAAATTACAGGAAAACCTCGCGACTGTATATACATGCCCGCATTTGTATTCCCACTGAATACAAATGCAAAGAGACAAAATCTACACTGTCTAATACTAGGATCCGACTTAAGCCAAAGCCGGCTAGTAAAATCCGTCCGATCATGATCCGTGCAATACCGCACGTATCTGATCAAACCCTGCCATATCTCCATACGGCCTCTACAGCGTTTTGCCCGAAACATAAGTAACTGTATGTGTGGGGGACTCTAAAGACTCGTCAATACTATGGCTGTGGATTTAACCACAAGCACGTCAAAGGTATTAGCCATACGTGACGGGCTACCAACTATTGACCAAAAGGGACGTCGATGAGCGAACTCATCCTGACACCCTACTGAGCCTGTCAGTAACAATATCCGTACAGTCCGGTCCGTTCATCTATGAGTATCGCATGGCGGGCCTAGGGGGTTGGTAAAAGTCAGACCCCCAAAAGCGGTACAAGTCGTGTCGGAGTGTAGCCCAGAACACCCTGAGATACTACTGGAATACCTACCAGTAAATCTCCTGCCAGTAGGGTTCCTAGGCACACCCATGAGGTTCTACAAGTGATCAAACATGGCCAATTCAAATTTTTCCTATGTGCCAAGTAAGCCTAAGCAAGATCGTAACTAGAGGATAAGCGATGCAAGCAAGTAAACAACTTTAACTAAATGTGAAAGAGACTACAACCTTTGTAGATCCGGTCCTCCACCTCTCTAGCTCCGTGACGATGTCCCCTCGCTGCGATCATCGGATCCCGGACTCTAGTGTCGGCTTCATCGGAGAAATGGGCGGGCTAGGTCGTCGACTTCGATGCCGAAGATGATCTACGTCGAGGCAACTCAAGATCAAGCTCCAACTTCACCAAGTCATGAAACTTGTGAAGAAAACACCCTATACTACATGGCAAGTGGAAGAGAATGAAGAAATAGGAAGTGGGTTCACTTTAGAATTGGATTTCTCACTCTTTTTCTCAAGACACCATTAGAGGATGCAAGGTTTTCTTCATCTTGAAGAAGAAGAAGAAGGAGAAAAGAATATGATAAGAATTATTGAAAATAGAAAATAAAGTGATTCTTATCATATAGCAACCATGGTTAAGTGTAGAGAATAAACTAGGATTAGGTTTAATGATTAGGTTAAGGCTAAGAAACAAAATGGTCAAAGCTTCAAAGCTTCATGAAGTTTCAAGAAAGAAACAAAGTTAGCCACCATTTTATTCTTGCCAAAATAAATGAATAAAAGAATAAATAAATAAGTAAAGATTACAAAACCCTAACCATTAACCTAAACAAGGTTTAAAGCATACACATACCCAAGTTTGCATGTATCATCAAACATGATACAAACTAGTGCACAAAACTATATCATATATACAATGTGCACTTCAATTGAGAAAATCCATCTAAAGTGAACAAATATTAGTTAATGCAAAGTAATATATCAAATATATAATTATACATTAAATCAACACTTGATTTAACGATCTGGTCATATCGCATATGACCGACTAATATCCAATGTATCGACTTATCGAATCAATCCTCGATTCGATAACTAGGTTATATCACATACAACCATTCGATACATTCATCGCGAGAATAGAATACGGTATCACATACACGCATTATTCTCGGTCCCGCACATATCTCATATGCGCTCCTATTTCGTTTCGCTTGAGCCAGGAAACCTCTGTGTAGGACTCTAAAGACTCGTCAATACGCCGGCAGTAGGTGATGATCATATCAAACACCCACAAGCCGCAAGCGGTCTGCTAAACGTAACGGCCACCCGGGTATTGAGCGATCAGAAGATCGATGAGCAAGCCCGCTCACACTCCTATGAATCCAACCCGTAACACTTACCGTACAGTCCGGTCTGTTCGTCTGATATGTCGCATATCTCGCCTAGGGGTGGTAAACGTCAGACCCCAATAGCTTGATAAGTCATGCCGACGTGAGGTCCATAACAATCATGAAACTACTGATAACTCTTACCAGTATATCACTGCAACCATGGCTAGCGATTTCCAGTTATGGCCAGTCGAGCATAGCACAACATCAACCCCCAATACCGGGAGAGACGAATCCCCTCCTATCGCTCATTGCCTCCATGTGAATCGGGACTGTACCCAAAAACCACCTATTTGCATAAATCAGTAGAGCCGTGGTAGGGTGGAAATCAAAGCACAGTGGGAGACACACAAGACTCTATGACGATCTTGGGTCAACAGACTAAGCTGTACCAGTGCACCAGAGAACTGCCATCTGACGTGAGGTCTAATACCATCTGGGAGTTCTCGGCGAGTCCGTTCAGTGTACCCAGTCTCCACTGAGCACCCGCATACCATCTCTGATGTCAAACGCCAATGGATATGGGATCATCCATCGCCCATCACATGGGTCGAGAAGATATACGCTAGTCTACTCTGGAATATCGATGCCCCGTCTCGATATTCCCACGACTAAGAACATTGAAGGATGTACTCATGGACTACCCAGGCCCCACTAGTATGATCTGCATCATAGTCCTGGAAGTCGAGTACATCTCCTAAGGGCTTTATCAATATGTAACAGAGAGACAGAAAGTATACATGTTAAGATAAAGAGCAACCAGATAGCATACTATCATGTCGAGCAAGAAAGTCCTACCTATATATGTCCCAGCATCCACTACAATATACATCCAATGTACAGTAATGGCCTCTAGGGCATACATATAACTAACAATCTCCCACTTGCACTAGGGCCATCTGTAGCAGTGGTTGCAGTATCTAATACTCAACCATCCCATATGAGTCTCTCTCTGGAAAAAAGCCTTTGTGAGTGGATCCGCCGTGTTGTCCTCAGAGTCTACTCTCCTAACCTTGATCACCCTGGAGATCAACTATCTCCATGATCAGGTGATGCTGCCTCAGAACATGTCTGGGTCACTGATGGGATCATGGTTCCTTGGCCAAAGCCACACTTCCATTGTCACACAATGGTGGGAACCTAGTTCATCTCATAAACCAATATACACCCAAACTTCCTCTTTGGTAGCATCTTTAATAGCGATGTTACCAGCCTTTATCATCTAGTTTGCCACGGTATCTAGCTTGGAACTCTTCCAACATACCGTCCCTCCACTGAGGGTAAAGATAATGCCTGCGACTGACATTCAGTCGTCCTTATCACCCTGGAACCTTTCCAGTGATTCTCCCCAGGATCAACTGATACCATCTCACTACAACTAGTGAGAATCCTAACATCCATTTAGATCTATCTCATAGATCCAAAACCCAGGATTTAGGAGGTATCACTTTGATCCTATATGGAGAATCTATGTGATAAGAGGAGATCGACCGATCGTAGCATAGGAAACTCCTTTCCTATCAAGAGTATGTCATCCACGTACTCTACGAGGATCATTACCATACTCCATACTACCCTTTTGTACATACAAGGTTCATCTACCATTTTGATGAAGTCAAACTCTTTGACTACCACATCAAAACAGATGTTCCAACTCCGCGATGCCTGCTTTATCCTGTAAAGCAACTTGTACACGTTTCCGCTGCTCCTACTATTTACGAAGCCCTCTGGCTGTGTTCTTATAGACGTTCTCTTCTAAATCAGTATTTAGAAAAGCAGTCATGGCACCCAACCACCAGATATCGTAGTCATGGTATGTAGCAGTGTTAAGTAGGATCCGGATGGACTTAAGCATAGTCACTTGGAAAAGGTTTCATCATTATCCACGCCTGGTCGATGACGAAAAACCTTCAACAAGTCTAGCTTTGAAAGTCTCAACTTTTCCATCTACACCAAGTAATCTTCTCAAGATATACCTGCTCCTGATGGGGATTTAACCCTTCAGATATAGCATCCAAAGTCCATACTTTGTTGGTGTATATGGATTCCATCTCAGATCGCTAAGCATCCAGCCATTCTTACAGAGTCCCTACTCTCGATGACCTGCTCTAATCTAGTTGGGTCATCATCTCATGATGCAATCCTCGCTCCCACTGTCATCGAGAAACCAAAGTATCTCTCAGGCAGGTGAGGAACCCTACCAGATCGGCGGAGAGGCTGAGGTTCGTCGGGGACTATTGAATCCTTTGGTTCTGTCAAATCATCAGCTGTAGTTTTGTATAGCTGGAACCTTTCCAGTTCTACAGAACTGACCTTGCCTCGATCTTGTCCGGATTTTGCTTTTGACATAGGCCGGACAATCCCAAATCTTAACTTACTTAAGAGATAGGCTCTTCCCATACCATATCTTATATGGAGTGGTAGGAACTGATTTGATTCGAATCTAATTCAATAGGTATGCATCTTCTCAAGTGCACAACCCCAAAAGGAAATAGGTAACTCAGTAGTACTCATCATAGAGCACACCATATCTAATATGGTGTAATTGCTCCGCCCCGATACACCGTTGTGCAGTGGTATAATCAGAGGAGTAACATGGAAAGAGAATCTCATTCTCCTTTAGAATAATCCAGGAATTCTATGCACAAGTATTCTCCTCATTGATCTTATCATAGGACATAATACTTATACCCGGTTTTTGGTTCTCTACTTCTAACTTATATTCTGTGAATATCTCAAAAGGTTCGGACTTATGTTTCAACAGGAACATATGACTGAATCTTGAGAGATCATCAGAGAATGTAGTGAAGTACAAAGAATCGGTCCTGGCATGTGTAGACAGGGGAGCTTACATACATCATCATGTATCAGTCCCAAGAGTTTGCTAACTCTTTCTCTGTTTCTAATAAACAGAGCTATGGTCATCTAATCTTTGTGACATGACTGGAAAGTTTCACAAGATGTAAATTCAAACTGATTTAAATATGCATCTAGAATGTAACTTAAGCTAGTCGGGTCACATTGATATGACCTAGTCTACAATGCCTCAAGAAGGATTCGTTCATCTCTGAACTCTTCCTCTTGTATGTGTTCTGTATACGAGGAACTGTAGTTTGATTTAGAACATCAATGCTTTTAGATAACGTGCCTGAACTGATCAACTTTTGATATAGGAAATATTCAAAACATTATCCAACAATACAAAATTATATCCTTCATTACTAATAAAGAGACTGATATGATTTTGTATATCATGTTCGGTATCTAATAGCATTTGTTCAGAATCAATGTACTGGTAATACAGGGTGACAGTGACCAACAGACTTGGCTGCAACACTTGCCCCGTTTTCTGTCTCATGAAACCTATCACCCGTTCTTAGTTCTCTATCTTTCTATAGCCCTATGTAACTGATTACATATCTGGGATCCTGATCCGGCATCAAATACCCAGGACGTAGAGAATACTGAGAAACAGTTCTTTGTAATGAACACACCCGAAGGAGATGCATCATATGCACTTTCTTCGTTTGGGCGGCATAGGAATTCTGGTATTCCCTTATTTCCTGCTCGGTCTTATAACAATTATAAGTTGGAGCGGGACCAACGTTCCCCATCACTGTATAACAAGCGGGTTCGGTCAATACATCCATATTATTATCTTGATTAAGGCGTGATATGGTCGCTACCTGGAGAGAGAGAGAAGAAAACACTCTGCGTGCGCTCTTGCAAGATTAGATTGGTAATTTATTTTATCTAATCAGGATGGCTCCCACTGTTTTTATCAAATCTTCCTTCAAACCCTAAAAGGAAAGACTAGCCGGGATTAATTACACTCTACAAGTTCGCCAATCTTTCAGCCAGGCCAATGTCGGTACTTTGAGGGAGGTTCCCCGTGCTTTCGCGCGGACCTAATTACAGTAAACCTCGTTTTCCCAGAGGCGTAACCCCGTTGACACCTTTCTAGACACCTACTAGATCGGCTAATTGCAAAGTGCAAAACTCTCCCAGGAGTAACAATTACTCGCAGTGGGTATCGGGATCCAACTATCATATAGAAGGTATGCAATCTCATTGTCAATACTTGAAACTCCCGATAAAGGTTTTTACCCCTAGCACCTATGACCTTAACTATGGTCAATAAATCATAAGCACTAGTCAAGTTCTACCCGTCATTTCGTGATTAATTAGACCCACCCATATGACCCTTAACTAAGGTCAACAAAGTCACGCGACTGTCCTAACTAATCGCATCATATGCGGTGTAGGAAGACATCACTTAGCTACCGTACACTGTGCTTTGACTATGGTCAACAAACACAGCACGAATACTAAGTACTCTACTTCCTAAAATGACGGAGGGTTGCGAATGGTTTTTATGAAAACCTTTAACGCTTTGAACTTGATCTCGTTGCGGAATCAAATGGTTTTTAAATGGAGTGTTTTTTAGGCTTTTCTAGTTTTGCTAAAGGGGTCACTCCCGGTGAAGGGATCGTCGGCCCTTTCCTCATCGAATAAGGTGCAGGATATATCATATATACCGCTGTACAAAGCAGAAACTATAGAAGCAATCAAAAGACAAACCGAAAGTTGTAGCATCTGCCAGTTATTGCTAAAGGAGTCACTCCCGGTGAAGGGATCTCGGTCCTTTCCTTATCGAATAAGGTGCAGGATGTTCTACAAGGAACTCCGCGATGCAAAGCAAGAACTGTAGCTACCTGTTTTATTTTGAAATTCGATTCCACAACATCTTTTAGGTTTATTTTCTTTCATTAATCATATTAATGAATATCCCATCATTTAAGTCCACCTAAACATCACAGATAAATATAACGTACGCTTATGCCATCCGCATTCGCCTCGATGTCCCGTCTGCACCGTTAGGTTAGGTAACTAACGCCAAAGCGAGGCAGGGCTAGTGCGGGTGTAAAACATAAGCAACGTCTATATAATATATCATATATACTATATATAATATCTATCTGAACATATCACATGATCACATCATAGATAACGCAGCAGAAAATATCATATGAAATATTGGATATACTAGGACGTCCGTATTTTTAATACGAGCCAGTATAAAACACGGATTCCACGGTCGTGATGAATAGCCAATCCCACACCCCTAGACCCCTACGAGAGCGGCAAGCAACCCTACCAATTCTAGAGTTAGGAGACCCGAACTCGACTCCCCGAGATGGTCTCCCACTGGACCCTAGACCCCGGTAACTTGTGCTCCCCTCCTTGGGTCTATCCTAATGCGAAAAAGTAAATAATATACATCAACGGTGACATCTTCCGCAACCTGGAAGTGCCCCAATAAAAGAATATTACATACAAGTTTTTACATGAATAAAAATGAAAAACACTCATCTCACATAAAAAAAACCGGCTATTCAAACACGACGATCCAATATAACATATCCAGCAACACATAACATCACATGTCATCAACGTAAGTAAATATGCGCATCCCAATTGTCGTTGACATATAGCAACGAAACCGGCGATATCACATATTACACTTACGGTCACAGAAAAGAAAGTGTAAAACTACAACAGTTGGAATCCGCAAACTCTTTAGACATCGCATGCCTAACCAAATGAATTCCTTAGACATCGCATGCCTAACAATTATAAACCCCGCATTTTAGTCTCATTATCGAAAACTCTTTTCAATATCAAGTCGGGCAATTCAACAAGATTCCCGACATCCTGATCGAATGCTCGTCGCAAACTTTAGTAGGCGGCCGCACCCCCGACGCCGTCGACGAAGTGCACCAAGGCGGAACACCGCTGCCGCGAGCACCCGAACGGATGCTTTCGGCGACGGGGTTCTCCTACAGTCACTTGGTCGGGGCTATGGGGTGAGGCTGTCTATTAAGTTTACCCGGCGAGTATCCGCGTACGCTACGTGATTGCGACGGACTTTTGATCACATCAAAATTCCGTGGCAACCGATCAAGTGAGACTAAACTGCTATGTTTATAACATCCAAATCAGTTATCTCATAACTACATGTGGATTCCAAATATTGTATCATATTCCAGATAAATAGAAAATATTAAACTTTCCGATCGAACAGTCGAACACCCAAGTTTTCCCGAAACTGCTCAACACATGAAATAAGTTTAAAAACATTCACTTCATGCCTCAGTACCAACGGTCCAGCCGTAGAAGGGTCAAGCCAACGCCTCACATGTGGCACGCCGTACTGCCCCAAACCCTAAGGTTCAAAGGGCAGTTCAAGACGGTCACATAATCGAGTTAAGGTTTGTTGTCTTCTAGAGGGACCATCGCGTTACTCGCACTACTTAGAACGTCATTAAACTACGGAAAAATCCAACAATTGGAAATTTCCCGGCAGGGGAAAAAGTGGGTATTTATATCCGGTCGAACCTTTCAACATGTTCTAAAAATACCCGGAAAAACACAGTAAACAAAGTTAAATAATCCGATCGAATCATCGAGTCCCCAATACAACCCCAGAACACTCAACTCTTGAGTCATAATAAAAATACCCATAAAATATAAATCACAGAAATAGGAATTATGCTGCCAAAATGATAACCTGAATCCTCTGTACGGCCGCGGAACCGCGGCCCAAGCAGGCTATTGCCGCGGTTCCGCGGTGGAATGTACGATTTAGGGTGTCGTTTTTCATCACAATTCTTATAATTCCCTGCTGTATTTTTCAGGTATTTTTAATTCAGAAAAATCCACAATTTTCAAAAATGTACAGAGAGGGGTCATGGATTAGGGTTTCGGGTTCGATCGGGTTTCTAACTCCGTCTACGCATCTCCTAAGGCTCTAGCTAGGCTCTGATACCACTGTAGGGTTCCTAGGCACACCCATGAGGTTCTACAAGTGATCAAACATGGCCAATTCAAATTTTTCCTATGTGCCAAATAAGCCTAAGCAAGATCGTAACTAGAGGATAAGCGATGCAAGCAAGTAAACAACTTTAACTAAATGTGAAAGAGACTACAACCTTTGTAGATCCGGTCCTCCACCTCTCTAGCTCCGTGACGATGTCCCCTCGCTGCGATCATCGGATCCCGGACTCTAGTGTCGGCTTCATCGGAGAAATGGGCGGGCTAGGTCGTCGACTTCGATGCCGAAGATGATCTACGTCGAGGCAACTCAAGATCAAGCTCCAACTTCACCAAGTCATGAAACTTGTGAAGAAAACACCCTATACTACATGGCAAGTGGAAGAGAATGAAGAAATAGGAAGTGGGTTCACTTTAGAATTGGATTTCTCACTCTTTTTCTCAAGACACCATTAGAGGATGCAAGGTTTTCTTCATCTTGAAGAAGAAGAAGAAGGAGAAAAGAATATGATAAGAATTATTGAAAATAGAAAATAAAGTGATTCTTATCATATAGCAACCATGGTTAAGTGTAGAGAATAAACTAGGATTAGGTTTAATGATTAGGTTAAGGCTAAGAAACAAAATGGTCAAAGCTTCAAAGCTTCATGAAGTTTCAAGAAAGAAACAAAGTTAGCCACCATTTTATTCTTGCCAAAATAAATGAATAAAAGAATAAATAAATAAGTAAAGATTACAAAACCCTAACCATTAACCTAAACAAGGTTTAAAGCATACACATACCCAAGTTTGCATGTATCATCAAACATGATACAAACTAGTGCACAAAACTATATCATATATACAATGTGCACTTCAAGTGAGAAAATCCATCTAAAGTGAACAAATATTAGTTAATGCAAAGTAATATATCAAATATATAATTATACATTAAATCAACACTTGATTTAACGATCCGGTCATATCGCATATGACCGACTAATATCAGCCGCTACTTTTTACGCATGCCCCCTCGCGAGGACTACAACCCGCCGGAACACCTTCCGGTCTCGGGACACCCTGGGGGTAAGAGCTTATGCTTCGCCACACTGTCACACAGTGAGAACCCCCCATAGGTCGACATCCAATGCCTAGTAGCGGCCTCTAGGGCATACATATAACTAACACTGCCTCGGCCGAGGGCTTTGTGTAATGGCTCTCCTAGACACAGCGCGACCTCACCCACAATACCGGGAGAGACGAACCCTTGCAGATCCGCTCACTGCCTCCATGTGGCTCAGGACTGTACCCAACTAAAACCTGTTTGCACGACTCCTTTGAGCCGTGGTAGGGTAGTAATCAAAGCACTGTGGGAACTCACACGAGACAAATGAAGATCCCAGGTCGATGAACTAACATGTACACATGTCACCAGGGAACTGCTATCTGACGTCAGGTATAATACCAACTAGCATGTTCCCGGCGAGCCCTGTCCTCTGTACTCATAACCCAATGAGCACCTGTATACATCTTAGGTGAACCAACTGACACCAGTGGCTTGTGAGACCGGCCACCGCCCCTCGTCGGGGTCTCGACTGTATACACTAGTCTACTAATGGAGTATCGATGCCCAGTCTCGAAACTCCCACGACTAGGGACCTTTTAAGGATGTGCTTATAGACCCCAGCTCCCACGTATATGATCGCCCTCATACTGCTGGCAGTCAAGCAAGAATCCTAGGGGCTCTATCAACGTGTAATAGCGACCTGTCAGGTCACCTAAAGCAGTACACGATGATAAAGATAAACCAGATAGCATACTATCATCTTGAGTAAGACTGTCCTACTGGGATAGGTCCTCCCTCAATCATTGCAATCATGTGCATGTGATCTAATAATTGACTCTGAGGGCACTATCTCCAAAAAATACCGGGAGAGACGAATCCCATGCCAATCCGCTCACTTGCCTCCAATGTGGCTTGGGACTGTACCCAACTAAAACCTGTTTGCACAACTCTTTTGAGCGTGGTAGGGTAGTAATCTAAGCACAGTGGGAACTCACATGAGACAAATGACGATCTCAGGTCGATGAACTAACATGTACACATGTCACCAGGGAACTGCTATCTGACGATATGTATAATACCAACTAGCATATTCCCGGCGAGTCATGTCCTGTGTACTCATAACCCAATGAGCACCTGTATACATCTTAGGTGATCCTACTGACACCAATGGCTTGTGAGACCGGCCATCGCCCCTCGTCGGGGTCTCGACTGTATACACTAGTCTACTCTGGAGTATCGATGCCCTGTCTCAAAACTCCTACGACTAGGGACTCTTTAAGAATGCGCTTATAGACTCCAGCTCCCACGTATATGATCACCATCATACTGCTGGTAGTCAAGCAAGAATCCTATGGGCTCTATCATTATGCAATAGTGAACTAAAGCATGTATACGATGATAAAGACAAACCAGATAGCATACTATCATCTCGAGCAAGACTGTCATATCGGTATAGGTCCTGCCTCAGTCATTGCAATCACGTACCTGCAATCCAATAATTGACTTTGAGGGCACTATCTCCAACATCCCCTATTCTGATGAAGTCAAACCCATGACTGTCACATCAAAATTAGATGATCTTATCTCTGCTATATCTGCTCAAGCCTATAAATAGACATAAGCTACTTTCCCACTATGCTTCCGTTGCTCCCACTGACTACGACAACCCTATGGCAGAATCATATCTACGTACACTTCTAAAGCTAGTTTAGAACGACGTTATACTTATCCACTTGCCGGGTCTTATAGTCTGGAACAATAGTAATGTCAAGTCTGGGTAAACAAGAACCTCCCTGTCACCGTCCTTGAGGATACCGGAGTACCTCTCGGGTGTCTGGGGTTACCCACCATATCTGCGGAGTGGCTAATGGAATGTCAAACCTGATTGAATATATGGGTCCTATTAAATTTTCTGTAATCGTTTGCGGTTCTGAAATCAGTTCCAGTTCTACCATACTCCCACTACTGTTTTCTGAAAAAATCCATTTTACTAAAACTGTGGCGAGTCTAGAACAATATCACTATTGATCTACCAAATGGTAGAAATGTCAACCCTCGTCAAAGCCAGGGTCAACCCATAAACTGCCATTACAGAAACGTGCCTTGAGTTATCCAGTGTCTGGTTTTAAGCATAAGCTGGACAACTCCCCATATCTTAACATCGTTAAGATATGAACCATTCTATGTACAATATAGAAATAGAGGCGCTAATTTAATTGGAACCAGATTCTAATCATGCAGCTGTCTCCAGTGCATATCAACTTAATGGAGAGAGGCTACTCAGTATTACTCAACTTAGGAATCCATCCAATTATGAGTAACCTGTAAGAGAAACAAGTTTCTCAAAAACCACTACTATCATCTGAATACCAATCACAAGAATCTACATCTTTGATCTGTTTGAAGAATCCCGATACTTGCGATACCTGGTTATCTACTTTATTCTTATACCCACAACTTGTCAAAACTTAGACATTGTATTTCTATGAAACACTTGTCTAAAAACTAGAGAAGTTACAAGTAAACAGAACAGAGTACGAGGACCTACCCCTTTGTCCTGACGGACACTGGACAACATACAATACTCTGTATAAGTCCGCTGAGTTTGAATAACTCAAAACCTGTGTATCGTAGGTTGAAAACTGTACTTATGATTAATAACTACTCCGTTGTTCAATACTCCTTACCCAATCGTATCTGATATAGGTAAATGTCACGGACATAATTTCAAAAAGTTATATCTCACTTTATAAAAATAAATGTACAGATATATCATTTTGAAATTGGTGCACAACAACGAATACTCAAAACCAAATACATGCCGTCCGGCAAAAACCCAGGCGACTTTCTCAAATATCACCAATTACAACGAATTCCGATATAATGAGGATGATCACCTTATTCTCAATAACCTACTCCCACTCATCATCTGTAAAACCATACAGATATGAGAATGAAACCTGGTAAATACATACCCTGGAGTAAGTATCTAATCGGGAAATCAGTTTTCTTTTAACAATGCACCGAAACATAAAAAATGTTTCGTAGGGGTATCCTGGTATTCCTAGTAATGCCTCTTCCATAATCCAATTCATGACTATAACCGTATATTTCTTTTCCATCTCTCCAAATCCCTTTATCTGTCTTTAGTCGTTACCTTCTGTACATCATTGTTAGGCTTTATGGTTTTCTTCCTTCCCTACCGTTCGGCACCAGCCTATGGTTTGAAAGAAGACTATCCAGTAAGCATAATAGGTATACTCTCCTAAACCAAGGAGTACTCACAACTTGAGAGAAGGTGATGATAAAAGACAACTGAATAATACCTTATTCTATTTCTCCCAAACTGGGGAAAAAAAGCAAAGGTGAAATAGGAGTGGCGATGAAGTACGCGGTTTGGTCGTGAATGATAGCAGTCGCAATTTACTTTGCCCTCTTTCTAATCCCTTTATTTTGTCTTTACATATTACCTTCTGCACACCCTACTTAGGCTAATTGGTTTTCTTCATTCCCTACCTTTCGGCACCAGCCTATGGTTTGGAAGAAAACTATCCAATAAGCGTAATAGGTGTACTCTCCTAAACTAAGGAGCCCTCGCAACCTGAGAGAAGGTGATAACAAAAGACATCTGAATAAACCAATTCTATTTCTCCTGAACCTGGATCCATCCTTGAAGTAGTACCTTCGAGTTCGTATATAACCATACGATGGATCTATCCAATGGAAGTGGATGTCCGTAGTAATACGGGGTGTTCTGAGAAATACAAAGGGTAAAAGAAGGAGCGGCAATAACTTATGCAACTATAGGCAATCCAAAGGCCAGTATTTTAAGAAGGTTCGGTCTACTTGGTCACTGAGTCATAGTCTAGGGTTGGTCAAAAGTCGCTGCCAAAGAGAGAGAGAAAAGAAACACTCTGCGTGCACTCTAACCTAGATCAGAATGGTTATCACTTTATCTAATCAGTAAACCTCCCACTGTAATCTCAAATTCTCCTCCAAACCTGAAAGAAGAATTAGTCGGGATCACTCGAAGAGTAAACCAACTCATCAGTGAGAATCGGGATGCAACTATCATCGCATGATAACTTGATGGAAGCCACTCAAGTTATCACACTCCAGAAGGTATGCGCATTCCTGGCAAGTTTGCTGTATGTTTGAAACTCCCGATATGATTTTTGCCCCATGCTCTTATGACCTTGGCGTTGGTCAAAATATCATAAGTCACATGCCAAGTTCTACCCGTCACTATCCAGGTCAATTTGAACCCACCCGCACATTCCCCTGACGTTGGCCAAATGGAAGAACGACTGTCCCAAACCAACTCATCTATCTATGCAACAGATGAATACCCAGCGGCTACCAAACACTATGCCCTGGCGTTGGTCAAATGCATAGCTTGAATACTACTGAATACCCAAAAGAAATGACGGAGGGCTACGGCTGGTTTTTGGCGAAAAACCTTTAATGTAATGAACTTGATCTCGTTGAAGGAACCTGATAGCTTTTTATAAATATATAGTGACGAAAACCTTTTGCTAAAGAGGTCACTCCCGGTGAAGGGATCTCGGCTCTTTCCTCGTGGAATGAGGTGCAGGATATTCCAACTGAATACCGCGATGCAAAGCAACTTGTAATCGACTATAGTGAAGTTATTACCCTGACGTAAACTTCTGCCCAAGGGTTCATTCCCCGTGAAGGGATCTCGGCCCTTGCCTCGTCGAATGAGGTGCAGGATATTCCAACTGAATACCGCTATGCATAACAAAAGGAAACGTCTTTGTAATAATACTTTTAAAATTTGTTCCAACAACATCAAATATAGGTTTGTTTTATCCTTGCATTGATAAGAATCAATGCAGTCCCATTAATCAATCACACCAGAAAAGAACGAAAATAAAATGTACGTATATGCCATCCGCATTCGTCACTGGGTCCCGTCATCACCCGTTAGGTTACTTAACTAACGACAGAGCGGGGGCTGGACTAGCGCGGGTGTAAAACATATACAACATCTAATAGTATATATACCAATATACAATAATCTCTCCAGGCGTGATAATATGCAACATTACAGAAAAGTAATAAGCATCACAGAACAATACAGATAATCTGGGATCCCAGGGTTTCACAGAGCCGCTGCTGAAACCCTACGTTCCCCTGGTCATGTGGATAGCCTGTGCAATGAAACCTAGACCCCTACAGGTGCGGCAAGTTACCCGCCAAAACCTGAAGTGAGGTAGTCCCCACAACATAGTGAATGGAACACCCGGCACTTCACGGAATCCGGTAAATTGAGCACCCCTCCTTGGATCAACCTGTACCCCGTACGAGTGCGGCGAATAGTCTGCCAATTCTAGAGTGAGGTCCCTTTGCCTCTCAAAGCCATGAGATACTGACCCATTGCCCTCCAGAACCCGGCTATCCGTGCACTCCGTCGCGGGATAAACCCAGTACAGAAATAAAAATATGTACAACGGGTACATCGACCTCAACCCGGTCGTGCCCCAAAAGAATATTATAAAACAGGCAGTGACGACAGTCCACATGTTGGATGCTCGTCCCGCAATATCAAATGTACAAATAAATCCAAACTGCACTATCATTGCACCCTGCTATCCACCACGACAAATCCGCAACATCACAGCACAATACAGAAC
This sequence comes from Agapanthus africanus, assembly GCA_030015575.1. Lineage (NCBI taxonomy): Eukaryota > Viridiplantae > Streptophyta > Magnoliopsida > Asparagales > Amaryllidaceae > Agapanthus > Agapanthus africanus. The sequence continues at coordinate 461,122,472 of JASDDO010000014.1, read as the reverse complement.
ATCAACGCGAATGTCACGTTCGCAAACCCGTCTAAAAGAACTATAGCAATTAGACGCGGTTTACCGATCAAATGACATTCCCGGTCGGAGATATAAAGTAAGTACGGTATACTAACAAGTTTAAAATTTCGATCGACAAAATTTCCCGAAGTGGGCCCCACGTACATCTGCTGTACAGTAACAAAATCTGGGCCCAAAAGAACAGTACCTGAAATCACAATTTCCAACAAAGAAACACCAGAAGAAAGATTACCAAGTGAATCACCAAATCGGCCGCGGTTCCGCAGTCAAAGCCAGGCTTTGACCGTGTTTCTGCGGCCGTACGGTCGGTTCACTTGAACGTATTTCTTCTGTACTCTTTTAAAAGCCTGCTTGATTTTCTGGTATACTCAAAATAATTTTTAGACACTGTTTAAAATCGACAGAAACTTTAACCCTGGAATTTGCGGTTTTCGAAAATCCGTTCGATCGATATTTGAAACGCGTTAGCACAAGTTAGTATACCTTAATGATGAGGCTCTGATACCACTGTAAATCCACGGTAGCGCCCCGGCCGTCTAACAGACTCCAAATGCGGAACAAAAAACTTTTACAACTGGCGCTATCGCGTACTATAACCCGGATCTGCCATTAAAGCTAAACTAACAAACTACAAAGTGGGTAGAAGAGTTATACCGAACGATCCGAGTCCTTCGGTCTTCAACCATCATCCCACGCTTTGTTGCGGCTGCTCCGATCTCCTGAATCTCCAATCTTCTCGTCCAGGTGGCACCACGTCGACGGATCTTTAAACGGGCTCTCGCCTCTGAACCGAGGCAACTCGGTCGTCAAGTTTGCTAAAAGAGACGACCAAGAGGATGTAGAGAATGATTAGAACACTTTGTCTCGCTTCATCCAAAGCCATGGACGAACGGTTAATGAAGTTGCCTTTTGGATCGATATGAAATGAGAAATGGAGTATACTAATTTCCATGAACCAAAATCCTTAATCTTTTCCAAATGAAATCAATCCTCTCTTTAGCAAGAGGGGGTCGGCCATATTTATGGAGGAGGGAGGTGAGTGTAGGAGAGGGGAAGGTGACTATAAGATTTATGAAGAAATGAGTCATCTAAACACCTAGTATGAACACATTAAATGAAACAATGATTCATAACACATAGTCATCAACACATAAATGCTCCATTAATGCACTAAGCCACCTCACCATCTTAGTCACCTACTAGAAGCATCCACACACATGACTCACCCTATGACACACCCTCAAGAAGAAAAGATAAATCCGTATTTAACCGAATGTTAAATACGGGTGATAGAAAACTGGAAACTGGCAACTTCCAAAAGTCATCCTGAAACGAATTTCAGTATAACCCCGTAGCAGTATAAACATACCCGCATTTGTATTACGACCGAATACAAATGTAACTGAGACAAAGATATTATATCTACACAGCATAATACTTGGATCCGGCTTAAACCAAAGCCGACCAGTATTATCTGCCCGAAAAATGACACGTGCGAAAACGCACGTGCATTTTCCGAACCTTGGCATAAAACCATACGGCCTCTACAACGTTTCGCCCGAACTTGGGAAAGTGTCTGTGGGGGACTCTAATGACTCATCAACACACTGGCACTGGGTATAACCTCTAGCACGTCAGAGGTACAAGCTGTACGTAACGGTTGCCTATGTATTGATTGGAAGGGAAGCTGACGAGCGAACTCATCTATAAACCCTACTGAGCCTAACAGTGACAATATACATACAGTTTGGTCCGTTCGTCTATGAGTATCACATATCGGCCTAGGGGCTGGCAACGTCAGATCCCTAATAGCAGTATAAGTCGTGTCAGAGAGTGGCCCAGAACACCCTGAGATAATACTGGAGTACCTACCAGTAAATCTCCTGCCTCGGCCGAGGGCTTTGTGTAATGGCTCTCCTAGACACAGTGCGATCTCACCCCCAATACCGGGAGAGACGAATCCCCTGCCGATCCGCTCACTTGCCTCCATGTGGCTCGGGACTGTACCCAAAAAAGACCTGTTTGCACGACTCCTTTGAGCCATGGTAGGGTAGAAATCAAAGCACAGTGGGAACTCACACGAGACAAATGACGACCTCAGGTCGATGAACTAACCTGTACACATGTCACCAGGGAACTGCTATCTGAAGATATGTATAATACCAACTAGCATGTTCCCGGCGAGTCCTGTCCGGTGTACTCATAACCCAATGAGCACCTGTATACATCTTAGGTGAACTTACTGACACCAATGGCTTGTGAGACCGGCCATTGCCCCTCATCGGGGTCTCGACTGTATACATTAGTCTACTCTGGAGTATTGATGCCCTGTCTCGAAACTCCCACGACTAGGGACACTTTAAGGATGTGCTTACAGACCCCAGCTCCCACGTATATGATCGCCATCATACTGCTGGTAGTCAAGCAAGAATCTTAAGGGCTCTATCATCATGCAATAGTGAACTAAAGAATTTATACGATGATAAAGACAAACCAGATAGCATACTATCATCTCGAGCAAGACTGTCATATCGGTATAGGTCCTGCCTCAATCATTGCAATCACGTACCTGCGATCCAATAATTGACTTTGAGGGCACTATCTCCAACAAGCGCAACATCAACTCCCTATACCGGGAGAGACGAAACCCCTCCTATCGCTCACTGCCTCCATGTGACTCGGGACTGTACCCAAAATCCACCTGTTTGCACGACTCCTTTGAGCCGTGGTAGGGAGGAAATCAAAGCACAGTGGGAATCACACAAGACACTATGACGATCTCGAGTCTACAAACTAACCTTTACAGTGTCACCAGAGAACTGCTATCTGACGATAGGTATGGTACCATCTAGGAGTTCTCGGCGAGTCCTGTTCGGTGTACCCATTCTCTAATGAGCACCTGTATACAATCATTGATGTCAAACACCAATGGTTGTGGGATCAACCATCGCCCCATACAGGGCCAAGAAACGTACACACTAGTCTACTCTGGAATATCGATGCCATGTCTCGATATTCCCTCGACTAGGAACCGTTAAAAGATGTGCTTGCGGACTACACAAGCCCCACTGGTATCATCTGCATCATAGTCCTGGTAGTCAAGACAACATCACAAGGGCTTTATCAACACGTATCAGAGGGACAGTATAATAAAAGAAGTGTACATGTTAAGAAAAAGAGCAACCAGATAGCATACTATCATGTCGAGTAAGAAAGTCATCTATATATATGTCCAAGCATCCACTATAATATACAATAATGGCCTCTAGGGCATACATATTCCTAACATGTTTGTGTCTCTGCTCCTCACCAGACGATTGTATAAAGAGGCCGTGGTTTTAGTGATCCGCAGAGAGAACAAGAACCAGAGACAGAGAACGCTAGACCGTGAGCAAAAGGCAAGTAGGAATCCTTGATCTGCCAGTTCCAGGTGTATAGACACCTTTCTACATTGAAGAAGGTATACTTCAATGTCATTTGTTTTTTACTCGCGTTTTGATGATCTGAATATCGCATTTTCGACGTTGAAGAAAGGATAACTCGACGTCCGTTATTTTGACTTATGTGTTTTGAGGATCTGAGGGTCACACAGATGATTTGCACTCTATACGTATTTGATATAATTTTGTGCACACCATTTGCACGTGTTGATATTTTGTGCACCCTGATGCACTCAGTATTGATTTTTTGCACCCCGATGCACTTGATATTAGTTCCAGGCACATTCGATGCAATGGATGTTGTTGTCATACACGCCTGTTGCACCTGACACTGTTTTTGTTTTCATGCACACCCGTAGCATGTGATTTGGTTTGCGTGCAAACCTGTTGGGGGTGATTTCATTTTCATGTATTGCACTTGATGAGATATATTATAGCTTTGATTATATATTTTCGCTTGGTCGTGTGTTATAGATATTGCACTACGGCTAAGGCAATGATTGTGCACTTTAGGTACACAGTTGATTTCGCATTTGGTATTTTGCATCATAACTAGTGTAATGCTCATAATATCTGCTGGAGTTACCGTTATAGGAATTTTATATTTTTGAGTTTTCATATGCACGAGTTGCGTCAGTATACGTCTTAGCTCGTATGGGACTTCGGAGTTCCATTGATTGGAGCGGACTATTTTTTTTTAATTTGGACCCCAGCGATTTGATTTGATTTAATTGGGAAAAATGTTTTAAGATTGAGGTTAAATTTAAATTCGGGGACCGAATTTCTTCAAGGAGGGGATATTGTAACATTTTAGAAAATTACAAATAGTAATTTATAATTTAAATATGGATATAATGAGTTTATAAAAATGATATCACATATAAATTTTGGTATCAGATTGATATCCGCAAAAATGTAATTATTTTAGGGAAAATGAAGAAAATGTGTGATATCATAAAAATAATATTTAAATTGTTTTAGTATGACATGAGATTTTATTATAAGATTATGGTATTTAAGTGTTATGATAAGTGTTGTATTTCTTTTAAGAACATGAAGGTATTTATTTAAAAAGATCTTTTAGTTTGTTTTGAGGGTATGGTATATGATTAAGCTAAATTAAACCTTCGCAACCAACACACACTCTCCTCACTCTACCTCACCCTTCTTCATTGACACCTCCTACTATCTCTACACATATCTTTTACACGTCCTATTTGTTCTACACCCTCTCCTACACTTTACCAACAAATGACTATGGTTCATTCACTCATTCTCAAACTGAAAAAAATGAGTTCCTTCAAGCTCCAACACCAAAATTCTCAAGTAATATCAAACCAAAAGAGAAAAGTTATGGTTTCATTATCAAAATTGTGCATAACATCAAGCTAGAGCCACTACAACCCATAGGAGCCTCAACCATGCACTTCTTGAGCTGGATATCCCCTGTACACATTCTCTATAGGCAAATCCCACCTCCTTTGCAAGTCTTGTTATATTAAAAATCAGTTTTAATGTGCAAATATCAGAAACTTGGATTTTTTGTGATATTTGTGAGGATCAATTTGAATCTAGAACTAGTAAGATGGCCTATAGGAAAAACTAACAATACTAGAATATGGTGAGACCAATAGGAGGCAACCCCTAAAGCCTGAGCCCCCAACTCCTCAATAAAACTGACCGTTTTCCCAAAATTCCCGCCACCGGCGGTTTTACTATTGAGTTGGGTGTTGATTTTTCTTCTGTAGCTTCAATTGATGTTAATTAAAGCTACTGTATTGTTTGTTTTGACCCAGATTTTGTTTTAGTATTTGTTTTGACAATGTTTCCGATATTTATGATACGGTTTTCCGTATTTCTATACCTCGACTGAATTGTCGATGTTCGTACGTTGATGTCGGGGGTATTTGGTCGTATTTGGAGTAAGTAAGCTATAGGTTCTAACCTATGTGCGCTTAGCTCGTTGAATTGCTTTTTGATATAATTTTTACGCCGATGTGTTATAACTACGATTGTATGTACGATCGTGGAGATTTCCGAGACGGCAAGGACGGACAAAGCAATCGTGGATTTCGACTAGCTCGACAAATTGTGAGTGGATTTATATCTACGGGAGATGTCAGTGGATGGCGTATAGCACCCCCGCGACCAATTTACTAGGATAGTTATGCTATCTAGTTAGATTTAATGATATGTTAGATAACTTAACTTAATTATATTGATGTCTATTTCGTATTTAGTAGGTTATACATGTGGTTATATTTGAATATATGGTTATGGTGACATACGTACGTGACGATAGATCCGTACGATATGGATATGATATTGGATGGACATTGTATGAGGAATCATACCGTGCTTATGATGATGAGGATAATGTGCCGAATACGGCTGAGTTTTATTGGGACTCGTGGAGTCATGTGTTATCCCGACTTGGGACATTACGATTGATTGAGTTATACTCTTTTAAAAAACAACGATCCGTTTTCAGTTTTATATGATAAATGACAAGGATGCGATGCTATTTCCAAAACGAATATCTATTTAAAAATAATGCAGCTTCTTTATTTCAAAATAACGTTTCGTTCCATTTTCAATGATAATGGTATAGCTCATAGCAATTAGTTACGTTCAATAATTACGCGGTACGCTTAGATTACCTCTATATGCTCGCGATACGCTTACCGATTATATACGTTAATTACTTTATTCTTTTATATGAACACACTGATAGAACACTACACCACTACCAATGAGTACTATGTTGCACGAGCACAAACGCATATGTTACACTACATATTAATTATACTGCTATGACACTGTAGGACCGCTATACCTCGCGATGTCTATATAGATGCCGATACGATGTGTTATGACTTCCCTATATGCGGGGAATTGGGTTGTATTCATATGCTATGGATAAGGATAGGATTACATTCTGCTATGAACACTTATAGAATACTTGCACAAATACTAATGATTGCCATGCTGCACGAGCACAGACGCGTATGCGACACTACACATCATTAGTATTATTATGACACAGTAGAACTGTTGTGTTTGTTTGCATGATTGACTATATTTACGTACAATGCCATTATTACCTGTTACTTAATTGCGAATACCATTACTGTGGGTATTCGTATTTGATTTTTATGAGTTTTTATGATGTTTTTATCTGCGATGATATATATATCAGTGGTATGGGACGCTGCTATATATATATATATATATATATATATTATATATCATCAGAATGATATATGCAATTATTATTATTATTCGCTAGATATTTTTTGGATACGATGAGTTGACGTCCACCATGAGCTTGATGTTTTCTGATTTAATTTTATTCCGAACCGGGAGGGGGAGCTATATGGTTATGGACATGCTATATATCCGGACTGAGTGGGGGAGTATACAGTCGGATACATAATGGACCCGGTCGAGGCCGAGAGACAAGAAAGACGCAGTTGAGGCGGGGAGCCTAGCGAGAACTCTCGATACCGAAGATAGATGTGAGCACGGCGGATATCCATGGGATACTGACTGGGGCTAGGGATATCGAGGGGCGACCGATCCGATGAGACAGTGTCGACGATATCTGGATTTGCTTGTCGGTGATGGATACGAGAGATATGATGATTTAGGATGTCACACTCATATATTGATGTTCTGCGATCATTCGAGATACACCGTTATAGTTTATGCAATATAATAGCCGATCTGATCCGGGAGACAGTACCTGAATACTATTTTTACCTGTTGATGCATATAAAAGGGGTTTCTAAACGAGCTATGGTCTCATTATTTTGACGTGTCTACGATGACACAAGAATCTTTTAAACCGTAAATCTCTTAAAACTCTTTACTAAATAGCGAGATGTATATCTTAAATAAAATACATATAATATTTCATACTATTACGTCTGCTTCTTATGCCGTGACATACGTATCTCGCGGCTATTTTAAAAAGAGGTTTTATTTACATACATATTTCGGCTACCTTATAGGCTTATACCCGAATGCATGTTATATACAGATGAGATGATATATTTTCGGGTTTACATGATTGATATTGATGCATTTATAGTACTTATGTATTATTCATATATTAGTACAGAATATGATAGTACTATACTTTATGACCTAGGTTTATCGTTATGCATTTCGACTTCTATCTTGCGATATACTTTTATTCACTAAGTTGTGTTAGTTATATATATGCCCTAGAGGCCATTGTTGTACATATGATGTATATTATAATGGATGCTTGGATATATATAGAGATGACTTTCTTGCTCGACATGATAGTATGCTATTTGGTTTCACTTTATCTTAACATGTTGACTTGTATTGGTCTACTGTCTTACTCTCATATGTTGATAAAGCCCTTAGGATATGTACTCGACTACTAGGACTATGATGCAGATTATACTAGTGGGGACAGGGTAGTCAAAGATTACATCCTATAACTGTTCCTAGTCGAGGGAGTATCGAGACAGGGCATCGGTACTCCAGAGTAGACTAGCGTATACGCATCTTGACCCATATAATGGGTGATGGATGATCCCATATCCATCGGTGTTTGACATCAAAGATGGTGTACGGGTGCTCAGTGAAGACTGGGTACACTGAACGGACTCGCCGAGAACTCCTAGATGGTATTATACCTATCGTCAGATAGCAGTTCTCCGGTGACACTGGTACAGGTTAGTCTGTAGACCCGAGATCGTCAAAGAGTCTTGTGTGATTCCCACTGTGCTTTGATTTCCACCTTACCACGTCCAAGAGAGCATGCAAAACGGTGGCTTTTGGGTACAGTCCCGAATCACATGGTGGCGATGAGCGATAGGAGGGGTTTCGTCTCTTCCGGTATAGGGAGTTGATGTTGTGCTGTGTTCGATTGGCTATAACTGGAAATCCCTGGCCAGGGCTGATATGGAGTGCTACTGGTAAGTGTTATCAGTAGTTTCTCGACCTGTTATGAGCCTCACATCGACACGACTTATCGGTTACTGGGGTCTGACGTTTACCACCCATAGACTTGATATGCGACATATCAGACGAAGAGACCGGACTGTACGGTAGTGTTACTGATTGGATTCACAGGAGAATGTACAGGCTTGCTTGTTGATCTTCTGATCGCTCAATACCTTGGTGGTTGTTACGTTTAGCTAACCGCTTGCAGCTTGTGGGTGTTTGATATGATCATCACCTACTGCCGGCGTATTGACGATTCTTTAGAGTCCTACACAGAGGTTTCCTGGCTCAGGCAAAACGGAGTAGGAGCACATATGTGATATGTGCGGGACCGAGAATAATACGATATGAGATACCGTTTTCTATTCTCGCAATATGTGATATCGGTCGGATATATGTGATATAGCCGGGTCATCGGATCAAGTGTCGATTCGATGAAATGGTACATGTTATATTCGTCGGTTATATGTATTATAGCCAGGTTATCGGATCAAGTGTTGATTCGATAATTTAATATATAATTATATATGTGATATATTACATTACGTTAACTAATATAAGCTCGCTTTATTGATTCATTTTCTCACGGGATGATACATTGATATATATACGATATATGTTAATTGTATTATTTTATTTTGTTACAAAATATATTGTATATGTGATATATAATATTGTAACATGTTAGGGTTACAAATTCAACTTAGGTTTAGGGTTTAAACTTGGTTAGGGTTTGGATTAGGGTTAGCTTTTGCATGAAGCTTCCATGAAGCTTCATGAAGCTTTGACTTTGTCTTTAGCTTAGATCTTTTGTGTAAATATTTGTTAACCCAATCCAAACCATTAACTCTAGTTTATTCTCTACATGAGTTAAAACCTTCATACTTAACTCATGATTGAATAAGTAACCATAACAAGATAATTCATTATTCATCACAAAAGGAATATATTCTTCTTCTTCTTCCTTGAGCTCTTGAAAAAGCTTCACTAGGTTTTTCATTTGTGATGAATAAGTGTGGGAATTTGAAAACAAAAGAGAGCAAAATTCCTACTTCATCATCCTCATCTATTCTAGCCACTTAGATTAGGGTGTTCACTTCTCTAATAAGTTGTTTAGTGAAGTGCAATCTTGGGTTAGAGATTCTTCAAGATAGATCATCTTGGATCATGAAGACTACAAGCAAAGTGTCTCATTTACTTCATGGAGCCACTCGAGAGTCGGAGTTCATGTTGATTGCAGCGAAGGGACCTCAACACGGAGCTTATGAAGCGAAGGAATGGACTACAAAGGTTGTAATCCCTATCTCTTTTCTTATTTGATGTGATACAAACTTGTTACCCTAGAAATTCTAGCAAGATTCATAGTTAGTTAGCTTTGCACCTCTCTAAAATTTTAAAATGGCATGAATGATGCTACCAAATCCTAGACTAGGTGCAAGGGTAACCCAACAAGTTGGCAACTCACCACCGTTGTGCTTCAGTTTCTTGCAGGATTTTGTTGGAGATAGTGCCCTCATAGTCAATTATTGGATCGCAGGTACGTGATTGCAATGATTGCGGAGGACCTATCCCGGTAGGACAGTCTTACTCGAGATGATAGTATGCTATCTAGTTTGCCTTTATCAGTCGTGTACATGTTCAGGTGACTGATTGCATGTTACACTTTGATAGAGCCCTTAGGATCTTGCTTTACTACCAACAGTATGAGGGCGATCATATACGTGAGAGTTGGGTAGTTTATATGCATATCCTTAATTGTGGTCCCTAGTCGTGGGAGTTTCGAGACAGGGCATCGATACTCCGGAGTAGACTAGTGTGTACAGTCGAGACCCCGACGAGGGGCGGTGGCCGGTCTCACAAGCCACTGGTGTCAGTTGGATCACCTAAGATGTATACAGGTGCTCATTGGGTTATGAGTACACCGGACAGGACTCGCCGGGAATCTGCTAGTTAGTACTATACCTATCGTCAGATAGCAGTTCCCTGGTGACATGTGTACAGGTTAGTTCATCGACCTGTGGTCGTCATTTGTCTCGTGTGAGTTCCCACTGTGCTTTGATTTCTACCCTACCACGGCTCAAAGGAGTCGTGCAAACAGGTAGCTTTTGGGTACAGTCCCGAGCCATATGGAGGCACGTGAGCGGATCGGCAGGGGTTTCGTCTCTCCCGGTATTGGGGGCGAGATCGTGCTGTGTCTAGGAGAGCCATTACGCAAAGCCCTCGGCCGAGGCAGGAGATTTACTGGTAGGTATTCCAGTAGTATCTCAGGGCGTTCTGGGCTACACTCCGACACGACTTATACTGCTAATGGGGGTCTGACGTTACTAGCCCCCTAGGCGGATATGCGATACTCATTGACGAACGGACCGGACTGTATATACATTGTCACTGTTAGGCTCAGTAGGGTTTTCGGAGGAGTTCGCTCATCGGTCTCCTTTGAGTTCGCTCCTCGGCAACCCTTGAGGTCGGTCCATGGGCAGCCGTTACGCATAGCTAGTGCCGCTGACGGTTTGTGGTTAAACCCACTGCCAGGGTGCTGACGAGTCATTAGAGTCCCCCACAGACAGTTTCCCAAGTTCGGGCGAAACGTTGTAGAGGCCGTATGGTTTTATGGCAGGGTTCGGAAAATGCACGTGCGTTTACGCACGTGTCGATTTTCGGACAGATGATACTGGTCGGCTTTGGTTTAAGCCGGATCCGAGTATTATAATGAGTAGGTATAATATCTTTGTCTCAGTTGCATTTGTATTCGGTCGTAATACAAATGCGGGTATATTTATACAGTTTCGGGGTTGTCCTGAAATTCGTTTCAGGATCACTTTTGGAAGTTGCCAGTTTCCAGTTTTCTATCAGCCGTCTTTTAACATTCTGTTAAAGACGGATTTATCTTTTCTTCAGATATGATGAGTCATGCTTCTAGAAGCTTCTAGAAGGTTCTAGATGAGGTGACTAGGATTAATTGGTGTTAAGATTTCATTGGTTGCATTAATGGTGTCATTAATGCAAAGATGACTAGGTTTGTTCTTATTGGTTCAATTTAATGATTCATTCTTTCTTAATGGTTATGATAACTATCAAGGTTTATGGTCACCACTTGAACCCTCCTACACTCACCTCCCTCCTTTGATATATATAGCCTCCTCTCTCTCTCTCATTGATACACTTGATTCAAGAGAGAAAAGATTATGATAGTATTATCGGTGTATGGAATTTTACAGTTCATTTCATTCCATCACCCGATTTCCACGGCAACTTCATTAACCGATCGTCCACGGATTTGGACGAAGTGAGACAAAGTCATCTACTCATTCTCTACATCAATCTTGGTCGTCTCTTTTAGCAAACTTGACGATCGAGTTGCCTCGAGTCAGAGGCGGGAGCCCGTTTAAAGAACCGATCATGTGGTGCCACCTCGACGAGGATATCGGAGATCGACGAGATCGGAGCAGCCGCAACGGAGCGTGGGATGATGGTTGAAGAACGAAGGACTCGGATCGTTCGGTATAACATTCCTACACTCTTTACAGTTTGTTAGTTTAGCAATAATGGCAGATCCGGGTTAAAGTATACGATAGCGCCAGTTTAAAAGTTTTTGTTCCGCATTTGGCGTCAGTAGACGGCCGGGGCGCTAGCGTAGACTTACAGTGGTATCAGAGCCTCACCATTTTGCTATACTAACTTGTGCTAACGCGTTTAAAACATCGAACCGACCGAAAATCGAAAAACACAAAAATCCTAGCCGACAGTTTCTGTTGATTTTAAACGGTGTCAAAATTGATTTCTGTATATCTTAAAAATCAGTGCAGGGTTTTCTAAGACATCTGAGAAAAGACGGTCACGTGATCCCACCAAAGCGCCGCGCTTCCGCGGTCAAACCTAGGGTTTGACCGCGGAACCACCGCGCTTCAGAGGGAACAGTGCACCAGTTTTTCTCAGTTGGCTTTATTTGGGATTTTGTGATTTTTGATATATATCATTTACGCCCAGGTTTTGTTACTGTTCACCAGTAAGCCGTGGGGCCCACTTTTTGATATTTGGTCTTTGGTCGATCAAAATTTAAACACGTTAGTTTACAGTGCTTACATTATATCTCCGACCGGGAATGTCATTTGATCGGTAAACCGCGTCTGATTGCTATAGTTTTTTTAGACGGGTTTGCGAACGTGACATTCGCGTTGATGTTCTGTGTTGTGCTGTGATGTTGCGGATTTGTCGTGGTGGATAGCAGTGTGCAATGGTAGTACAGATTGAGTTTATTTGTACATTTGATATTGCGGGGCGAGCGTCCAACTTGTGGACAGCCGTCACTGCCTGTTGTATAATATTCTTTTGGGGCACGACCAGGATGCGGTCGATGTACCTATTGTACTATTTTTCATTACTGTACTAGGTTTTGCCCCGCGACGGAGTGCACGGATAGCCGGGTTCTGGAGAGCAACGGGTCCGCATTTCATGGCTTTGAGAGGCAGAGGGTCCCCACTCTAGAATTGGCAGACTATTCGCCGCACTCGTAGGGGGTACAGGTTGACCCAAGGAGGGGTGCTCAATTTACCGGATTCCGTGAAGTGCCGGGTGTTCCATTCACTATGCTGTGGGGACTACCTCGCTTCAGGTTTTGGCGGGTAACTTGCCGCACCCGTAGGGGTCTAGGTTTCATTGCACAGGCTATCCACACGACAGAGGAACGTCGAGTTTCAGCAGCGGCTCTGTGAAACTCGGGGATCCCAGATATCTGTATTGTTCTGTGATGCTTATTACTTTTCTGTAATGTTGCATAGTATCACGCCTGGAGCGATTATGTATATTGGTTTATATACTATTAGATGTTGTATATGTTTTACACCCGCGCTAGTCCAGCCCCCGCTCTGTCGTTAGTTAAGTAACCTAACGAGTGATGACGGGACCCAGTGACGAATGCGGATGGCATATACGTACATTTTATTTTCGTTCTTTTCTGGTGTGATGAATGATGGGACTGCGTTGATTCTGATCAATGCAAAGTTAATACAAACCTGTTTGAGTTGTTGGAACAATTTTAAAAAGGTGTTATTACAAAGACGTTTCCTTTTGTTATGCATAGCGGTATTCAGTGTGAATATCCAGCACCTCATTCGACGAGGCAAGGGCTGATATCCCTTCACCGGGAAAGACCCCTTGGACAGAAATTTGCGTCAGGGTAATAACTTCACTATAGCCGATTACATGTTGCTTTGCATAGCGGTATTCAGTGGAATATCCTGCACCTCATTCCACGAGGAAAGAGCCGAGATCCCTTCACCGGGAATGACCTCTTTAGCAAAAAGTTTTTCGCCACTATATTTTTATAAAAAGCTATCAGGTTCCTTCAGCGATATCAAGTTCACTACGTTAAAGGTTTTTTCGCCAAAAACCAGTCGTAGCCCTCCGTCGTTTCTTATGGATGGTCAGTAGTATTCAAGCTATGTTTGTTGGCATACGTCAAGGCATAGTGTTTGGTAGCTGCTGGGTATTCATTTGTTGCATAGATAGATGAGTTGGTTTGGGACAGTCGTATTACCTTGTTGGCATACGTCAAGGGTATGTACGGGTGGGTTCAAATTAACAAGATAATGACGGGCAGAACTTGACATGTGACTTATGATTTGTTGACATACGCCAAGGTCATAAGAGCATGGGGCAAGAAAATGATATCGGGAGTTTCTAAAGAAACTGAAACTTGCCAAGTATGAGCATACCTTCTGGAGTATGAATAACGTGGATGCATTCCATCACGTTAACATGCAATGAGAGTTGGATCCCGATTCCCACTGATGAGTTGGTTTACTCTTCGGGTGATCCCGATTAATTCTTCTTTAGGTTTGGAGGAGAATTTGACAGGACAGTGGGAGGTTTCCGGATTAGATAAAATGATGACCATTCTTATCTAGGTTAGAGTGCACGCAGAGTGTTTCTTTTCTCTCTCTCTCTTTGGCAGCGACCTTTGACCGACCCTAGACTATGACTCAATGACCAGGTTGACCGAACCTTCTTAAAATACTGGCTTTTGGATTGTCTGAGTTGCATAAGTCATTGCCACTCCTTCTTTTACCCTTTAAATTTCTCAGAACACCCGTATTACTACGGATATCCACTTCCATTGGATAGATTCATCGTATGGTTATATACGAACTCGAAGGGACTTCTTCGGGGATGGATCCAGGTTCAGGAGAAATAGAATTGGTTTATTCAGTTGTCTTTTATTATCACCTTCTCTCAGGTTGCGAGAGCTCCTTGGTTTAGGAGAGTACACCTATTACGCCTATTGGATAGTCTTATTCCAAACCATAGGCTGGTGCCGAAAGGTAGGGAATGAAGAAAACCAATTAGCCTAAGTAGGGTGTGCAGAAGGTAATATGTAAAGACAAAATAAAGGGATTAGAAAGAGGGCAAAGTAAATTGCGACTGATATCATTCACGACCAAAACCGCGTACTTCATCGCCGCTCCTATTTCACCTTTAAAAGAATAAGGTATTATTCAGTTGTCTTTTATCGTCACCTTCTCTCAGTTGCGAGTACTCCTTGGTTTAGGAGGGTACACCTATTATGCTTACTGGATAGTCTTCTTCCAAACCATAGGCTGGTGCCGAACGGTAGGGAAGGAAGAAAACCAGTTAGCCTAACGATGGTGTACAGAAGGTAACGACTAAAGACAAATAAAGGGATTTGGAGAGGTGGCAATAAAATATACGGTTAAAGTCATGAATTGGATTATGGAAGAGGCATTGCTATGAATACCAGGATACCCTTACGAAACATTTTCATGTTTCAGTGCATTGTTAAAGAAAAACTGTTTTCCCGATTAGACACTTACTCCAAGGGTATGTATTTACCAGGTTTCATTCTCATATCTGTATGGTTTTACAGATGATGAGTGGGAGTAAGATATTGGGAATTAGGTGATCATCCTCATTATATCGGAATTCGTTGCAATTGGTGATATTTGAGGAAATCGCCAGGGTACAGTTTTCTACCTACGACGCACAGGTTTTGAGTTGTTTAACTCAGCGGACTTATACAGAGTATTGTATGTTGTCCAAGTGTCCATCAGGACAAAGGGGTAGGTCCTCGTACTATGTTCTGTTTACTTATAACTTCTCTAGTATTTAGACAAGTGTTTCGTAGAAATACAAGGTCTAAGTTTTGAGAAGTTGTGGGTATAAGAATAAAGTGGAGAACCAGGTATCACAAGTATCGGGATTCTTCAAAGAGATCGAAGATGTAGATTCTTATGATTGGTATTCAGATGATAGTGATGGTTTTGAGAAACGTGTTTCTCTTTCAGGTTACTCATAATTGGATGGATTCCTAAGTTGAGTAATGCTGATTAGCCTCTTTCCATTAAGTTGATATGCACTGGAGACAGCTGCATGGATTGAATCTTGGTTCCAATTAAATAAAGTGCCAAAGTTTCTGTATTGGATATAGAATAGTTCGTACCTTAAAAGAAATTAAGGTACGGGGAGTTGTCCAGCTTATGATTAAAACCAGACACTGGATAACTCAGGGCACGTTTCTGTAATGGCTGTTTGTGGGTTGACCCTGGCTATGACGAGGGTTGATATTCTACCATTTAGAAGATCAATAGTGATATTGTTCTTGACTCGCCACAGTTTTAGTAAAAATGGATCTTTTTCAGAAAACAGTAGTGGGAGTATGGTAGAACTGGAAGTGATTCCAGAACCGCGAACGATTACGGAAAAATTTAATAGGACCTATACATTCAATCAGGTTTGACATTCCAATAGCCACTCCGCAGGTATGGTAGGTAACCTCAGACACCCGAGAGGTACTTCGGTAGCCTCAAGGACGGTGACAAGGAGGTTCTTATCTACCCAGACTTGACACTACTATTGTTCCAGGATATGAGACCCGGTAGGAGGGTTGTCGTAGTCAGTGGGAGCAACGGAAGCATGGTGGGCAAGTAGCTTATGTCTATTTATAGACTTGAGCAGTTATAGAGGAGATAGATCATCTAATTTTGATATGACAGTCATGGGTTTGACTTCAATCAGAATAGGGGATGGATCAGTTAAGAAGGTAGTAGGGTGTGATGTCATGGTATCTGGATGACATACACAGAGTAGGAAGTAAAATTCCTATACTACGATCGGTTGGACTGTGGTCGTCGCACAGTTGTTTCTCCAGACAGGATATGGATATAATATTTGACATTCTGATTTCTAGATCTATGGTTTTAGATCTGGATTTGGGTAGTTTCCCAAATATGGGTACTTTGACAATATTCTAATGGTTTTTGGAATATTTGACTCCTAGCATGGTGGTGTACCTGCAGGTGATGGAGTCACCCTCTCTAAAGGTGTCGTATAGACTAAAGGGGAGAGGGATGTGCATGATTGGCAGATCACTTGCTTAGGGAATTGAGTCAATCATGTGATGTCAAGTACCACACCAAATGTTGGTTTTGCACTAGATGCAATAAGTTTGTATTAATCCAATCCTGGAGAAACATAAGGAAGCAGTTTTAGAACATTAGTACATGTTCTATGGATTTGATAACGGCAGCCTCTTTCGGGAGACGGTTTGTTAGTTATATGTATGCCCTAGAGGCCATTACTGTACATACGATGTATATTGTAGTGGATGCTTGGACATATATAGGGAGGACTTTCTTGCTCGACATGATAGTACGCTATCTGGTTTTACTTTATCTTAACATGTACTCTGATTGTCTCTTTTGTTACATGTTGATAAAGCCCTTAGGATTTGTACTCGACTACTGGGACTATGATGAGATCATACTAGTGGGGCCATAGTAGTCTATGAGAACATCCTATAACTGTTCCTAGTCGAGGGTGTGTCGAGACAGGGCATCGATACACCAGAGTAGACTAGCGTATACGCATCTTGACCCATATGATGGGCGATGGATGATCCCATATCCATCGGTGTTTGACATCAAGGATGGTGTACGGGTGCTCAGTGGAGACTGGGTACACTGAACGGACTCGCCGAGAACTCCTAGATGGTATATATACCTATTGTCAGATAGCAGTTCTCTGGTGACACTTGTACAGGTTAGTCTGTAGACCCGAGATCGTCATAGAGTCTTGTGTGGTTCCCACTGTGCTTTGATTTCCTCCCTACCACGGCTCTACTGAGTCGTGCAAACAGGTGGATTTTGGGTACAGTCCCGAATCATATGGAGACAGTGAGCGATAGGAGGGGTTTCGTCTCTCCCGGTATAGGGGGTTGATGTCGCGCTATGTTTGATCGGCTATAACACCTAAATCCCTGGCCAGGGTTCTCGAGGTTTACTGATAAGTGTTATCAGTAGTTCCTCGACCAGTTATGAGCCATAAATCAACATGACTTATAAAGTTACTGGGGTCTGACATTTACCACCCCTAGACTGCATATGCGACGTATCAAACGAAGAGACCGGACTGTACGGTAAGTGTTGCTTACAGGCTCGTAAGGGTTGTGATGAGTTCGCTCGTCGGCCACCTTTTTGGCAATACCTGGTAGCCCGTTATGTATTGGCTTATACCTCTAACGTGCTAGTGGTTAAATCCACAACTAAGGTGTTGACGAGTCTTTAGAGTTCCCCACATTCTGTTACTCAAGTTTTCGGGCGAAACGATGTAGAGACCGTAAGTTGTTACGGCAGCCGTAAAGTGTTGCGGCAGGTTTTCGATTATGTTCGGTAATTGTTACAGGAATAATAATCGAAAGAATAATACTGGACGGATACCGGTATTATATTATTGGATTAATGGTATTCGTATTTTTCGGAATTCGGATACGGGTATACAGTATACGGTATACGGAGGAGGGGTATTTTTGTAATTATTACAAAATACCTTCTAGAAGATGCCACCTCATAATGACATAATAATGACATCATTTATTTTGTGAAAATAAATAAGTGAGGTGTAAATTGAAAAGTATAAGCATGATAGAAGTGGATGTACTAATTAAGCATGATACTTCTTTCATAATGCATGCTTTAATTAGTGCTAAATTCTTTTCTTTCTTTTTTCAATCATGCTTAATCTTTTTAATTATAAATGAAATTATTCTCTCCTCCATTTTCTCTTATAAATACCTTCACATGAGATGTGAATTCAAGGCATTCAATTCCTTAACAAAATTATGATAAGTGTATCATAACAAGTTCATAAGAAGAGAGAAAGAAAAATGATGGTGATCATTCTTCCTAGCTTTAACCCTCACATGAGATGTGAATCAAAAGCTTAGGATTTCAAGTTAATCCAATTATTCTACATCAAATCTTGGGCGAGTCGGCTAGCCAACTTCGCGCCCGAGTTGCCTCGGCATTGAGGTGGGAGCCCGTAAAAAACGTAGGCGGTGTGGTGCCCTTCCGGCGATGAGATGGAGACCGGACATTCTGCGGGACTTCGGGTGGATCATCGTGGACAAGGAAGGCTTCCATTGATCCGTTTCAAAATCTCATAGTGCCAAGGAGTCACCGAGGAAGATCTACAAGGGTTGTAAGTCTTAGTGACAGTTTTACAATTACATGTGATGTTTTGTATTTTGAATCCCTAAAACTTCTAGCTACGATTCTCGTCGGGGCTAGCTTAGCACCTCTAAAATTTTGAATATGGCATGTGTGATGCCACCGAACCCTTGACCAGGTGCTAGGCCATCCCAGCAGTGGTATCAGAGCCAAGCTAGAGCTTTAGGCGATGCGTAGGCGAAATTAAAAGTCCGATCGAACCACGAAACACCAATTTTGACAGCTTTCTGGAAATTTTTTGAAAATTGGATTTTTCCAAATTTAAAGGTCCTAAAAAAATCAGCAGGCAAATCTAAGAATTACCATATAAAAATTTTTAAACGATCCCTCTAAAGCGCGGCGGAAGGGCGGCCAAAACATGGTTTTGGCGGCGCTTTAGCGGCCGTACTGTAGCATCAGGTAAAATTTTTTGTGCACAGTACCTGATAAATTCTTACTATGCCTCTGAAATATTTAAAACTCACTCAAGTGTTGAGTGTTCTGGAGATAAATTGGATTTGGTGATTCGATTGGAAAAGTTTAATTTCGTTCAGATTTTCAGATTTTTAGAACGTGTTAGAATGTTTGAACGAATATTAGAAACACAGTTTTTTCCCGTATTGGAAAAATTCCAAGTGTTGGAGTTTTCCACAGTTCGAAACTTTCGAAAAACATGCAAGCGTATTTGTGGACACTCTAGAAGAACATAACCATAACTCGATTATGTGACCGTCAAAACTATCACCGAACCTTAGGGTTTGTGGTAGTTTAGCGTTGCCACATGTGAGGCGTTGGTTTGGCCCTTCTACGGTTGGTCCATAAGGGGCTGTGGCATGTTCTAGAAACTTTTGAACTCGGCCCAAGTGTTGTGCAGTTTGAGAAATCTAGGGTGTTTTGTATATTCGATCGAAAAGTTTAACATTGTCTATTTATCTGAAATGTGATACAATATGTGGAATTCATATAGTTAGTCATGAAATACGAAGTATGTGATATTTCGAATTTATGATGTCTAAGGTGATTGTGAATTCCAAATATTGTAGTTTTTCATTTTATTTTCTGTGACCGTAAGTGTAGTATGTGGTGTATCGCCGTTTTCGTTGCTATACGTCAACGACAATCGGGATACGCATACTTACTTACGTTGATGATATGAGATATTATGTGTTGCTGAAATATGATGAGCAGGATTGTCGCGAATGAATAGCCGGGGGTTTTTATGTGAGATGAGAGTTTTTTATTTTCATTCATGTAATAAATCAATTGTATATTATTTACTTTTCCGCATTAGGATAGACCCAAGGAGGGGAGCACAAGTGACCGGGTTCTAGGGTTCAGTGGGAGGCCATCTCGAGGAGTCGAGACCGGGTCTCCTAAACTCTAGAATTGGCAGGGTCACTTGCCGCTCTCGTAGGGGTCTAAGGGTGTGGGCTTGGCTATTCATCACGACCGTGGAATCCGTATTTTCTATTGTTGGCTCGATATAAAATACGGACATCCTAGATATCCTTTTATATGCTTCTGCTGTTGATATTCTGTAATGTGATTACTTAGTATCTGAGACGAATGGATTATTATTATATATATGATATATAATAAACGTTGCTTATGTTTTGCACCCGTGCTAGTCCAGCCCCCGCTCTGCCGTTAGTTAAGTAATCTAAAGGTGCATGACGGGGCCCAGTGGCAAATGCGGATGGCATAAGCGTACGTTCTATTTGCGTTTCTTTTCTGTGATGTTTAGGAAACATAAAAGATAGGAAACATAATTGATGGGACAACATTAATGTGATTAATGTTGAGAGAAAGAAACCTAAAGATGTTGTAGAATCAAACTTTTTGAAAAAGGGTAACTCTAGCTTTTGTTTTGCATAGTGGTATTGTTGAATATCCTGCACCTCATTCGATGAGGAAAGGGCCGAGATCCCTTCACCGGGAGTGACCCCTTTAACGAAACTGGAAAAAGTTACAAAGAACTCGAATTGATTTTATAGTTGATCTATTGTTGCTTTGCATCGTGGTATTTACATATCCAGCACCTTATTCGATAAGGAAAGAGCCGAGATCCCTTCACCGGGAGTGACCTCTTTAGCAAAATTAGAAAGATACTACAAAACCATTCGATATTTAAAACTGGAGCTTAAACCACTCCTTCCCACTTGATTCTACAACGAGATCAAGTTCAAAACGTTAAAGGTTTTCATAAAAACCATCCGTTGCCCTCCGTCATTTTAGGAAGCAGAGTACTTAGTATTCGTGCTACGTTTGTCGACCATAGCCGAGGCGTAGTGTTCGGTAGCTAAGTGATGAATTCCTACAAAGCATATGATGCGATTAGTCAGGACATTCATGTGATTTTGTTGATCATAGTCAAGGATCATGTGGGTGGGTCTGGCTAATCACGAAATGACCGGCAGAACTTGACTAGTACTTATGATTTGTTGACCATAGCCAAGGTCATAAGTGACTAGGGGTAAAAACCATATCGGGAATTTCAAGAGTTGAAATTTGCAATGAGATTGCATACCTTCTATATGATAGTTGGATCCCAATCTCACTGCGAGTAAGAGTTACTCCTGGGAAAGTTTTACACAAGTCAATTTGATGAAATTATAGGGTGTAATTATTCCCAGCTAATCTTACCTTTTAGGGTTTGAAGGAGGATTTGATAAAAACAGTGGGAGACATCTGGATTAGATAAATAACCAATCTAATCTTGCAAGAGCATACGCTAAAATGTTTACTTCTATCTCTCTCTCAAGATAGTGACCATATCATGCCTTAATCGAGATAATAAATACGGATATATTGACTGAACCCGCTTGTTATATTGAGCTGGGGAACGTTGGTCCCGCTCCAACCTATAATTGTTATAAGACAGAGCAGGAAATAGGGAAATACCAGAATTACTATGCCACCCAAACGAAGATAGTACATGTTGATGCATGATCTTCGGGTGTGTCTATTACAAAGAACTGTTTCTCAGTATCTTTTACGTCCTGGGTATAATGATACCGGATCAGGATCCCACAAATGTAATTTGTTACATGGGCTACAGAAAGGTAAATGACTGAGAACGGGTGATAATTTTCAAGAGTTGGAAATGGTGCAATTGTTGCAAGCCAAGAAGTTGGCAGTTATCACCCCGTATTACCAATACATTGATTCTGAACAAATGCTATTAGATACCGAACCTGATATACAAAATCATATCAATCTCTTTATTAGTAAAGAAATGATAGAATTTTGTATTGATGGATAATGTTTTGAACATTTCCTATATCAAATGTTGATCGGTTCAGGCACGTTATCTAAAAGCATAGACGTTCTAAATCAAACTACAGTTCTTAGTATACATAACACACACAAGAGGAAGAGTTCAGAAATGAACGGATCCTTCTTGAGGCATTGTAGACTAGGTCAGATCAATGCGACCTGGCTGGCTGAAGTTACATCTTAGATGCATATTTAAATTAGTTTAAATTTACATCTTGTGAAAACTTGCCAGTCATGTCACATAGATAAGATGACCATAGCTCTGTTTATTGGAAACAGAGAAAGAGTTAGTGAACTCTTGGGATTGATACATGATGATGTATGAAAGGCCCCCTGTCTACATATGCCATGACCGGTTCTTTATACTTCATTATTTTCTCTGATAATCTCTCAAGATTCAGACATATGTTCCTGTTGAAACATAGGTCCAAAGCTTTTGAGATATTTACAGAATATAATAGAAGTAGAGAACCAAAAATGGGTATAAGTATTATGTCCTTTGATGAGATCAAGGAGGAGAATACTTGAGCATGGAAATCCTGGACTATTCTAAAAGAGAATGAGATTCTCTCTCAGCATTACTCCTCCGTATACACCATAGCACGATGGTATAACGGGGCGGAGCAATTGCACCCTATGAGATATGGTGTGCTCCATGATGAGTACTACTGAGTTTCCTATTTTCCTTTTGGGAGTTATGCACTTGCGAAGCTGCATACCTATTGAATAGGGTTCTAATCAAATCAGGTGCCTACTACTCCATATGTGATATGGTATGGGAAGAGCCCATCTCTTAAAGATGTTAAGATTTGGGGTTGTCCGGCCTATGTCTAAAAACCTAAATCCGGACAAGCTCGAGGCAAAGTTAAAACTGTGGAAGTCTGTTGGATATCCCAAGCATTAGCAAGGGAATATCTTCTACCTATCAGAGGAACAAAAGTTGTTTTGTTTCTCAGCATGCCACCTTTGTGAAAGGGAATTTCTTGTGAAGAAATTAGTGGTCATGAGGTAGAACTGGAAGGAGTTCCAGCTACAGCAAATGATTTGGTAGAACCAAAAGATTCAATAGAAACTAACGAACCTCAGCCTCTCCGCCGATCTAGTAGGGTTCCTCACCCACCTAAGAGATACTTTGGTTTCTCTATGACAGTGGGAGCGAGGATTTCATATTACCCCAGCGTTTCCCGAGACCGGAAGGTGTTCCGGCGGGTTGTAGTCCTCGCGAGGGGGCATGCGTAGAAAGTAGCGTCTGAGGGACCCGTTGGCGCCACGGCAATCCCATGGGATGGGGTTGCTTACTGACCAAAGTGGTATGACCTAACTAGTTTCAAGCAGACCATCAGGAGTGGGACTCTATAAGAATGGCTGGATGATTAGCGATCTAAGATGGAATCCTTATACACCAACAAAGTATGGACTTTGGTTTTATCTGAAGGGTTAAATCCCCCATCAGAAGCAAGTATATCTTGAGAAGATTACTTGGTGTACATGGAAAAGTTGAGACTTTCAAAGCTATGCTTAAGTCCATCCAGATCCTACTTGCCACTGCTACATACCTTGACTGCGATATCTGGTGGTTGGGTGTCATGAATGCTTTTCTAAAAGAAGCTTTAAAAGAGAGCGCTTATAAGTACACAGCCAAAAAGCTTCGTAAACAGTGGGAGCAGCGGAAAAGTGTGCAAGATGTTTTATGTGATAAAACAGGCATCGCGGAGTTGGAACATCTGTTTTGATGTGGTAGTCAAAGGGTTTGACTTCATCAAAATAATAGATGAACCTTGTATATACATAAAAGGTAGTAGGGAGTATGGTGGTGATCCTCGTAGAGTGCGTGGATGACATACTCCTGATAGGGAAGGAGTTTCCTATGCTACGCTCAGTCAATCTCCTCTTATTATAAATGATTCTCCATATAGGATCAAAGGTGATACCTCCTAAATCCAGGATTTTGGATCTATGAGATAGATCTAAATGGATATAAGGATACTCACTAGTTGTAGTGAGATAGTATCAATCGATCCTGGGGAGAATCACTGGAAAGGTTCCAGAGTGATAAAGATGACTGAATGTCAGTCGCAGGCATTGTCTTTACCCTTAGTAGAGGGATGGTATGTTGGAAGAGTTCCAAGCTAGATACCGTGACATACAAGAAAGGCAAGATACGTCATTACTAAAGATGCTACCAAAGATAAAATCTGGATATATATATATAAGTTCATAAGATGAACTTCGTTCCTACCATTGTGAGACAATGGAGTTGTGGTTTTAGCCAAGGAACAACCGTCCCATCAGAAATCCAGATATAATTCTTAGGCAGCACCACCTGATCATGGAGATGGTTGATCTCCAGGGAGATCGAGGTTAGGAGAGTAGATACAGAGGATAACAGAGCGGATCCACTCACTAAGGTTTTTTCCCAGTAGAGACTTTTATGGGATGGTTGAGTATGAGATACTTCAACCACAGCTGATTGTATGGTATGTGATACCACAACAGATGGCCCTAGTGCAAGTGGGAGATTGTTAGTTATATGTATGCCCTAGAGGCCATTACTGTACATACGATGTATATTGTAGTGGATGCTTGGACATATATAGGGAGGACTTTCTTGCTCGACATGATAGTACGCTATCTGGTTGTACTTTATCTTAACATGTACTCTGATTGTCTCTTTTGTTACATGTTGATAAAGCCCTTAGGATTTGTACTCGACTACTGGGACTATGATGAGATCATACTAGTGGGGCCATAGTAGTCTATGAGAACATCCTATAACTGTTCCTAGTCGAGGGTGTGTCGAGACAGGGCATCGATACACCAGAGTAGACTAGCGTATACGCATCTTGACCCATATGATGGGCGATGGATGATCCCATATCCATCGGTGTTTGACATCAAGGATGGTGTACGGGTGCTCAGTGGAGACTGGGTACACTGAACGGACTCGCCGAGAACTCCTAGATGGTATATATACCTATTGTCAGATAGCAGTTCTCTGGTGACACTTGTACAGGTTAGTCTGTAGACCCGAGATCGTCATAGAGTCTTGTGTGGTTCCCACTGTGCTTTGATTTCCTCCCTACCACGGCTCTACTGAGTCGTGCAAACAGGTGGATTTTGGGTACAGTCCCGAATCATATGGAGACAGTGAGCGATAGGAGGGGTTTCGTCTCTCCCGGTATAGGGGGTTGATGTCGCGCTATGTTTGATCGGCTATAACACCTAAATCCCTGGCCAGGGTTCTCGAGGTTTACTGATAAGTGTTATCAGTAGTTCCTCGACCAGTTATGAGCCATAAATCAACATGACTTATAAAGTTACTGGGGTCTGACATTTACCACCCCTAGACTGCATATGCGACGTATCAGACGAAGAGACCGGACTGTACGGTAAGTGTTGCTTACAGGCTCGTAAGGGTTGTGATGAGTTCGCTCGTCGGCCACCTTTTTGACAATACCTGGTAGCCCGTTATGTATTGGCTTATACCTCTAACGTGCTAGTGGTTAAATCCACAACTAAGGTGTTGACGAGTCTTTAGAGTTCCCCACATTCTGTTACTCAAGTTTTCGGGCGAAACGATGTAGAGACCGTAAGTTGTTACGGCAGCCGTAAAGTGTTGCGGCAGGTTTTCGATTATGTTCGGTAATTGTTACAGGAATAATAATCGAAAGAATAATACTGGACGGATACCGGTATTATATTATTGGATTAATGGTATTCGTATTTTTCGGAATTCGGATACGGGTATACAGTATACGGTATACGGTATACGGAGGAGGGGTATTTTTGTAATTATTACAAAATACCTTCTAGAAGATGCCAACTCATAATGACATAATAATGACATCATTTATTTTGTGAAAATAAATAAGTGAGGTGTAAATTGAAAAGTATAAGCATGATAGAAGTGGATGTACTAATTAAGCATGATACTTCTTTCATAATGCATGCTTTAATTAGTGCTAAATTCTTTTCTTTCTTTTTTCTATCATGCTTAATCTTTTTAATTATAAATGAAATTATTCTCTCCTCCATTTTCTCTTATAAATACCTTCACATGAGATGTGAATTCAAGGCATTCAATTCCTTAACAAAATTATGATAAGTGTATCATAACAAGTTCATAAGAAGAGAGAAAGAAAAATGATGGTGATCATTCTTCCTAGCTTTAACCCTCACATGAGATGTGAATCAAAAGCTTAGGATTTCAAGTTAATCCAATTATTCTACATCAAATCTTGGGCGAGTCGGCTAGCCAACTTCGCGCCCGAGTTGCCTCGGCATTGAGGTGGGAGCCCGTAAAAAACGTAGGCGATGTGGTGCCCTTCCGGCGATGAGATGGAGACCGGACATTCTGCGGGACTTCGGGTGGATCATCGTGGACAAGGAAGGCTTCCATTGATCCGTTTCAAAATCTCATAGTGCCAAGGAGTCACCGAGGAAGATCTACAAGGGTTGTAAGTCTTAGTGACAGTTTTACAATTACATGTGATGTTTTGTATTTTGAATCCCTAAAACTTCTAGCTACGATTCTCGTCGGGGCTAGCTTAGCACCTCTAAAATTTTGAATATGGCATGTGTGATGCCACCGAACCCTTGACCAGGTGCTAGGCCATCCCAGCACGGTTATCATTCCAGGCTTCAAAGGTGACATGGATGACAGAGTGATTGTCAGAGTTTTAGTTTTCCCTCTGACGAGGGACAGTATTGTGGACAGGTGGTCCAATGGGATACTGTGGGAAGCAAGGTGCCCGATACTGATTAGGTTCAGTGATCGATTCAGTCTAAGAAGTTTGGATATGGAGTTCATTTATGAACTAAGGTCCCATCAGATATCCAGACATATTCTAAGACAGGTACTACTCAATTCGGGAGATGGCTTTCTCCGCGAACTTGAGATTAAGAGAGATACAGAAAGAAACTTCTAGGCGGATCCACTCACCGAGGTTATTTCTCGAACACAATAGTTTTACAAACGGGCTTTGTGAAACTGATTAGTAGAGGAGTTGGATGTTCGGTTTCACACGGGCTGTGAGTAGTCGACATCGCAATATTAACCTTGAGTGCAAGTGGGAGATTGTTGGAGATAGTGCCCTCATAGTCAATTATTGGATCGCAGGTACGTGATTGCAATGATTGCGGAGGACCTATCCCGGTAGGACAGTCTTACTCGAGATGATAGTATGCTATCTGGTTTGCCTTTATCAGTCGTGTACATGTTCAGGTGACTGATTGCATGTTACACTTTGATAGAGCCCTTAGGATCTTGCTTTACTACCAACAGTATGAGGGCGATCATATACGTGAGAGTTGGGTAGTTTATATGCATATCCTTAATTGTGGTCCCTAGTCGTGGGAGTTTCGAGACAGGGCATCGATACTCCGGAGTAGACTAGTGTGTACAGTCGAGACCCCGACGAGGGGCGGTGGCCGGTCTCACAAGCCACTGGTGTCAGTTGGATCACCTAAGATGTATACAGGTGCTCATTGGGTTATGAGTACACCGGACAGGACTCGCCGGGAATCTGCTAGTTAGTACTATACCTATCGTCAGATAGCAGTTCCCTGGTGACATGTGTACAGGTTAGTTCATCGACCTGTGGTCGTCACTTGTCTCGTGTGAGTTCCCACTGTGCTTTGATTTCTACCCTACCACGGCTCAAAGGAGTCGTGCAAACAGGTAGCTTTTGGGTACAGTCCCGAGCCATATGGAGGCACGTGAGCGGATCGGCAGGGGTTTCGTCTCTCCCGGTATTGGGGGAGAGATCGTGCTGTGTCTAGGAGAGCCATTACGCAAAGCCCTCGGCCGAGGCAGGAGATTTACTGGTAGGTATTCCAGTAGTATCTCAGGGCGTTCTGGGCTACACTCCGACACGACTTATACTGCTAATGGGGGTCTGACGTTACTAGCCCCCTAGGCGGATATGCGATACTCATTGACGAACGGACCGGACTGTATATACATTGTCACTGTTAGGCTCAGTAGGGTTTTCGGAGGAGTTCGCTCATCGGTCTCCCTTGAGTTCGCTCCTCGGCCACCCTTGAGGTCAGTCCATGGGCAGCCGTTACGCATAGCTAGTGCCGCTGACGGTTTGTGGTTAAACCCACTGCCAGGGTGCTGACGAGTCATTAGAGTCCCCCACAGACAGTTTCCCAAGTTCGGGCGAAACGTTGTAGAGGCCGTATGGTTTTATGGCAGGGTTCGGAAAATGCACGTGCGTTTACGCACGTGTCGATTTTCGGACAGATGATACTGGTCGGCTTTGGTTTAAGCCGGATCCGAGTATTATAATGAGTAGGTATAATATCTTTGTCTCAGTTGCATTTGTATTCGGTCGTAATACAAATGCGGGTATATTTATACAGTTTCGGGGTTGTCCTGAAATTCGTTTCAGGATCACTTTTGGAAGTTGCCAGTTTCCAGTTTTCTATCAGCCGTCTTTTAACATTCTGTTAAAGACGGATTTATCTTTTCTTCAGATATGATGAGTCATGCTTCTAGAAGCTTCTAGAAGGTTCTAGATGAGGTGGCTAGGATTAATTGGTGTTAAGATTTCATTGGTTGCATTAATGGTGTCATTAATGCAAAGATGACTAGGTTTGTTCTTATTGGTTCAATTTAATGATTCATTCTTTCTTAATGGTTATGATAACTATCAAGGTTTATGGTCACCACTTGAACCCTCCTACACTCACCTCCCTCCTTTGATATATATAGCCTCCTCTCTCTCTCTCATTGATACACTTGATTCAAGAGAGAAAAGATTATGATAGTATTATCGGTGTATGGAATTTTACAGTTCATTTCATTCCATCACCCGATTTCCACGGCAACTTCATTAACCGATCGTCCACGGATTTGGACGAAGTGAGACAAAGTCATCTACTCATTCTCTACATCAATCTTGGTCGTCTCTTTTAGCAAACTTGACGATCGAGTTGCCTCGAGTCAGAGGCGGGAGCCCGTTTAAAGAACCGATCATGTGGTGCCACCTCGACGAGGATATCGGAGATCGACGAGATCGGAGCAGCCGCAACGGAGCGTGGGATGATGGTTGAAGAACGAAGGACTCGGATCGTTCGGTATAACATTCCTACACTCTTTACAGTTTGTTAGTTTAGCAATAATGGCAGATCCGGGTTAAAGTATACGATAGCGCCAGTTTAAAAGTTTTTGTTCTGCATTTGGCGTCAGTAGACGGCCGGGGGCTGACGCCCGGGGCGCTAGCGTAGACTTACAGATTTACCGCTCGAACCATTATCGACTTGCGGCACAATCTTTTTTTCGGTGATTGCTTTTGTAGGTAGGTTACGGTTGTATCGTAACTACACATTGTATATGTATATATTCTTTTGTATCAAGTTAAAACCCAATCGACCCAGAACTTGTATATTGTGGACTTAGAAGCGAGACTTAGAGTTTATGTGTTTGTGGACGTCGCACTCGTTGGAGTCGACTTTGTTTTACTTGTTGGTTTTGTTTCGCTTTTCCTTTTCTTCGCCAATGGGCGTCGTATATTATCTGCATGGTTGCTCCGCCGTTTGGACATGGAAACTAGCTCCCGTTAAGATGCTTTTATATATTATACTTGTATCAGGTTTTATTCAAAATTTACAAAGGAGGTGCTGCCCGATTTTTAAAACATCATAGATACTTTTCAGCACACTTATTTAGACTTTAATGACTATTTTTAAACTGATTTCATCTAATGACTATTTTTAAACTTCACCTCCAATATTTTCGTATAAAGGTTTAGATTCCGGGTTTTTGGTTTATTTGGATTGTGTCGATATCTTTAGACGTCACGTGATTTAAGTGCCAGTCACATTTCACTTTCGGGTCGTTACACTCTAGCATGCACGATCGATGATATTATTTTTCAGATTACCGAGAGACGTTCATTTTTCGTTCATTTGATCGCATATGCTAGAGGTGTAGGAATCTCATGAAAATTGATATGTAAGGTATGCCATGACATGCAGATCACGGTGAAACGGTCTGGATCGATGAAATATATGGAGGGTAGGGTGTTATAGAGTGCATCTTATTTGTCTCGTATAAAAAAGTGTCTCACTGGATCATTACCCCTGCAAACTAGTATTTGCACGTGTGATACACGTTAAATATATTAAATGTAATTAAAAAAAGATTTATATGAATTTAGTTACTCTAAGAGATTTGTGGAGTTAGTTATTGGAAGAGATGTATGGGCTAGTTACGGTTTCAAATTTTATATTTGGTTTTTTATATTTTTTAATGAATTTCTCTTGCAATTTAGATAGTCAAATCTCTAAATCAATTTCAAAAATTAAGAAAGACCCTTGCACCATATTAGTATGTATATTACTTTGCATGTGCGATGCACGTGGTTGAACCGAATTTTTTTATATTACTTTAAATTGATGAAAAACTGCAAACATAGGGGGGGAGGGGGGGGGGGGGGGGTGGGAATAAAAGATGAGCCAAACTTTACCTATTTTGTGCATGCAGAAATTCCCCTTAAAGAATGTATATGAATTTGATTATGGACAAACAAAGTCTTGTCATCTTATGAGGAAAGTGGCTACTCCTACTTTGTCAAATATGGCAAAACCCATTAGAGCAAACCCAGCAAAAGAGAGGAAAATATGTTTAAAATATTATTTTCTTGGCATATGTATAACTGGCTAATCAAAATCTCTTAGTATAATACAGAGATGTTGGATTCTTCTAAAGCACCGTTCCAAAATCCTCTTAGATTGATTGAACGCTTGCAAAAAACAATAGGATTATATTTTGAACAATGTAAAACATGTAGACAGTGAAACATATACCTTGTTATATGCTTTAGTTAACTAATATACTCGATCTCATCTTATTCTTCATCTTTTTAAACAACCACCCATCTTCATCTTCATTTTGAACCTAAAATCAAAATACAAAAACAGTAGAACTGGATAATCTAATATTAAGAGAGAAGATAATGGGAGGTTATGAAAAGTGTTTAGAACTTGAAAGGGTGGGGGCAGTTACATCAAGGAGCGAATGGGGGTAGTTAGCGTCAAAAAAAATTATCAATTTTTTTTTTTTGGTTACTGAAAAAGAAGAAAATTGAATAATCTTTTGTGAAGCTGTAAACGAAAATTAGATAATCAATTTTTGGTACCCTTTCCTTTTTGCTCTATGCCTCTCCATTTTAGCCTACAATCGGAAGAGATACTGTCAAAACGGAGGGAAAAAAACGAGAGAAAGAAAGAACATAACAAATAAAACTTCTACAGAAAACTAAATATAGGCTGCAACACTGAAGTAAGGGAATCTCCTTGGTAGTTTGAAACTCTGAAATTAGCACGTGCTCAACATTTCTGAGCTTCTTTCCCACCATCCCTTTGCATACGGAATTTCCCTCTCACCGCGGCCAATCATACAAGTGTGAAAATTGAGCTTTAGTTTTTAACCAGAGAGCATACCAAATCTTTTGCAAAGAATTTCTATCCTTCAGAGAGAGATTACCAAATTAAAGATGCTAGGAATTTGGTATAAGCACTAGCATCACATTAACAAGAAACAAATATCAACCTAAACATAAACCATCTCTGCTTATGCAAAACAACTAGAACCTTAACATGCACAACAAAACTCACACTACCAACAAGAAGTTTAGTTAATTAATATCTTTAATTAAATACACACAACCCAGTCTGGTTTCCCATTTCTATCTTCTTACATTATCCTTTTGTAAGCCCTCAGCATCTTTGCTTAATCAGTAGTCATCGGCTCAGAAACACAAACAACGGAACCGCGCCTTGAGCACTGAGGCCCCGATTGTGAGCTGTGCATGCTCGAGCGTGTAGACCACTTCGGTGAAGCACGGGCGCACGTCAGGGTTGGCGTCCCAGCAGCGGGTCATTAGGTCTCGCAATTCGGGGTGGCAGTCGCCCGGGATGTTTGGGCGGGCTCCCTTGTTAACGACAGCGAAACGCGGCTTGGACAGCTGTCATGTTTTGGAACGGAAGATTGCCTGTTATGAGCTCCCAGAGCACGATGCCGAAGCTGTACACGTCGACTTTTTGGTTGTAGGGCCGATGCTGGATCATCTCCCTGAAAAGAAAAGTGTGTGTGTGTGTGTGTATATATATTTCTTTTGGTAATGAGCAACAATGTTACACTATGAAAACATATAATAAAGTAGATGAGAAAAGGAGAACATATAATATAATAGAGCAATAGGTCGTACTAGAACAAAAAAAAAATTCTTTTGCCGAAGGGTACAAGAACAGTTGAGTGTCTAATATTTCATGTATAACGTCAAGACCCACTTTATCCAAAGCTTACGCTGATGGATTGTGGATTAACAATTTAGATCAACTTAATTTAACTCAAAACACTCCACCTCACCGGGCCTGTGGAAGGACCTCCAATGCGCTTGAATAGACATGACGAATGGGGGGGGGGGGGGGGGGGGGGGGGGTTGTTCTCCAAAGCATTGATGAGGGTTTGAAAATTTGAACTCATGTCCTCTCAAGACATGGTGCTCTAATTTAAAGTCAAGAACCACTTTCCCCAAGAACTTAAGCTGATTAGTTGAGAATTAACTATGTATATGAAATCAAGCAAATTTAGATTTTACAAATGCCAAGCCTCATTCCTGACTATTTCAGGCGGTAACGAATCCATCTTGTTGAAGGAAGTACGACTTTAATAAACAATATTTCAATAAAAGATGATAGTCGGCATATAACCTCTGTTTACTTTTAACTTATTGATACCAAAGTAGAAGCAACAAAAGATGGGGGAAAAAAACATTGTTGTTGTCAGTCAAGCAGACGAAGATTACAGACACAACAAGCAAGACTACAAGGTGAACAAAAAAAGACCAAAGAGATACAGAGAATCTGTTTAAGCTTATGGATTTTGATGATATTAGTATATCCATTCTCACTTTGTTTTGATGATAGTTTAAACAAGAATAGTTGTTTGGTGTCACGTACTTTAACCTATCGGCACCAAACTTATGTACACTTATTTATTAGCTTGCAAATCATATATCAGAACAGGTGTATATCGAATAATATATCACTATCTCATGCTTTACATGTGTTATATACTCTGATATTAATATATTATTCTCATTTATTGTTTTGATGTTCAAAATATGAATAGTTGTTTACGGTGTCGTATTTCGTATTCTTGCATATTTTATTAGACATCATAAATAACTTATACACACACGTGTTCTTTATATATATGTGTGTGTGTGTGTGTGTGTCATGCTTTGCATTTGATTTATGTCTTGATATTGATATGGTATTCATTTTCATAACTTTATGATATCGAAATAATGAATGTTCATATACTTGTGTGTATTATCTTGATTACATTTCATAACGCAGTATATAATGAGCTTGGTCGTTATGATATTGCATTTCAGGATATCTCACGGCACAAGCTTATAATGGATAGAGGAATTCAAGCTTAAACATCATATCTAATGGAGGTTGGAGGATACAGACAAGTGCTTCTCAAAACTGCATATTCAAGCTACACGGATAGCTAAGAAGCCAAGTCTAAGATTGAAGTGTCAAGTGTTGAAGTCCAAGTCTAATTTAAATATCAAAAATCGACTTCAAGCCGCTTGAGTGTGGAGTGTGACAAGGATTGAGTTTCGAAAGCTCAAGATCGAAGAGTCGAAGATTCAAGAATTTTAAAATTGCTATATCAACATAGGAATCATTGTAAGTACTTTTTGATTATGGGTAATATCAATTAGAGCTCTTGAACACTCACACTTGCATGCACAAACTTTTTTACATTGCTAAAGTTTTTCGATTTCATTTTTAAAATACAAATGTTCTGAGTATTTATACGTCAGACGTCTGAACCATGTTCTTCAGACGTTTGGCAGCTTTCTGTGTTTTAATAAAAAAACCAAATGTCAGTTTTGGTGCATGTCCAGACGTCTGATGCATGAGATGCAAACGACCGACGAAAGTTTTGAAAACTGTTGTTTTTAAACACAGATGAAACAAACGTCTGATGAAGATTTTGGAAAAATATTTTTTGTTCTTCAGACGTTTGCCGACTCTCTGTGCTTTTTCTTGCAAATCTGCAAAATGAGTCAGACGTCTGATGTTATGAGCTCAGAAGTCTGCAGTGAAAAAGTTTTAGAAATGTTACCGTTTATAACCGTTGGGATTTTTATTGGTGAACTTCAGACGTTTGCGGGTTTTGGGTTCAGACGCGTGCCGTTGTTTTTGTTGGATATAGTGTCCTCAAGGCAACTATGATAATTGAAGGAGGACCTATACAGCTAGAACAGTCTTATTCAAGATGATGGTATGCTATCTGGTTTGTCTTTAGCATTGTGTGTAAGTTTTACTCGTTATTACGTATTGGTGATACATAATGATAAAGCCGGTAGGATCATTGCTTGACTACCAAGGTTATGATGGCGATCATACAAGTGAGGCCGAATGGTCTATAAGCAAATCCTTAATTGTATCTAGTCGCGAGAGTATCGAGACTGGACATCGATACTCCGGAGTAGGCTAGTGTATACGTTTCGAGAACCCGACGAGGGACGGTGGCAAGGTCTCATAGGCCATTGGTGTTGAGTCATGTAAGATAGTATATATACAGATGCTCACCGGAGGTGAGTACACCGGACGGACTCGCCGAAAACTTCTACATGGTATTATACCTTTCGTCAGATGGAAGTTCTCTTGTGGCATGAGTACAGGTTAGTCCTTTGATCTGAGATTTTCATTTGTCTCGTGTGAGTTCCCACTGTACTTAGATTACTACCTTACCACGGCTCAAAGAAGTCGTACAAACAGGTTTTAGTTGGGTACAGTCCCAAGGCACATGGAAGCAGTGAACAATCGTCAGGGATTCGTCTCTCTCGGTATTGGGAGTCGATGACGCGCTGTGTTAGGTCAGCTCACCATAAAATCCTCGGCCAAGATGAATGAGATTTACTGATATGATATCAGTAGTTTCTCAGTGGGTGATGAGCTTCAGACCGGCACAACTTATCGAGCTAGTAGGAGTCTGATGTTATCCACACCCTAGACTCGGTATGTGATTATCTCAGACGAAGAGACCGGGTTGTACAGATATTGTAACAGACAAGCTCAATAGGGGTATAGATGAGTTTGCTCGTCGGCCTTCCTTTCGCTCAATACCTGGATAGCCATTACGTACAGTTAGTGCCGCTGGCGTGCTTGTGGTTAAACTCACTGCCAGCGTATTGACGAGTTTTTAGAGTACCAAACAGAAGGTTTTCCCGGTTCAGAAAATGATGTAGTAGCCGTATATTGATACTTGCAGGTTTCTGATTAGGTATGTGTGCTAGCCACACGAACTTTAATCGAGCGGATGATAATACTAGTCGGCTTAGTATTAAACCGGATTATTAAATCAAGTTTTGACTTAATAATTTACATATATATATTTCGATATGTATATTCTAGTATTATGTTAATTGTATTTTTCTATCTCTTGGGTATTCGTATTTTGATATGAATACGGCATGTATTTGTTGTAAGTCCATATTGCGACCCCCGGTACTTACGGGGAGGCGGAAACGGTATAAAAAACAAATATTTATCGCAAGAGGCAACATGGACTAAACAAGGTCGGGATCGTGTCTAAACTAAACTAGCATACAAGCTAAAGAGTTTTAGCTACTCGGATGAAGGTTATACCTAAACTTGAACTCCTTCTTCTTCAAACCTTGTAGAGGTTGATGGTCCTTGCCTTGTAGCCTTCTTCCGTCGAAGATGGATCCACCTCGAAGGTTCTACCTTTGGGCTCTTCCTCGATCTTTGAGTGAACTAGGGTTTCCGGCTTGCTAAACCTTGATCCTAGAATGAGTAGAGAGTAACTAGGGGTTGTTTTTCTTTTCAAGGTGATGGATTCTCAACACATGAGAAGGGGTCACCTTGAGCTTGAGGAAGAAGAAGATGAAGAGAGGAGAGAGAAGCTAAATGAGATAATGAGCTAGGTTTTCTTTCTTGCAACCATAATGCCAAAAGAAAAGAATTATCTAAATGATAATAATTCAAAATAAGAATAGTTGATGGTAATTTAGAATGACCACTATCATGCTTCTTTAAATGAAGTGTAAGCATAAATCAAGGAGGATCTTTCAAAGCATGATGGTGGTCAATGGTCAACAAGTCAACCAAGGTCAATAAGTCAACAAAAATCAACCATAACATAATTCTCATTTAATTACTATTATTAATAGATAATTCATAAATCCATTAGGGTTTGGAAAAAGATAACTGTCAACTGTGCATACGCACCCGTTCCGAAACCCTAATGAAAAATCTCATCCTCCGCCTCAAGCAACTGTGCATACACACCTGCATTCTCGTTCCGAGAAACAAGAATACCGAGATATAAAAGCAACCCCAAAACATATACCAGTATCTGGCTCAAACCAGAGCCTGCCAGTATAATCCGTCCGGACTCCAAACGTGCACAAGTGCGCGGATGAGAACGAACCCTGTCGCAAAACCATGCGACCTCTACTCTGTTTTGCCCAGAGGCGAATACCCTCTGTGTGGGACTCTAAAGACTCGGCACTACGCTGGCAGTGGGTTTAACCACAGACCGCAAGCGGCACTAGCTGTGCGTAACGGTCCCCAGGTAGATGCCGACAAGAAGGCTGACGAGGTGAAACCCCATCTGTACTCCTACTGAGTCTGAATGTGACAGTCTCCGTACAGTCCGGTCTGTTCGTCTGATACATCGCATGTCGGGCCTAGGGGGCGGTAAAACGTCAGTCCCCCAATAGCGGTACAAGTCGTGTCGGAGTGAAGCCCAAAACACCCTGAGATAACACTGGAACCTACCAGTGTATCTCGCTTGCCCTGGCCAGGGACTACTCGTGTAATGGCTCTCCTAGACACAGCGCGATGTCAACCCCCAATACCGGGAGAGACGAATCCTGTCTAACCGGCACTGCCTCCAAGTGCTTCGGGACTGCACCCAACCACCACCTGTTTGCACGACTCCTTTGAGCCGTGGTAGGGTAGTGATCAAAGTGCAGTGGGAACACACTCGAGGCGAAGTGCTAGTGTCAAGTCAGCGGACTAAGCTGTACTCATGTCACCTGGGAACTGATGACTGACGATAGGTATAATACCAACCTGTCAGTTCCCGACGAGTCCTGTCCAGTGTACTCGTAACCTAACGAGCACCCGTATACTATCTCTAGTACGACGTACTGATGGCTGTGGGACAGACCATCTCCCACACTGGGATGAGAAGCGCATACGCTAGTCTACTCCGGAGTATCGATGCCCTGTCTCGATAGTCCTGCGACTAGGGACCTGTATAAGGATGTGCTTATAGATTACCCAGCCCCCACTAGTGTGACTGCCATCACAACGCTGGTAATCAAGCAAAGATCCTAAGGGCTCCACTAATGCGTATAAGTGATATAGTAAAATAAACACAAGTACACATTGAAGTAGAAACAAACCAAGTAGCATACTACTATATTGAGCAAGATTGTTTATACAAGGTGAATATCCCAAGCTTCCATTAAGTAATATACAAACTAGTATGATACAGTAATGGCCTCTAGGGCATATACACTAACAATCTCCCACTTGCACTAAGGCCATGTACTGGCGTATCGAAGACCTATCATCTCGATCAGCCGCTCGAACTGAGTCTGGGATAGGGCCTTGGTGAATGGATCTGCAGTGTTCTCTTCTGAAGCAACCCTCCGAACCTCGATCTCCTTGCCGATCCACGATCTCCCTGATCAGGTGATACCGCCTCAAGATGTGCCTGGATCTCTGATGGGACCTGGGTTCCTTTGCTAAAGCTATAGCCCCGTTGTTGTCGCAATACAGAGGTACTGGGTCAACAATGGACGGAACCACCTGAAGTTCTTTTAAGAACTTCCTTATCCAGACAGCTTCTTTTGCGGCATCAGATGCAGCAATGTATTCCGCTTCCATAGTCGAGTCTGCAACGGTTTCCTGTTTGGAGCTCTTCCAACACACCGCCCCTCCATTGAGGGTAAAGACAAAACCCGACATGGACTTGGAATCATCCTTGTCACTCTGGAAGCTGGAGTCAGCAAAGGCCTCGATCTGGAGGTCTTTTCTGCCATACACCAAGAACATCTCCTTAGTCCTTCTCAGGTACTTGAGAATGTTCTTTACCGCTATCCAGTGTTTCTCCCCAGGGTTTGACTGATACCGGCTTACCACACTCAGTGCATAAGCTACATCCGGTCTGGTACACAACATCGCATACATTATAGAGCCTACCGCAGAAGCGTAGGGTATAATAGACATGCGATCCCTCTCCAAATCAGTCTTGGGAAACATCTCTTTAGAGAGGGTGATCCCGTGACAAGCCGGTAGGTTACCGCGCTTGGAATCTTCCATACTGAATCTCTTCACTATGGTGTCGATGTACCTGGACTGAGAAAGTCCTAATATCCTCTTGGATCTATCACGATGGATCCGGATCCCCAGGATGTATGAGGCATCACCCAGGTCTTTCATGGAGAACCTGTGTGACAAGAACCCCTTGACAGATTGTAGCATAGGAATGTCATTTCCTATTAAGAGAATGTCATCCACGTATAAAACGAGGAATACTACAGTTCTCGCTACAAATCTACTATAGATGCATGGTTCATCTGGATTTTTGATAAAGTCAAATTCCTTGATTGTCTCATCAAAACAGATGTTCCAACTCCGCGATGCCTGCTTTAGTCCATAGATGGACTTAAGCAACTTGCACACCTTTCCGCTGCTCCCACTCTGAATGAAACCCTCTGGCTGATCCATATAGACACACTCCTCTAAATTTCCATTCAGAAAGGCGGTCTTTACGTCCATCTGCCAAATCTCATAATCGTGGAAGGCAGCAATGGCAAGAAGGATCCGAATGGATTTCAGCATAGCCACTGGAGAAAAGGTTTCGTCATAGTCCAAGCCAGGTCTTTGACGGAAACCCTTTGCTACAAGTCTAGCTTTATAGGTCTCAACCTGTCCATCTACACCAATCTTCCTTTTGAAGATCCACTTGCATCCTACGGGTTTTACCCCGTCTGGAGCAATGTCCAACGTCCATACTTTGTTGGTGTACATGGACTCCATTTCGGTCCGCATTGCATCCAGCCATTTTACCGAGTCAACGCTCTGAACGGCCTGCTGGAAGCTAGTAGGCTCATCATAATCTATGATGCAATCCTCTCGATCCCCGTCTATAAGAAAACCGTAGTATCTCTCGGGCGGATGAGACTGCCTACTACTCCTGCGGAGCGGCATAGGAATGTCCTGTTCATTTGAACCCTCAGGTTCCATCAAACTTTCAGTAATAGTCTGTGGTTCTGGAATTTCTTCCAGCTCTACTGCGCTCCCACTTGTTTCTTTTTCTATGAACTGGTGTTCTAGAAAGTGGGCATGACGAGAAACAAGAACTTTTTGTTCCTCTTCGTAGTAGAAGAGATATCCCTTGGAATTCTTTGGATATCCCACAAACTTACACAGTACTGAGCGCGCCTCGAGCTTGTCCGCATGCTGCTTTTTAACATAAGCTGGACTTCCCCAAGTCTTAATGTGACTGAGATGGGGCCTCTTCCCACACCACATCTCATATGGTGTAGTAGGCACAGTTTTAGTAGGAACTCGGTTCAAAAGGTACGCAGCTGATTCTAGCGCATACCCCCAGAATGATCGCGGTAACTCAGCGCTACTCATCATGGACCGTACCATATCCAATAGGGTTCGGTTCCGTCTCTCCGATACACCGTTGTGTTGCGGAGTGTATGGAGGAGTAAGCTGAGAGAGAATTCCGTTCTCTTTTAAATAATTCAGGAACTCGGCACTCAAGTATTCTCCACCTCGATCCAATCTTAGAATCTTGATACTTTTGCCGGTCTGTTTCTCTACTTCATTCTTATATTCCTGGAACTTTTCAAAGGCTTCGGACTTATGTTTCATTAAGAAGACATAACCGTACCTTGAGAAATCATCCGTAAAAGTAATGAAGTAAGAGTAACCGCTTCGTGCATGTGTAGACATTGGACCGCACACGTCGCTGTGTACGAGCCCCAAGAGCTCGCTCGCTCTTACTCCGTGTCCAGTGAACGGAGTCTTTGTCATCTTTCCCATGAGACAAGATTCACAAGTGGCATAAGACTGATACTCGAACGGATCCAAGTATCCTTCTTTATGTAACTTAGTCAACCGTGTCTCATTGATGTGACCCAGTCTACAATGCCATAAGAAAGCCTGATTGATATCTGGAGACTTTCTTTTGTGTGTATTCTGGACATTGAAAATCTGTGGTTGGTTCAATACGTATATACCATTGCTCAGTGTACCTGACCCAATCAGAACTTGATTAAGGTGAATGTTTACAACATTACTTACAAACGCAAATTCATAACCTTCTTTAGAAACCAAAGATACAGATATGATATTACAAGTTGCGTTGGGTACAAAAAAGCAATTACGCAAAACCAAAACATGCCCATCTGACATTCCCAGGTGATAGTCCCCCACGGCTTTAGCATCCATGCTAGCTCCGTTCGCAACTCTGAGGGTCATGTCACCTGCCTTCAAAAACCTACGGTTTCTCAACGTCTGCAAAGAATTACAGATATGAGATCCTGATCCGGTATCCAATACCCAGGAAGTAGAGTTTATAGAAAGACAGTTTTCAATAACATACACACCTGAAGCTGAAGCCGCAACCTGCTTCAGTTCCTGTGTCTTGGCCTTCCAAGCCCTGCAATCTTTCTTCCAGTGTCCACTCTTATGACAATAGAAGCATTCTTCCTTTCCAACAAGCTTCCCCGCAATCTTTGTTGCCTTTTCCTTTCCCTTCGTACCCACTTTACTAACACCGCCTCTTGGTTTGGCGGGGGCTTTCTTCCTCTTTCCCTTGGCTTTCGCCTTGGACCTAGAGGAAGAAGATCCTCCTACAAACAAAGCGGGTGTTTCCCTACCCTTCTGTAGGGTGCCCTCTGCGCTCCTCAGCATGTTGAGGAGTTCTGAAAGTTCAACTTCCTTTTCTTGCAAGTTGAAATTCAGTATGAACTGGGCGTAAGTGGATGGAAGGGACTGGAGAATTATATCCGTGTAGAGTTCACTGTCCAACGTGGTCCCAAGTTCCGCGAGCTCCTCAGTGTAGCCAATCATCTTAAGCACGTGGTCTGCTACCGATGATCCGACGGCCAATTTTGTCGAAAACAACTTCTTCGACACTTCGTATCTTGCGATACGAGACTGCTCTCCATACAGTTCTTTTGTATGAAGAAATATGGATTCCAAATCCATATTCTCGTGCCTCCTCTGATGTTCGTTGTCCATCGAGGCAAGTACGAGGCACCTGGCCTTCGCGCTGTCAATCTCCCAAGTCTTACGGATTTCCTTATCCGCGACGCTGGAGGTGGGACCTGGGACGGGGGGAGCTTTGGTGGTAAGAAGATACCCCAGCTTGTCGTAAGTGATTGCCAACTTGACATTCCTGAGCCAATCTTTGTAGTTTGGCCCTGTCAATATGTTTTTATCTAGAATCAACTTAAGTCCAGTCATTTCGATTTTGGTCGCTGCAGGGGGGAGAGAAGGAACACTTTAGCACGATGCTCTTGCAAGTTTAGAATGGTTTTTAATTTGTCTAAACAGGATGGCTCCCACTGTCTCTCGAATCCCTCCTCAAACCATAAAGGAAGAATTAGCCGGGATCAATCCCACCGTGCAATACTTGCTTAACCGTTCAGCCAGGCCAGTGTCGGTACTTCGAGGGAGGTTTTCCAACGCTTTCGCGAAGTTCCTTAATTAAATAACCTCTTTTCTCTGGGGGCGTAGCCCCGCTGACACCTTTCTAGGCACCTACTAGGTTTATAGCATTGATCGTCTAGTGAGAAATTTCCCGAGGAGTAGCATATACTCACAGTAGGATCGGGATCCAAATATCATCGCGTGACGAAACTGAAGGAATCCTACCAGAATCACCACACTCCAAATGGTATGCAAATCTAGCAAGTTTCAGTACTTATGAAACTCCCGATGTGGATTTTTGCCCCATGCTCTTATGACCTTGACTTTGGCCAAAATATCATAAGTCACATGTCAAGTTCTGCCCGTCACTATCCGGGTTAATTTGGATCCATCCGTACATACCCTTGACTTTGGCCAAAATGGCAGCACGACTGTCCCAAACCAACGCATCTATCTATGCTACACATGAACACTCAATAGCTACCAATCACTATGCCTTGACTTTGGTCAAAATACGTAGCTTGAATACTACTGCCTATTCATGCGAAGCGACGGAGGGCTACGAATGGTTTTGGTAAAACCGTGAACGTAGTGAACTTGATATAATCGATGGAACGAGATAGCTTTTAGAAGGAGTGGCTCAAGCTCCGCATTTAAAAGTTAGTTTTGAAAAGAACCGAGTGGTTTTTCGAAAGTGTTCCAACGATTTTAACTTGGTTTATTATCTTGCATTAGTTCTTTTAATGCGTGATATTCTTGCATTAGTACTTTTAATGCGTCCCATCATTTAAATCCTACCATTGCAGAAAACAACCAAAATATGACGTACGCTTATGCCATTCGCATTCGCCACGGGGTCCCGTCATCACTCGTTAGGTTACTTAACTAACGACAGAGCGGGGGCTGGGCTAGCGCGGCTGTAAAACATAAGCAACGCCTAAAAAGAAAGCAATGATAGACATTACAGATCACAGATGAATACATTGGATATACTAGCAATCCGCAATCCTTTCGAGCCTGAAACGAAAAGCGGATAACACGGTCGCGGTGAATAGCCAATACCCCTCCCAAGACCCCTACGGGTGCGGCAAACTACCCGCCAAGTACCCGGCAGTTTGTGCACCCCTCCATGGGTCTATCCTAGGAGCAAAAACAGTAAAAAGAATTATACAATGACGGCTACAACCCCGACCCGGTTGTGCGGCCAAACAAATAATAATTATTACATCAATTTACA
This sequence comes from Agapanthus africanus, assembly GCA_030015575.1. NCBI lineage: Eukaryota > Viridiplantae > Streptophyta > Magnoliopsida > Asparagales > Amaryllidaceae > Agapanthus > Agapanthus africanus. The sequence continues at coordinate 461,079,270 of JASDDO010000014.1, read as the reverse complement.
TTTACAATGAATGAAAGAAAAACAAAAGCTCATCTCACATCCAACCCCGGCTATTCACCCGCGACAGTCCAACACATTCATATACACATTCCAATATCAAACACAGATCATGTATAACCCCGACTAATCGTCTTATAGCGATTAGCCGACGTTCAATACATGCAAGCATCACAGATATAACCATCATAGTCAAAGTGCAGTGAAGTTCGGAAAAAATACGGAATTATAGGACCCCAAAAGCAAATTTCTGTTCTGGAAAATCTGGGCACATATAATATATTTTAAAAATCCCAAAACCAACACACAAACACACTGCACGAAAAACGATGCACAGAAGAAGACAAAGCGCGGCGCTTCCGCGGCAAATACCCACCTCGTGCGGCGGAAGGGCGGCGGTTTGGACGAATCACTGTATCGTTTTTCTTGGGTGTTCACACAAAACCCTGAGCCGAATTTACAAGTATAAAGTTTTTCATTTAGAGCAGAAAAAATTTCAACAGAAACTTAGGGTTTTGTTTTTCCGGTTTTGCGATTTTTTCGGTTCCGAACTTCGTTACACTTCACTACCAAGCTAGTTTAAGTTTAGTTAGGCTCTGATACCACTGTAAGTCCATATTGCGACCCCCGGTACTTACGGGGAGGCGGAAACGGTATAAAAAACAAATATTTATCGCAAGAGGCAACATGGACTAAACAAGGTCGGGATCGTGTCTAAACTAAACTAGCGTACAAGCTAAAGAGTTTTAGCTACTCGGATGAAGGTTATACCTAAACTTGAACTCCTTCTTCTTCAAACCTTGTAGAGGTTGATGGTCCTTGCCTTGTAGCCTTCTTCCGTCGAAGATGGATCCACCTCGAAGGTTCTACCTTTGGGCTCTTCCTCGATCTTTGAGTGAACTAGGGTTTCCGGCTTGCTAAACCTTGATCCTAGAATGAGTAGAGAGTAACTAGGAGTTGTTTTTCTTTTCAAGGTGATGGATTCTCAACACATGAGAAGGGGTCACCTTGAGCTTGAGGAAGAAGAAGATGAAGAGAGGAGAGAGAAGCTAAATGAGATAATGAGCTAGGTTTTTCTTTCTTGCAACCATAATGCCAAAAGAAAAGAATTATCTAAATGATAATAATTCAAAATAAGAATAGTTGATGGTAATTTAGAATGACCACTATCATGCTTCTTTAAATGAAGTGTAAGCATAAATCAAGGAGGATCTTTCAAAGCATGATGGTGGTCAATGGTCAACAAGTCAACCAAGGTCAATAAGTCAACAAAAATCAACCATAACATAATTCTCATTTAATTACTATTATTAATAGATAATTCATAAATCCATTAGGGTTTGGAAAAAGATAACTGTCAACTGTGCATACGCACCCGTTCCGAAACCCTAATGAAAAATCTCATCCTCCGCCTCAAGCAACTGTGCATACACACCTGCATTCTCGTTCCGAGAAACAAGAATACCGAGATATAAAAGCAACCCCCAAAACATATACCAGTATCTGGCTCAAACCAGAGCCTGCCAGTATAATCCGTCCGGACTCCAAACGTGCACAAGTGCGCGGATGAGAACGAACCCTGTCGCAAAACCATGCGACCTCTACTCTGTTTTGCCCAGAGGCGAATACCCTCTGTGTGGGACTCTAAAGACTCGGCACTACGCTGGCAGTGGGTTTAACCACAGACCGCAAGCGGCACTAGCTGTGCGTAACGGTCCCCAGGTAGATGCCGACAAGAAGGCTGACGAGGTGAAACCCCATCTGTACTCCTACTGAGTCTGAATGTGACAGTCTCCGTACAGTCCGGTCTGTTCGTCTGATACATCGCATGTCGGGCCTAGGGGGCGGTAAAACGTCAGTCCCCCAATAGCGGTACAAGTCGTGTCGGAGTGAAGCCCAAAACACCCTGAGATAACACTGGAACCTACCAGTGTATCTCGCTTGCCCTGGCCAGGGACTACTCGTGTAATGGCTCTCCTAGACACAGCGCGATGTCAACCCCCAATACCGGGAGAGACGAATCCTGTCTAACCGGCACTGCCTCCAAGTGCTTCGGGACTGCACCCAACCACCACCTGTTTGCACGACTCCTTTGAGCCGTGGTAGGGTAGTGATCAAAGTGCAGTGGGAACACACTCGAGGCGAAGTGCTAGTGTCAAGTCAGCGGACTAAGCTGTACTCATGTCACCTGGGAACTGATGACTGACGATAGGTATAATACCAACCTGTCAGTTCCCGACGAGTCCTGTCCAGTGTACTCGTAACCTAACGAGCACCGGTATACTATCTCTAGTACGACGTACTGATGGCTGTGGGACAGACCATCTCCCACACTGGGATGAGAAGCGCATACGCTAGTCTACTCCGGAGTATCGATGCCCTGTCTCGATAGTCCTGCGACTAGGGAACTGTATAAGGATGTGCTTATAGATTACCCAGCCCCCACTAGTGTGACTGCCATCACAACGCTGGTAATCAAGCAAAGATCCTAAGGGCTCCACTAATGCGTATAAGTGATATAGTAAAATAAACACAAGTACACATTGAAGTAGAAACAAACCAAGTAGCATACTACTATATTGAGCAAGATTGTTTATACAAGGTGAATATCCCAAGCTTCCATTAAGTAATATACAAACTAGTATGATACAGTAATGGCCTCTAGGGCATATACACTAACATTTGTGGGGACGTATTTTTGTATTTATACAAGAATACCTCTAGAAAGACACCTTATTTCTATGAATTTCTTTTTATAGAAATTATAAAATAAGGTGGAGGGGAGAAATGGTGAATGGTATGGCCAAATGAAGAATTCATTTAGTCATATTATTCAAGCATGGTTGCATTTTAAAATGTGAATTCCTTTGATAAAAGAATTATTGCATGCTTGAATTTATGATGGTTTTGCTTTTCATTTATTCAACCATTCTAGCTTCTCTCTCTTCAAATGGCTCATTATCTTCATCTTCATCTTCTACCCTCTCATGTGATGAGAATCAAGAAGAGAAAGAGAAAGAAAAAATACTAGAACACTAACACACATCACTAAGCATCCTAGATTAGCATCTTAGGATCCTTAGTTACTTCATTGATGAAGTTGAAATTTGAACTTGGTTCCTTCGAGTGGATCATTTTCGGCAAAGGAAGACTATCTTGCAAGCACAATCATGGAGTTGAAGACGAAGGACACAACTACAAAAGTTGTAACCCTAACCGAGTAGTTAAATACTTGTCTGGGTGTTTTTATAGTTTAAGTGTTTAGTGTAAATTCTAGGGTTAAGTTTCTAGTGCCACGAAAATTTTTGTTTTTGGACTTTGCATTGGCCGCGGGTTAGCGGCAAGGACACTAGGAATTTTCAATGGTATCAGAGCCACCCAAACACCCTAAGTTAGATAGATACGACTTCTGAATCTCGCCAGGTTTTGCTCCGCAAAAACTGTCAAAAATCCAGTGAAGAATTTCATGTTTAGTTGTTTTGACTCCCCACTGGCTCTCGGTTTGGACCGAGAAGTCGCAGGGAGGTGTGCAGAGACCCTGGGGACGCCCCGGAAGGACCTAGGGAGGGCCTACCCCTTGAGACCACCCTAAGGTGGCCTTGTGAGGTGAGACTCGAGCCCTGTCCGTGTGGGCAGGCTCAGGTCTGCCAACCCCCATGGCCACTTTAGGGTGGCCTAAAGGGTGGGTACCCTCTAGGTGCCCTCTGGGTCGACGTTAATTTTGTGCCGGAGCCTTCCGCGAAGTTTCGGATCAATCCGAGTTCATTTCGGACTTCCGGAGTAAGTTTTAGCATGGAATTTTTTGTCGGTTTTTAGCAAACTTCATTTTCGGTGTTTTGGAAAATTAAAGTGTTTGCTATAAGTGCGGTATTCGATTGTCGTAGGTTTTATGTTGGTTGCGTGTATCATAACATTTGGTAAAATGTCATCTGATTCCTATATGTATCAATTAGACGGGGTTACAAAATTGATACTAGCAAGTTTGCATGTTCTGTGATGAATGGCGATATGTTGTTTATGGTTGTGTTGGATTGTCGCAATGGATAGCCCAATATATGTAGTATTAAATGTTATTCTTTGTGATATAATGTATATTCATATTGTGTGGCGAGCGTCCAACATGTGGATTGCCGTCATCGCGGCTTGTATTATTCTTTGAAGCACGTCCTGGTTGCGAACATAGTCACCATTGTATATTCAGGTTCTCATTACATGCACTAGGATTACCCCGCGGCGGAGTGCTCGAATAGTCGGGTTCTAGAAAGCAACGGGCCTCCATCTCGTGGCGTTAAGACCGAGGTGTCTTACACTAGAATTGGCGGGCTATTCGCCGCACTCGTAGAGGATATAGGATTGACCCGCGGAAGGGTGTCTAAGTCACCGGATTTTGGAAGTGTTGGTGGTCCATTCACTTCGTTGATTGGGTTGCCTCGCTTCTGGGATTGGCGGGTGGCTTGCCGCACTTGTAAGGGTATAGAGTATGATACTACAGGCTATCCACACGACCGGAAAATTGCATTTCATATTTAGCTCCATTGAAATGTACTTTTCCTAGATTATCCACATTTATATACTATGTTTGCTTCTGCTGTGATACTTCTGTGATATTACTTGATATCATGTACGAGACAAATGTTTATATATTATATATATATTTAGTAGACGCTATATGTTTTGCATCCGCGCTAATCCTGTCCCCACTCTGTCGTAAGTTAAGTAACTTTACGGTGAAGACCCGGGTCCCTGTAGCGAATGCGGATGGCATATATGTGCGTGCCTATTTTCGTTTCTTTTGGCATGATATGATTAAATAATGGGACTACATTATATGATTAATGCAAGTAAAACAAACCTAAATGATGTTGCGGCAACCGATTTTGTTTTTAAAACTGACATTACAGGCGTATCCTTTTGCTTTGCATTGCGGTATTCTTTCAGGAATATCCTGCTCCTCATTCGATGAGGCAAGAACCTAGATCTCTTCACAGGGAGTGACTTCTTGGGCAAAAGTTTACGTCACTGTAATAATTTCACTATAGTCGATTCTTTTGCTTTGTATAGAGATATTCGGTTAGGAATATCCAGCACCTCATTCGATGAGGAAAAAGCCTAGATCCCTTTACAGGAAGTGATCTCTTTGGTAAAATTTTGCGCTACTATATATTTGTAAAACCACTCGGTTCCTTCAACGATATTAAGTTCATTAGATTAAAGGTTTTTCGCCAAAAACCAACCATAGCCCTCCGTCATTTCCTACGAGTAGTGGTTAGTATTCGTGCGACGTTTATTGATCTTGTCGAGACGTAGTGTAAGCTGGCTAATTGGTGCTTGTTTGTAGCATTAGATGTGATTGGTTAGGACAGTCGTTCGACCTTGTTGACCTTGTCAAGGATCTACGCGGGTGGGTCTAATGCAATCAAAATAATGACGGGTTGAACTTGACTATGACCTTTTGACTTGTTGACCTTATCAAAATCACTTGGGTCCTAGGGGTAAAACTAAATCGGGGGTTTCAAATATAAGGGAAACTTACCAAGTTTGCGCATAACTTCTGCAGTGTGGTAATTTTGGTCGGCTTCCGTCAAAATTATCACACAATGATAGTTGGCTCCTGACTCCCACTGACGAGTAGATATTACTCCTCGGGAGATTTTCACTTCACAATTAGCTAACATATTAGATGTCTAGAAAATGTTAACAAGCTTACGCCTATGTGGAAACGGGGTTATTTAATTGGGTCCGTGCAAAAGCACAGGGGACCTCCCTCGGAGTACCAACACTGACCTAGCTGAACGGTTAGCGAACTTGTAAGGTGTATATGAACCCAACTAATTCTCCTTTTAGAATTTGAAGGAGAATTCGAGGATACAGTGAAAGGCATCATGATTAGATAAAGTGATTAACCAATCTAATCTTGATAGAGTACACGCTGAGTGTTTCTTTTCTTCCTGGTTTGCGACCATGTCTGACCTTAAACTAAAACTCATTAACCAAGTTGACCAAACCATTTTACATCGGGCTTTGGATTGTCCTGATTCACGACAAAGACGCATATATCCTTGCTACTCCTACATTCCCTTTGCTTTTCTCCAAAACACTCTGTATCACTGCGGAGATTCATATTGCTTGGAAATGCCATTGTATAGATACATACGAACTCGAAAAAATTATCTCGTTCAAGGATGACCACGAGTCCTGGAGAAATTGAATTGTAGAATTCGATTGTCTTCTTTTCTTCACCTTCTCTCTAGTTGAGAGCTCCTTATATTAGGAGAGTACACCTGTTACGCTTATTGGATAGTCTTCTTCTGAACCTTAAGCAGGTGCCAAAAAGTAGGGAAGGAAGAAAACGAACTAGTCTAAGTATGGTGTACAGAAGATAAGATGTGGAGACATATAAAAGGATTGAAGTGGGGGCAAAGAAAATTGCGACTACTGTCATGAATCTGGTTAATGGAAGAGGCATTATTAGGAATACCCGGCCATCCCCTTGAAACATTTTCATGTTTCGGTTTTTTGTGTAGTTATTGAAAACTGTTTTCCTAATTAATTCTGACTCCAGGGTATGTATGTACCGGATTTGAATCTCACATCTGTATGGAGTTACAAATGCCGAGTAAGAGTAGAATATTGAGAAATGGACGATTTGATCCACAATATCGGAATTCGTAGCAATTGGTGATATTGGATTAAATCACCTGGTTTTGCCTTACAGCAAATATTTGGTTTTGAATAACCGTTATGCACCAATTTTAAAATTGAGTATCTGCATTTTCATTTTATAAAGTGAGATATAAATTTTGGAAAATTGTGTTCATTTACGTTTATCAATTGAGAATAAGGTAAGGTGCATTGAACAACGGTATAGACATTTTTAACCAAAATACAGTTTTCAACTTACAACACACGGAATTTGAGTTAGTATACTCTAGAAACTTATACATGGAAATGCATGTTGTCCAGTGTCCTTCAGAGCAAGGGGTTGGTAATTTTACTTCATTCAATTTACTTACAAGTACTCTGATTTTAGACACGCATTCGTTGAAATGCATGGTCCAAAGATTTTGAGAAGTTATAGGTAAAAGAATAAAGTAGAGAACCATACGATTGAAGTATCAGGATTCTTCGAGTTGGTCGAAAATATAGATACTTATACTAGGTATTTCATCATAGTAATATTGAGAACATGATTCTCTCACAAGTCACTCATCCGTGGGTGCGTTCCTTGATGAGTAATACTGCATGGCTTTTTTCCATATGGGATATGTACTGGAAACAGTTGCATAACAATTGAATATGGTTCCATCTAAATTAGTGCCTTTAATTCTATGTGGACATAGAATGGTTACATATCTTGAGAATGTTAAAATATGGAATTATCCGGTTTCTGTTTAAAAGTTGAATCTGGACAAACTCTATGCACGTTTCTGTAATGGCAGTGTGTGGGTTATTCTAGGCTTTTAGCAAGGGTTTAACTTCTACCATTTCAAGATCAAAAGTTGTTTTGTTCTTGACTCGCCATTTTTTTTATAAAAGGTGTCTTTTTGCAAAAGAAGCAAGTGGGGGTATGGTAGAACTGGAAGTGATTTCAGAACCACAAACGGTTACTGAAAATTGTAGGGTTCCTATGCACTCTAACAAGGTTCTACAAGGCATCTACCATGCCCGATTCAAAAATTTAGCCGTGTCGAACAACCATAACCAAGATCGTATACTAGAGATTATGCGAAAACTAGCAAGTATACAACTTTAACACTAGGTGAAAGGGATTACAACCTTTGTAGATCCGGTCGTTCACTTCTAAAGCTCCGTGTTGACGTCCCTTCGCTGCGATCATCATGATCCCGGACTCTAGCAATGGTTTCCTCGGAGAAATGAGCGGGCTAGGTCGTTGACTTCGAGGCCGAAGATTATCTACATCGAGGAGACTCAAACTCAAGCTCCATCTTCACTAGGTCATGAACTTTGTGAAGAGAACACCCTAAACTAAATGGCAAGTAGTAGAGAATGATGAAATAGGAAGTGGGTTCACTTTGGATTTGGATTTCTCACTCTAATTCTTCACTTGAAAATTTTCTAGCAAGCTATTCTTCTTCTTGAAGAAGAAGAAAGAAAAGAATATGAATAAAATGAATTATTTTCAAAAGAATAATCAAGTGAAGTCTATCATAATGCAACCATGGGTGAGCTAACCTTTGTAGAGACTAAACCATAGTTAATTATAACGGTTTGGTTAATGAATATCTTAATCAAGACAAAATGAGTGGACTTTGTCAAAGTTGCTTCAAGCTTCATGAAGTTTCAAGCCATGACAAAAGAAGCCACCATTTTGAATAATTAAGATAAATAAAAACCTAAATTATAATTAACATGGTGTATGTCACACACACCCATGTTTGCATGTATCATCAATCATGATGCAAACTAGTGCACAAACAAATATCACATAAAGTGAGAAAGTCAATCTTAAGTGAACAAATACTAGTTAATGTAAAGTAATATATCAAATATATAATTATACATTAAATCATTAAATCAACACTTGATTCAACGATCCAGTCATATCGCATATAACCGACTAATATATAGTGTATCAATATATCGAATCAACACTTGATTTGGTAACCCGGCTATATCTCATATAACCGACTAATGATACAAATCGCGAGAATAGAATACAGTATCTCATACTGGTATTATTCTCGGTCCCGCACATATCTCATATGCGCTCCTATTTTGTTTCGCTTGAGCCAGGAAACCTGTGTAGGACTCTAAAGACTCGTCAATACGCCGGCAGTAGGTGGTGATCATATCAATCACCCACAAGCCGCAAGCGGTCTGCTAAACGTAACGGCCACCCGGGTATTGAGCGATCAGAAGATCAACGAGCAAGCCTGCTCACACTCCTGCGAATCCAATTAGTAACACTTACCGCACAGTCCGGTCTGTTCGTCTGATATGTCGCATGTCTCGCCTAGGGGTGGTAAACGTCAGACCCCAGTAGCTTGATAAGTCATGTCGATGTAAGGTCCACAACAAGCGTGAAACTACTGATAACACTTACCAGTAAATCACTGCAACCCTGGCCAGGGATTTCCAGTTATGGCAAGTCGAGCATAGCGCAACATCAACCCCCAATACCGGGAGAGACGAATCCCCTCCTATCGCTCATTGCCTCCATGTGAATCGGGACTGTACCCAAAAACCACCTGTTTGCACGACTCAGTAAAATCGTGGTAGGATGGAAATCAAAGCACAGTGGGAGACACACAAGACTCTATGACGATCTCGGGTCAACAGACTAAGCTGTACCAGTGTCACCAGAGAACTGCCATCTGACGTGAGGTATAATACCATCTGGGAGTTCTCGGCGAGTCCGTTCAGTGTACCCAGTCTCCACTGAGCACCCGCATACCGTCTCTGATGTCAAACACCAATGGATATGGGATCATCCATCGCCCATCACATGGGTCGAGAAGATATACGCTAGTCTACTCTGGAATATCGATGCCCCGTCTCGATATTCCCACGACTAGGAACATTTAAGGATGTACTCATTGACTACGCAGGCCCCACTAGTATGAACTACATCATAGTCCTGGAAGTCGAGTACACATCCTAAGGGCTTTATCAACATGTAACAGAGAGACAATAAGTATACATGTTAAGATAAAGAGCAACCAGATAGCGTACTATCATGTCGAGCAAGAAAGTCCTACCTATATATGTCCCAGCATCCACTACAATATACATCTCATGTACAGTAATGGCCTCTAGGACATACATATAACTAACAATCTCCCACTTGCACTAGGGCCATCTGTAGCAGTGGTTGCAGTATCTCATACTCAACCATCCCATATAAGTCTCTCTCTGGGAAAAGGCCTTTGTGAGTGGATCCGCCGTGTTGTCCTCTGAGTCTACACTCCTAACCTCGATCACCCTGATGATCAACTATCTCCATGATCAGGTGATACTGCCTTGGAATATGTCTGGGTCACTGATGGAACCGTGGTTCCTGGGCCAAAGCCTCACCTCCATTGTCATACAATGGTAGGAACCTAGTTCATCTCATGAACTAATATACACCCAAACTGCCTCTTTGGTAGTATCTTTGATAGCGATGTCACCGGCCTTTATCGTCTAGTCTGCCACGGTATCTAGCCTGGAACTTTTCCAACATACCGTCCCTCCACTGAGGGTAAAGACAATGCCTGTGCCTGACATTCAGTCAACCTTACCATCCTGGAAGCTGTCCAGTGATTCTCCCCAGGATCGACTGATACCATCTCACTACACCTAGTGAGAATCCTAATATCCATTTAGATCTATCTCATAGATCCAAAACCCAGGATTTAGGAGGTATCACCTTTATCCTATTTGGAGAATCATTGTGATAAGAGGAGATTGACCGTGCGTAGAATAGGAAACTCTTTTCCTATCAAGGGTGTGTCGTCCACGTACAATACGAGGATGTGCACCTTACTCTCTACTACCTTTTTGTATATACAAGGTTCAGCTACCACTTCGATGAAGTCAAACTCTTTGACTACCACATCAAAACAGATGTTCCAACTCCGCGATGCCTGCTTTATCATACAAAGCATCTTGCACAAGCTTGGAGGGGTCTTCCACAATTAGATGGACACGCGTCGAAGGTTCTTTTTCCTATACCCTTGCTTGTTTGGTTTGCTGGTGTAACATTTCAGAAAAATAAAATATTATTTTTTGGAATTTAAATATTAAAATAATATATTTCGCGAAAACTATTCGATTTGCGAATTGGGGTTTTGGTAAAATGGTATAAGTATATACCAATATTTGGAAAATAATTGGAAATGTAAAAGGATTTATTTATTAAAAAGATATTTATCGGATTTGGGCATTTTTATAATTAATTATATGCAAATTTAAATTAGACTTGATTAGTGCACTACTAATCACGATTAAGCCAATCCGTAATTTTAAAATATCCATGGCTAGTGCACCATGACATGTTGCATTTTGTTGCATGTTTGTTGATTTGTATTTGTGGTATTGGCTTTATTTAGATATGAGAAGAAAAGGAAAAGAAAAGATTATTGAAGAGAGAGAGAAGGGGGACACACTCATGACATGAAGGCATGGGCATGTGAGAGTGAGAGAGAGAGAGCGGTATGGCTCCTTGACCTTGATTTCTTCATCTCATTTCTATACTTCTTTCCTCAACTCCTCCTTCTCTTTCTTCATCTCAAGTTCCTCCTTCACCCTCCTCTCCCTCATGAAAACATCTCCAAAACCTTGACAAAACCTCACTCCCCGTTCACTAAAAATGATCGCAACCTCTTTACAAACCCCATGGATGCATCAAGTTTGGATTTTGAGCACTTCGGGCATCCCAAGAATTTTCTTGAGTTGCCAAAGGAGGTATATTTCTACTCTTTTTGTTAAGTCTTTAGTTTTCTTATGTCCCAAAGTAGTTTAGAGTTAAACCGATGAAGTATTGTGATGTTTGAATTTCCAAGAGGAGGTTTAGGTGATTGTGTATATTAAAAAGGTGTAATTGAGGTGTAGTGGGTGTTTACTAGACTTTAGTGATGATATTCTAGACAACTAGAAGACTTGAACCCAAAAACACAAAGTTAGAATTTCCCGACATTGGAATTTCGACAGAGTTATGATGGTATTTTGGAATCTGGGATGACCCGAGACCACTATAAAATAAGTTCCCATGACCGTGAGACGTGCAGACTACCTAGAGTTTTTCCCCAAGACCCGAGACCCCAACTCTTTTCCCAGGCCGCAAATTAATTCCCCCAGGCCGCAAATTGCAGCCTGGTCATGTTGGATTCGTGTGAATTTTGGTTGGTGAGCCCATTATGCGATATCTAGAGCAACCCTATATGCAAAATGTCTTGATTTCATCTAGGGTAAAATCTGTGAGAGATTTCCTTAGTTGCTGATTTCGTGTTTTCCGATTTCTGAAAGTTGGGTTTTGATATTTGGATTTGGATTTAGTCGTTGGACGTTTGTACGTCAATGACGAGAGTTATTTGGCTATTTTAGTATGCGTAGGCTATAGGTTCTAACCTATGAACATTTCGTATGCCGTATCGGTTTTTCGGACATAGTTTTAATTGCATTTCGATGTGTTTTGATTGTAGGTACCTCTGCGTGGACTTCCGAGACGACGAAGCACATCGACTTTGGATAAGCAAGGAGTTTAGCAGATGTGTAGATTTATATCTACGGGGAAATTGGGTGGATGGCGTATAACACCCCCGCAACCTTTGATATGGATAATCGGTATTTAAGTTATAGTTTGGAGAAACCAATGTATGAACTCACGAATATGATCAAGGATTTAGTGTGAGATGATATGATAGCTAATGATGACTCGGTTTGATATATAAGAATAGAAAATGATGATGTGAATCGTGATATATATGTAATTGGAAGAGGACAAGTATGAGAGTGATAGTGACATGATTTGATATCGATAGGAGATCGATGTAAATATGACGCGAGATTGAGATAGAGATGTGATGAGATCGATAAGATAGGATGTACGAGACCGTAGATCCGTGTACCCTTATCGATGTATAGGACGATAGAATCCCTATTCTGATGGTTGCCGCCGTAAGATGGATTACCGTACGTGATGAGATACACCGGAAGATTGATCCGCGCTCGTGATTTGAGGATGATGATCGAGGATATTGCCATATCGGATACTATGAGGCTGGATCGCCGACGTAAAGATTTCACCTGAACCATACTTATTTTAAAACCCAACGAATCGTATGCACTTTTAAATGGAAACCTGAAGGGGTGCTACGGATTTTCAAATGGTGTCTTTTCCTCAAAAACACTGTAGCCCCCACTTTCAAAACTACGATTCGTATCTTTTAAACTGGCTGTATGGTTCATGTGTAGATGTATACCTTATTATAGTTCATGTTTATGTTGGGTTGTCCCTCATGAGATACGTGTTATGTTTCCAGTATTTACCGTTTTATGATATCATCTGCTAGTACACCTGCATTATTACCGATGATGCTCATGTTAAACTTACACAGATTTGCCAGCTCACACATTCATCATCGGTAATTGATATGCCACTTACACAGTAGAACTGCCATATCATAATATTAATCTTAACCGTAAAAGTACATTCATTATTCAGCACTATCATAGGACATGCTCGCATGATATATTTGATATGCTCACATTACTGTTCTATATTTGCATACATCGTACTTTATGGTTATATGCATTGAAAAGTTGTTTTCATGAGATCTCTGGATTTGAGAACCGTGGCTATATTTCAAAGATAATTATAAATTGTTTTAAAAACGCGGTTTCTCGTGATGTGATTTCAAGGCGTCCACCATGAGTTTTCTCGGCTCTGGGCTTGTTTTCGAGACCCGATTCGAGGAGTTGGATGAACCGTATGCAGGTACATGGTGGACCCGGTATGGTATCCCGGGGCAAGAAGCCTGAGATGTAGACGATGAGCCTGGCAGGAGGGAGTACTACCTACCTGTGATAGTTTGGATCCGGCGGTTATCCGGAGGATACCGACCGAAGTCATGAGATGGTTATGAGGACCGATCAGAGGATGCGGCGCCTGAAGCCGATCTGAGCATGTGGCGCCTGAGATATGAGGATTTACGTGTCGATATTGGACACTGGTTTTCATGATGTTTCGAGTGTCGATGTTGGACACTCAGGTTCCATGATATTGATGTATCGTTGATGGACACACGTTGGTTGATATCCTCATACATACAGGCATATATGTTTTCATGATGATTTGAGTGTCGATGTTGGACACTCGGGTTCCATGATATTGATTGTGTCGTTGATGGACACACGTGGATGATATCCACGTGCATACAGGCATATAATTTCAAATGTTTATTTGTATACGTCATTTGCATTGACTCTATTGTTGACATATATGCATACATGGTCATCCGAGATATCATAGTATTACCTTCATGGTATAGTATGACCTAGGAATCGTTATTTATTCGATTTCTACCTGCTGATATTTTCTACTCACGAGTTGGCAACTCACCCCCGTTGTACCACAGTTTTCTTCCAGGCTTGATCGCTTGGATAAGTAGCGGCATCGCCGGCACACAATTCCTTCAGGGTGTTTTGCTTTGGTATGTGGGACACACGCTGGATCGTGACCACTCTTGTACCCTTTATATTCTATTGTATCTAGATAAACTCCATCGATCAGAAACTAGACTTTGTATATTGGTAGACCTAGACAGACTTGTGTTGCGAAACTTAGAGCGATGGATGTATGTTCGCTTCTTTTGTGTTGTTGATGTCTTGCATTATTCATTTTTTCTTGCTGTGTTGATATTCGCCGCTGTGCGTCGTATATATGTTTATTGCATGGTTGTGATTCCGCCAATTTGGCGAAGAGCTAGCTCCCGCTTGGGGATGCCTATATATATATATATATATATATATATATATATATATATTACTTGTATGTGGATTTTGGATCAAAATATACAAGGGAGGTGCTGCCCAAATTTTTAAAGACGAAAAAATATTTACAACTATAGTATAATTCACTTGCATTTTCATATATCCTTGTATATGCATTTAAAGAAAAACCTTGATTTCATTATACCTTTATTTCAAAACTGCACCTCCACTATTTTCCCTAAAAAGGTTTAGATTTCTGGGCTTTGGCTTACTTGAATTAGGTGGGGTCCTATAGACTTCACATGATTCAAGTGCCAGTCACATGCCGTTTCCGGGTCGTGACAGATGTTTGGTGTGAATACTTGGGTATGTGTGTTTTATGCTTGCATAAAACTATTGTTTTCGCTTCCGTCTTGACCGCGACTTCCACGGCGCGAGCACTACACACCAACATATCCACTCACTGAGACTATTTCTCGAACGCGCAAGTTTTTCAAAACGAGTTTTGAGAAACTGATTAGTATATAAGTTGGGTATTCGGTAGCACACGAGCTGTGAGTATGCGATACCGCAATAATTGGCCTTAAGTGCAAGTGGTTGATTGTTGGATATAGTGCCCTCAAAGCAATTATTGTAATTGCAAGTATACAGTTATGATAATTGAAGGACCTATACAGCTAGAACAGTTTTACTCGATATGATAGCATGCTATCTTGTTTGTCTTTATCATTGAGTGTACGTTTTACTCGTTATTACGTATCAGTGATATATGATGATAAAGCATGCAGGATCATTGCTTGACAACCAGGGTTGTAATGGCATCTGGTTTCATGCCAAGACATATAGAGAGGCATGGCTTCATTTGTTTATTTAAAAAATGGTGAGATATTTTTTGGATGGTTGAAAAATTATGAAGTCATATTCTCTCATTTCTCATTCATACAACACTTGGCTATTTTTGGCATGGCTACTCCATCCTCCTCCTTCTATGCTCTCTTGAGCATGTAAAAATAGTGAAAATTATAGTGGAAAATTTCTACATCCTCACTCTCCATTTTTAGTGAGCTTGGAACGTCGATTGCTTTACTAGATAAAGCTGGAGCTTGGATCGGTTCTCTCGGATGATCATCTTCGGCAAGGGCAGCCGTCTCTCAAGCTTGTTCCCGACGGCCTATGAGGAGCTTGGGTGGACACGCATCAAAGTTTGTAATCCCGAACCTTGTATGCTAAGTTTGTTAGTTTAGTTGTATAGCTTGATCCCCAGGGGATATGTGTTTTGTGCTTGCTAAAAAAAACCATTGTTTTCGCTTCTGTCTTGGCCGCGGCATAAGCACAACATACTTTCATGGTATCAGAGCTACTAGGCAGGGATGACGGCCCATGGGGGTTTTCAATGTGTGACATTAGTGGCGAAGCACAGGCTCTTACCCCCAGGGTGCCCCATACGGATTGGTCCGGCGAGTTGTAGTCCGTCGCGAGGGGACAACGTAAAAAGTAGCTGCTACGGGACCTTTGGACCCCACGGGGAGCTTCCGCTGTGCTGACTGACTTTTCATGGTATCAAAGCCGAACCATACACCAAAACTAGCTCGGGTGACCTTAGAATTTTATCGGAAACCGACTTTGAAAAATAGTTTGCAAACCAGCAACTACCTTTGCAAAAACTGAACTTTTCTAACATATACTCGATCCCCGGAGCTCTCGTTTTGGAACGTGGACTCCGTAAGGGATCGAGTGTGATCCGTGAAGCCTCAGAAAACCTTTTTTTCAAAATCGTTTTTGCAAAACGTGGTAGTTTTTTACGATCGAAAACTGCAGTTGGCTGTCCTGAAAAATCTAGCCGATATTTCGATGTTTTTTCGCTTGTTCTTGATCTCCGGAGCTCTCGTTTCGAAACGGAGACTCCGTAAGGGATTGAGGGTAACCTATAGAGTCACGGGAAGCCAATTTTTCAAAACTATATCGGGGATACCGGCTGTTTTTTCCAAGTTGAAAACTGTTTTTTTTTAAGTTGTCCAAAACTACTTGTTGCATTTTTTGATCGTCGCGGGCTCTTGGTTCGAACTAGGAGCCCGCAAAGAGGATCAAGGTACCCAGGTTGCCCCTTAAGGCTCTCTAGGGTTATGCCCGAGCGTCCCATCGGGCACTCGAGCACATTTCGAATCATTCGGACTCTTGGTTTTAGCAAAAAGTTTGATTTTTGGATGTTGAAGTGCACTTGAATTTTCGTCGTTTAAAAATTCGAGTGTTAGCTCCACGGGTGATGAATTCTATGGTCATGGTTTTCGTATCTGTGTTTATGTGTTGTTGAACGTCGTCTAATTACTATATGTTCAATTAGACGGGGTTGCACACTTACTTGTGTTGATTATTTCTATGATATATATCTTATTTATGGTTTAGATGGATTGCCGTGCTGGATAGCCCCTCGTGCGATTGCTTGTACAGTTTTAATTTCTTTTGATGTATTCATTTGTTCGGGATGAGCTCCATCTTGTGACCGCTGTTTCCGTTTTATGTATATTCTTTTATTGGGACACGACCAGGATGCGGTCGATGTCACCGTTGTATATATTTCATTTCTGTACTAGGATTACCCTACGGAGGAGCGCACGAGTCACCGATTCCAGAATTCAGAGGGTAGTCATCTCATGGAGTTGAGATCGTGTTGTCTATTTCTAAGATTGGCGGGCGGCTCGCCGCGCTTGTAGGGGGTTGGATCGATGTTGTACGGGCTATCCACACGATCAAGGAACATCGCATTTCATTTGCGGCTCAAAAGAAACGTGGGGCTCTAAGTTTATCCATTGTTCCATATTGTTTGTCGCATGCATGTGATGATTATTATCTGCCTGTGATGACTGTTATTTGCCTGCGATATTGATATATATATATATATAACATTTCAGAAAATGGTAAATATTATTTTAGAATTTAAATAATAATATAATATGTTTTATTAAAATAATACCAATTATCGAATTGGGTTGTCATATTTTGGCCTTGATGAAACTAATTAGTATTTTGGGCATGGTTAGCTTAATTAACATTAGCACTTTCCTAATTGGGAATACATATTTTAAAAGCATGCATGGGTGGTTTTTTTTGTTAAAAGAAAATATGTTTTTTAAGACATGAAAGGCATAGACTTAAGTCCCTCTCATGCCTTAAGTCCTTCCAATGCCTCTACCATCCCTCTTTGTTTCCTTTTCTCTCTTCCTCGCATTTCCCTCATTCTCAGCAACTCTTCACTCCCAATCCCTCGGCAGCACCCTCCCCTCTCTCGCACTCACAAACACGCTCGCCCATTCACCATAAACTCCACCTCAACACAAATCGACTCCAAAGTTCCTCATCTTGAATGCCAAGCACAAGTCCTTCAAGTGAAGCCTCATCAAATCTTTCATGTGGTATCTTACAAGCTTGAACTTCTCCTTCATCTCTTCATATAGGTAAAAATCCTTCTTTTATCAAGTTTGCATGTGTTTAAAATATTAAATATTAGCTAAGTTTTCAAAACACAAGGAGTTTTAGTGAAGTTTGTGTTCAAACAAAATCTGTAGTTTGGGATCTCTACAAAATATTTTGCGTACAGATTTGACATATTTAGACTACTAAGAGACCCCTAAAAAAGCACGAGCCCCTAACTCTAACTCTTGGCCGCAAATTGCGGTAAAACCAAATATTTTGACGGTCCAATATTTTATCTAGGTGTCGGGTTTGGCTAGTAGATCTTATATATGATATATATGCTTTTTTTATATGCTAAATTGTCCCAGATTACCTGAGTCAAAATCTGGAGGTATTTTACTTAGCTTTTGGACGATGTTTTAAGTTTTTTGAACTTGATAATCCGTATTTTGTATTCTTGATGTGTTCTTTTATGGTAGAACAGAGAGTCCAGGATTAGTTCGTGGTAGTTAGCACACGGATGGCTCACGTTGGTCATACGATCTAATCTATGGGTGTTTGTTCGTTATATCGGTGTCGATTTGAATTCTTATATATGTAAGTGATTATGTGAATGCTAGGTTTGATTGCGGAGACCTCCGAGGCGGCGATGAAAGGCAAGACGGTCGTAGGATACAACTAGCTCGAACGAAAACTGTGAGTAGATTATATTTATGAGTGGGGAATCGGATGGATGGCGTATAGCACCCCATGAAACATACCTTTTATTATATCGTTGACATTATTAAGATTCATGCCATGTACGTTAGACTTGTTCGATATATAGTATATTTCGTTAGTAACACTAAGAAGCCTTATTGTAGATACACTTGATAAAATACTAGCACAAATACTAATGATTGCCATATTGCACGATCACAGACTCGCTTGTACACTACATATCATTAGTACTGTCATGTCACATAGAACTTACCATACTTACGTATCGTAGTAGGATAGGATGATGTATATACGATCCATATTGGATGCACGTACGAGACTTAGAGTCCGTACTAGTCTCCGTGCATGTACGTGATATGAGGTGTCCGTACCGACCGTGGGGCGGGTGCATGAACGAGATGTCCGCACCGGTGCTATGAGTGTACGTGACTAGATGTCCATATTGTTGATATTCCATTGCTATGTGTGTACGTAGACTTGATGTCCGTCCCAGTTATATCATGTGTTTGGATACGTAGATTGGATATTTGTACCGATTATTATTGGGATATAGGATAACGGAATATTTGACGATCATCGTACGAGGTGAGATTCCATACAGGATGATATGATGAGGATAGATGATGATAATTAGCCGGATATGGCCCCATTTTTACTTGACTCGTGGAGTCTTGCTATTTTACCCATTTGGGAGATTTTACTAATATATCGTTATTACCCACTTTCTAAAAACAACGATTCGTTTCATATTTTTAAAAAGCGATAATAAAAGGATATGCTGCTTAGATTTCAAAGGGGTATATATATGTGTTTTAAAAACATCATAGAGTCCTTATTTTCAAACATTTCGTTCTACTTTAAAAACATATAAGTGAGAATATTAGAATGAATTACCTATTTACTATTCTTTTACGCTATGCTTACTTTACATGTCATTCGCTCGCGCTTTATTTACCTTACTCGTTATGCTATGCTTTATGATTTTCGCTACACGTCATATATTAGTGATGTTACACCTCAGTGGTATGGGCCACTGATATATATATATATGTGTGTGTGTCGCTATACTTATATTATTGCTTATGCTATGATATGTTACCCGTCTGTGCTATGCCTAGTTCACACAAACTAAAAGGATACGAGTTTGACAAGATTTATATTACTGTGGATACGATGTAACATGATATCAATCCTAAGAGATTGAATATATATAAAGGAATAAAAGAAGATGAAGATGATTCGAACACGGTTGATATAGCCAAGGATCCATGAGATATATGTGTGTGAGAGATCAATCCACGAGGGATTGAGACAGGGAGACACGATGTCGCCCGATGATACATGTGTAATCAATGCATGAGTGATTGAGGGTAGTTGACACATGATGTCTATATGGATATTATATATATGTAAGGGATTGATATAGATGCCCTACACTGAGATGGATATTATATATATATATATGAGATATATTATGCTATACAATAGCCGGACATGACTGGTCCACGAGATAGTACCTGAATATTATTTTCGTACATCAATGTATTCTAAAGAGGTTTATCTCGCTACTTTCCATTTGTCTAGGATCGACTAAGACTTTTACAAAAGAAACCCCATTTTTAGATAAATCATTTTCAAAAGGCGGGATATATACTTTATTCACAAAACAACGCCCGCTACATGTGCCGCTATATATATATATATATATATATATATATATACACACACCACGGCTATTTTGAAAGGATTTCATATACATACATTTTCCAGCTACTTTTATATGATTGCATATAGATGGGTGTTATATATGTATTATAGTCTTGATTGTGTTATGGTCGGTCGTGTTCCATAGATATTGCACTACGGCTACGGTGATTTGACACCGTTGTATATATATGCAGTGAGTTATCGACGATTGTTGATTGTTAGCGTTTCATTTCGCATTATTGTATTTACTTCCTGAACTCGCATGCTTTCGGATACTTGTGGTTTCGTTGCGTCCGTACCGGGACAGAAACCAATTACTTGATGTTGACATGATAACCACACAGAGATTCATATTCCACATACTATGATAGCGGTACACGAGTTGTACATGAAGGCACTTTATCTTTATATTCCATCGCTCGAACTCTAGTTTCGATGCGTGTTTATTTACCCTCCTTGATATACACATTATTCATTCTTTAGTTGTTTCACCGCTTATCCATGCGACTCCTAGCTTATTGGCAACTCATCCCGTTGTGCCATACTTCTTTACAGGTTTGACCGCTTGGATCCGTAGCAGCTGATTTGGCACGTTCGCTATCTTTTGGGCATGGTTGCGCATATTTGTGTTGGTGGTTTCTTTTTATATCGGCTTTTGCCTTGTACCTACTTGTATCTAGAAATACCCCATCAAAGACCAAGTCTAGTTTTTTCGAGACCTTAAAGTTGTATATTTTGTTATTGTCGGACTCGTGTGGAGTCGATGTATATGTTGTTTACTTTCCGTTTATTGATCCTTCGTCGTTTGGCATCGTATATTACTGTATGGTTGTGATTCCGCCGTTTGGACGTTAATTTAGCTCCCGTATTTAGGGACGCTTGTTATATACTTATAATTATATCGGTTTTATTCAAAATTTACAAAGGAGGTGTAGTCTGTTTTTCAAACAATCTTTCGAAACAAACTGTACTTTTTATAAAAACTTTTCTAAAACTTCACATCTACCTATTGTTGTTTATTTCCTTATATATATGGTTTAGATTCCTGGTTTTGGCTTACTTGGGTTACGATGGGGTCCACATGACTTCATGTAATTGTTATGACGGTCATGTGCCCGTTTTTGGGTCGTGACATAGTAGATGCTTCTATATATTTTGCATCCGCGCTAGTCCTGTCCCCGCCCTGCCGTAAGTTAAGTAACCTTACTGTGAAGACCCGGGACCCCGTGGCGAATGCGGATGGCATATAAAAGCAGACTATTTTGGTTGTTTCTGGTGTGGCTTAGAAACTTGTATTGATGAGACTGCATTATATGTTTAATGCAAGGAAAACAAACCTAAATAATGTTGTCGGAACCAAATTTTAAAACTACTCGGTTTTCTTCAAAACAAGAGTCATATTCTTTTGCTTTGCATAGAGCTATTCGGTTAGGAATATCTTGCACCTCATTCTATGAGAGAAGAGCCTTGATCACTTCACAGAGAGTTCGCTCTTAAACAAAAGTTTATATTACTAATTTTAAAAGCAGAGCCTAAACCACTCCTTTTCAAAACCACTCGAGTTTCTTCAACGATATCAAGTTCATTACGTTAAAGGTTTTTCGCCAAAAACCGGTTGTAACCCTCCGTCATTTCAGATTGGTAGCATCTAGTATTCGTGCTATGTTTGTTGGCATCCGTCAAGGCATGGTGTGCGGTAGCTATGTGTTACTTTTCTGCAGCATAGAGATGCATTAATTTAGGACAGTCGTACAGCCTTGTTGGCATCCGTCAAGGGCGAGTACGGGTGGATCTAAATTAATCAGGACAATGACGGGTAAAACTTGACCTGCGACTTATGATTTGTTGGCATCCGTCAAGGTCATAAGACGATTGTGGCAAAAACCATGTCGGAAGTTTCAAATATAAAGAAAACTTGCTAAGTTTGCGCATACCTTCTGAAGTATGATAATTTTGGTCGGCTACCATCAAAGTTATCACACAATGATAGTTGGGTCCCGATTTCCAATGATGAGTAGGTATTACTTCTCGGGAGATTTTCACTTCATAACTAGCTAACATATTAGATGTCTAGAAAGTGTGATTACGCCTCTGCGGGGTTATTTAATTGGGTCTGTGCGAAAGCACGGGAGACCTCCCTCGGAGTACCAACATTGGCATAGCTGAACGGTTAGCGAACTTGTAAGATGTACATGATCCCGACTAGTTCTCCTTTAGGATTTGAAGGAGAATTCGATGAAACAGTGGAAGTCGTTCTGATTAGATAAAGTGATAAACCAATCTAATCTTGATAGAGTGCACGCTGAGTGTTTCTTTTTTCTCTGGTTTGCGACCATGACTTACCTTAAACTAAAACTCATGAACCAAACTGACCAAACCTTTTTACCATCTGGCTTTGGATTGTCACGATTCACGACAAAATTGCATATATCTCTGCCAATCCTACTTCACATTTGCATTTCTCCATAACACTCCATATTGCTTGGAACGGTCATCGTATAGTTACATACGAACTCGAAAAAGTTGCTTTAGTTGAGGATAGCCACCGGTTCTGGAGAAATTGAATAGGATTATTCGGTTGTCTTTCCACTTTACCTTCTCTTAGGTTGCGAGAGCTCCTTGTATTAGGAGAGTATACCAGTTACGCTTATTAGATAGTCTTCTTCCAAACCTTAAGCTGATGCCGAAAGGTAGGGAAGGAAGAAAACCAATTAGCCTAATTGTGGTGTACAGAAGGTAAGATGTAGACACATATAAAGGGGTTGAAATGAGGGCAAAAAAAATTGCGACTACTGCCATAAATCTGGAAGTGGAAAAAGCATTACTAGGATTACCCAGCCATCCCCTAGAAACATTTTCATGTTTCAGTTTTTCTTTGTTGTTATTGCTGAAAACTGTTTTCCCAATTAATCCTCACTCCAGGGTATGTATGTACCGGATTTAGATCTCACATCGGTAAGGCATTACAGATACTGAGTAGGAGTAGAATATTGGGAAATAAGTATTTGATCCTCAATGTCGGAATTCGTAGCAAATGGCGATATTGGATTAAATCATCTGGCTTTGCCTAATGGCAAACATTTGGTTTCGAATAACCGTAGTTATGCACCAATTTTTAAAATTGAATATCTGTATCATTATTTTATAAAGTGAGATATAAATTTTGAAAATTGTGTTCCAAACATTTACTTTTATCAGTTGAGGATTAGGTAAGGTGCATTGAATAACGGTATAGATATTCTTGACCAGAATACAGTTTTCAACCTACAACATACGGAATTTGAGTTAGTGAACTCTTAGGACTCATACATGGTAATGTATGTTGTCTGGTGTCCTTTAGAACAATAGGTTGGTACTCTTACTCCATTCAGGTTTACCTATGAATTCTCTGGTTTTAGACATGCATTCGTTGTAATACAAGGTCCAAAAATTTTGAGAAGTTTATAAGTATAAGAATAAAGTAGAGAACCATACGTTGGAAGCATCAGCATTCTTTGAACCAATCAAAAATGTAGATACTTATACTAGGTATTCCGTTGTAATAATATTGAGAACTTGTTTCTCTCACAGGTTACTAATCCGTGGGTATGCTCCTTGATGAGTAATATTGTATGGTTTTTATCCATTAGGTGATACAATGGAAACGGTTGCATAACATTTGAATCTGGTTCCATCTAAATTAGTGCATTTGGTTCTATATGGACATAGATTGGTTGCATATCATGAGTTTGTTAAGATAAGGAACTATCCGGTTTCTATTTAAAAGCATAATCCGGACAAACTCAAGGCACGCTTCGGTAATGGCAGTTTGTGGATTATCCCAAGCAATTGCTAAGGTTTTGATTCTACCATTTTCAAGATCAATAGTTACATTGTTCTTGACTCAACATTTTTTTTATAAAAGGAATCTTTTTGGAAAAAAAAACTAATGGGAGTATGGTACAACTGGAAGTGATTCCAGAACCACAAACGGTTACTGAAAATTTAGAAAACCTGGAGATTCAATTGGACTCGACAAACCTTAATCACTCCGCAGATTTAGTAGGTGAGCTCAGCCACCCGAGTGATACTTCGATTTTCTTATAGACGGTAACAAGAAAGTCAGCATCACGGTGATGATGGCCCTACTAGTTATCAACAGGTCATGGGAAGTGATAACTTCAAGGTGACCGGATGTATCCATATCCAAGCTAGACTCCACGCACTTCAGCAAATTGAATTTGTCGGGTGCTCCTGGAAGGGTAAAACCCATTAGGAGCAAATATATCATTCGAGATCTGTGCAGGTGGAAAGGTATTAACCTAATATAGCTAGACTTGTTGCAAAGATTCTCATCAAATACCCGTTGTGGATTGTGATGAGACTTTTACTTCAGTGTCTACGCTAAAGTCCATACGGATATTACTTGGCACTCCTGCTGTTCTTGATTATGATATCTGACAGGTGGATGACTATAACGTCTTTCTAAATGGGAATTTAGAAGTGCACGTGTATATGACTGCCAGAGGGTTATCGTAGTCAGTGGAAGCAACGGAAAGTGTGCAAGTAACTTATGTTTATTTATAGACTAAAGCAGGCATGGTGGAAAAAAACCATCTATTTTGATGTAACAGTCAAGGTGATTGACTTCATCAAAACAACAGATGAACCTAGTAAGAAGGGTGTAGGGGGTTATGTCATAGGATTTGGATGACATACTCCGGATATAAAGTGATGTTTCAATACTACAATTGGCCAAACTTTGGTTGTTACAAGGTGGCATGGATGACAAAGAAGTTGTCAGAATTTTGAGTTTATCATGTTCTGAAGAGCAGTATATTAAATAGGGTTCCAATAGGGATACTGAAGTAGACATGGTGCAGGATGCCGGTTATGTCTTAAAGAGGATACAGCCCAAGAAATTTGATGAATAAAGTTGTTCATTTATGAACTTGGTCCCATCAAGCATCCAAACAAATTCTTGAGGCAGGGTATCGCTCAGTTTGGGAGATTGTTGATCTCTACAAAATTGAGATATAGAGAGATGAAGTTGGAACATTGTAGCGGATCTACTCACTGAGGCTATTTTCTCAAACACAGAAGTTTCTCAAACACGGTTTGCGAAACTGATTAGTAGAGAAGTTGGGTATTCAGTAGCACACGAGCTGTGGGTATGCGATACCGCAATAATTGGTCTTAAATGCAAGTGGGAGATTGTTGGATATAGTTCTCTCAAAACAATTATTGTAATTGCAGGTACACAATTATGATAATTGAAGGAGGACCTATACAGATAGAACAGTCTTGCTCGAGATGATGGTATGTTGTCTGGTTTGTCTTCATCATTGATGAAGCCCGTAGAATTCTTGCTTGACTACCAGCATTATGATGGCGATCACATACGTGGGAGCTGGGTAGTCTATATAAGCACATCCTTAAATGTCCCTAATCGTGCGATTATCGAGACTGGGCATCGATATTCCGGAGTAGACTAGTATATACGTTTCGAGATCCCTACAAGGGGCGGTGGCCAGTCCCACAAGCCATTGGTGTTGTGTCACATAAGATAGTATACATGTGCTCACTGGAGGTAAGTACACCGGACGGACTCGCTGAGAACTTCTAGATGGTATTATATCTATCGTCGGATGGAAGTTCTCAGATGGCATGAGTACAGATTAGTCTCTTGACCTGAGATTTTCATTTGTCTCGTGTGAGTTCTCACTGTACTTAGATTACTACCCTACTACGGCTCAAAGGAGTTGTGCAAACATGTTTTAGTTGGGTACGGTTCCGGACCACATGAAGGCAGTGGGCGATTGTCGGGGATTCGTCCTCATGGTATTAGGAGTCGATATCGCGCTGTATTCGGTTGACCATCACCCTAAATCTATGGCCACGGTGGACAAGATTTACTGATATGAGTTCAGTTATTTCTCGGTTGGTGATGAGCTTAACTCTGACACGACTTATCGGATTAGTAGGAGCATGACGTTATCCTCCTCTAGACCCGGTATGCGATACTCTTAAACGAAGAAACCGGACTGTACGAAGATTGTCACATTCAGGCTCGGTAGGGTACGGATGAAATTGATTGTCGACGTCCCTTTCGGCATATACCTGGATAGCCGTTACGTACAGCTAGTGTCGCTGACGTGCTTGTGATTATGGATTTATCCAGTAATCGCTGCCAGTGTACAAGTCCTACACAGAGGGTTTTCCCGGTTCAGGCGATATGATGTAAATGACGTATGTTGGTACATATAAGTGTCCAATTAAATATGTGTACAGGCTATACGGACTTTAATCGGACAGTTGATGATACTAACCGGCTTAGGATTCACCGGATTATTAAATCAAGTTTTGATTTAATAATTTATATGTATATATTTTGATATATATATATATATTCTTGTATTATTGTTCACTATTCATTTTCTCTCTCTTGGCTATTCGTATTTTTATACGGATACGCGTATATGTATTTCGATACGTATACCGGGTTGTATTCCGTATTTATACGGAATATGTTCTAGAAGAACACCTCAATATATGATTTTCCTTTTAGAAAATCATTTGGAAATGGGATGGAGAGTGAGGTGGCATTGAGCATGGTTGAGAACATGTAGAGAGGCATGGCTTCATTTGTTTATTTCAAAAATGGTGAGATATTTTTTGGATGGTTGAAAAATTATGAAGTCATTCTCTCATTTCGCATTCATACAACACTTGGCTATTTTTTGCATGGCTACTCCTTCATCCTCCTTCTGTGCTCTCTTGAGCATGTAAAGAGAGTGAAAATTATAGTGGAAAAATCCTACATCCCCTCTCCATTCTTAGCGAGCTTGGAGCATCGGTTGCTTCACTAGGTGAAGCTGGAGCTTGGATCGGTTCTCTTGGGTGGATCTTCGGCAAGGGTGATTTTGTCTCTCAAGCTTGTTCCCGACGGCCTATGAGAAGCTTGGATGAGTCTTCTACGATTGGATGGACACGCGTCAAAGGATGTAATCCCGAACCTTGTATGTTAACTTTGCTAGTTTAATGTATGGTTTGATTCTTAAGGGATATGTGTTTTGTGCTGGCTAAAAAAATCATTGTTTTCGTTTCCGCTTTAGCCGCGGCTTCCACGGCGCAAGCAAAACACGCTTTCAACTACAAAGGTTGTAATCCTAACCGAGTAGTTAAATCCTTGTCTTTGTGTTTTTCTAATTTAAGTGTTTGGTGTAGATTCTAGGGTTAAGTTTCTAGTGCCACAAAAATTTTCGTTTTTGGATTCCACGTTGGTCGCGGGTTAGCGGCGAGGACTGGGAACTTTCAGTTTTAAACTGCTGACCCCACCAATAACGTCTAGTTTTTATTGGGATGGTATGTGTGTGTGTGTGTGTTTTCAAAAGGATTTTTGATGGTTCACTAATAAAAATAAAAAACTTGAATATCCCAAGTGATCATCTCCTCTCTTGTGAGAGCAAATCTTCATTTTGATTATATTTTCATTCTTTCACATAAAAACAATCAAGAGCTTCAAATTGATTATCCATACTCTTTGAGTATTAGAGTGAGCTTTGAGAGAAACTCCATTGAGAGTAATTGTGCTTAAATTGATCATCTTCTTTCTTTGTGTGAGAACTCTTGAGTGCAAGAGTGTCTGTAAGGAAGTTGAGTAAAATGTATCCTTTCTTTGTATGAGAATTCTTGAATGCAAGGATGCTTTTGTAATAAGTGCTTATAGGGAAGAGTAACGTGTAGTCTCGGAGGAGACGTGTTGAGAAGATTAATTAGAACGGGCTTGAGGGCCTAAAAAAAAGTGGACTAGGGACCGAGATGTTATCAGGACGCCGAACCACTATAAAAGAGCTTGTGTTTGCGTTTGCAATTTCTTCTCTTTGCATTTCATAGCTTAGAAATTGCAATGCTTTATCTCTTGTTTGCTCCCTCATTGCTTATGCTTGAGCATTGTTATTGCTACATGCTTATGTTTCACAGTTGTAGTTGTGCTTAGCTCTTATCTCTATTGGTTCATCATTTGGTTAAGTTTACAATTGTGATATCTTATTAGGAAGTGTTCGATAATTTTTAATTTGGGCATATTGGTAGCATAGTCCTATTCACCCCCCTCTAGAATTATTTTCAGTTGGTATCTGAGCTTGGAGCTCTTCTTGTTAGGATTAACATCCTAAAATGATCCGATGGCATCTTTTTCTCAAAATTGCTCTTTCATCGATAGTGTTTCTATTCATGATCATCCTCATTTTGATGAAAATAAATTTGTTTTTGGAAAATTAAGATGCAATGTTTTCTTGAATCTCTTGGTTGAAGCTTTTGAAAAATGGTAGATGACTATTCTATTCCCACCAAATCTAAATCCGAGTGGAGAAGTCGTGATAAAGAGCTATTTATTTTGAATATTAGAGTGATAAAAAATTTACATTGTGCTTTACACATTGATACTCTTAACGATGTTTTCTCTCGCAAGACGGCTCATGATATGTGGTGCCTCTTGAAGAACGTCTATGAAGAGCAAGCCGTATACAATGAAAAGGAGAAATCCAAGATAACGACGTCTATAGCGACTTTGGATGTGCCTCAACAAAGTTCAAAACAAAAAAAAATCCAACTCTATAGAGTCGGCAAAGGGGTGTCATGATCTTGGGTTGTAAGTAATCCATCTTTTAATTCTCGCAAACTTACCCATGATCCATTGCTAGATACTTTCAATACTATTCATCGTAGTTCCAATTTGATGGCTTCTAGAAACGATTTTTTGGGTGAACGAAATTCTTCTCATTGATAAGAAAAATGGTTTGATTTCTTATTGCGATTCCTCTCATTGATAAGAAAAATGGTTTGATTTCTTATTGCAATTCCTTTGAGACTGAATAAAAATTTGATTGCCAAATTTAATGCATTAACTTGTACTCATGATTCTCAAATAGTTTTAATTGGTTGATTAGAAGTTGAGAAGAATGAGCTACTTTCAAAACTTGACATACAATGTGTTTCTAGTGGCGCTTTGAAAGTAGAAAATAGTAATTTGGCTTTATCTTACAATGCCTTGAGAAAAGAAAACGATTATTTGATTTCTAGTTTTAAATGCGAAATTGATTTGTTGAAATCTTCTCTTATTTCTCAAGATGCATTGATTTGTGATTTTTTGTCTCTCAGAAAGGAAAACGAGAATTTGGTTTTATCGTGTTGAGTTTTGAGAAAAGAAAACGAAGATTTGATTTCAAGTTTTAAAGGTAAGATTGATATTTTGAAATCGTCTATTTTATCTCAAGATTCTCTTATTCTTGACAATTCTTCTTTCAAGAAACAAAATAATTATTTGGTTGCTTCTTTTGCTAAGCTTTCAAATGTTTGATTCTTTACTTAGCAAGGAAAAGAAAGTTTTAAATAGAAGAGATAAGTTTTCAGGATTCTAAAATTCAAAAACCTTCTTGTACTAGATTTATCATGCTTCTATTTCGACCAAATCTCATACTCATTCTTATGCATATCTTTATAGATATAGTTCAAAACAATCTTTTCAAAAGCATGTACATCGTAAACTTGCTTCATCTGGTCATACTTGTTATTGACATTTCTGGTTCATCGTAAACTAGCTTCATCGCAAACTTGCTTCATCTCATGCTTTAATTGACATTTCTGGTTCCATGTGTGCATCTAGTCATACTTGTCATTCTTGTGGTGCACATGAACACTTGGCATATTCTTGTACTTTAAAGAAGAATATCTCTTTATATACCAATGTTAGATGGTTCCCAAACTTAACCCATATAGATCCAAAAAAGCTTGGATACCGAAAATCCGTCTCATATCTTGTTCTGTAGGTATGGAAAAATTGAAGAAATGAGGGATCCGGGATCGTAATGAGCAAGCGCACTTCAAAGGAAACTTGTTTGGCTCATTGCTTTGTGGGGTAACATATTCATTGGTATTTCCTTTTAAAATATCGCCTATTATCCTGTGCTTATTTTTTATATTGTTAAAAGAAGATTATTGATATATATCCCATGTGATCCTTTGTTTTGATGAGATGAAATCTATGTTATACACATGCTTTGCAATTGCTATTATCTTTTGGGTAGCACAATCATTTTACAATTGCTATAATTCTTTTATGCATTTGGTGCAATGGTATTAACAAGCTTGTTCTTTTATGAGATTTCATTAAAAGATTTTATTCATGCTCTCATAAAAGTTCTTTTATGCACTTTTGCGTCTTCTTGTGATTTATTTCCTTGAGCGCATATTGGTATATGTGAGGAGTTTAAAGTATTTAAAGTTGAAAGAGTGATGGGCTTTTTATAGGTACACATGGGCCTTTGATATAAGTGGGTTTCAACAATAAGACTCAAGCCTTGTTGAGATTTGACCCATCTTATATCTTATACACATATGTTTCTTTTGTTGTTTCCAATATGGTACCATATTTAAACTCTCATCATTTGGTTTTACTTTCAATACTCCCCACGTGCAACCATCATTTTTTCTTGGTATTGTTGGCTATAGTGACTTCAAGTCAATTATTGTAATGCAGGAAGACGATTATGATGATTGAGGGAAGACCTACACGGGTAGAACAGTGTTACTCGAGATGATAGTATGGTATCCGGTTCATCTCTATCATCATGTATATTTATTATGTGGTATTACAGATTACTATTACATGTTGATAAAGCTCATAGGATTTTTGCTTGACTACCAGGATTATTGTGGCGATCACACTTATGAGAACTGGGTAGTCTATAAGCAAATCCTTAAATGTCTCTAGTCATGGGAATATCGAGACTGGGCATCGATATTCCAAAGTAGACCGGTGTATACGTTTCTTGATCCCGAGAAAAGGCAATGGCCGGTCTCACAGCCATTGGTGTCAGTTAGTCACCAAAGATAGTATACGGGTGCTCATTGGGTTAGGAGTTATAATGGACGGACCCACTGGGAATATTCTAGATGGTATTATACCTATTGTCAGATAGCAGTTCTCAGATGACATGAGTAGAGGTTATCTGTTGACCTGAAATCGTCATTTGTCTCGTGTGAGTTCACATTGTGCTTTGATTACTACCCTACCACGGCTCAAATGAGTCGTGCAAACAGGTTTTAATTAGGTACCGTACTGAGCCACATGGAAGCAGCGAGCGGATCGTCAGGGGATTTGTCTCTCCCGGTACTGGGGGTAAATGTAGCACTGTGCACGGGTGGCCATCACCAGAAATCCTTGACCAAGGTGGACAAGAATTACTTATTTGGATTGGTAGTTTCTCAGTGAGTGATGGGCTTCACACCGACACGACTTATCGCGTTATTAGGAGTCTGATTTTATCCAACCCCCTAAACCGGATATGCGCTACTCTTAGACAAACAGACCGGACTGAACGGAGATTGTCACGGACAGGCTCAGTAGGAGTATGGATGAGTTTGCTTGTCAGCCTTCCTTTCGTTCAATATATGGGTAGTCGTTATGTACAGCTAGTGTCGCTGACGTGCTTGTGGTTAAACGCACTGCCAGTGTATTGTCAAGTCTTTAGAGTTCCAAACAGAGGGTTTTTCAGGTTCGGGCAAAATGATGTAGTGGCTGTATATTGATACGTGTAGGGTTCTGTTTAGGTATGTGTGTTAGACACACGGACTTTAATCGGACGGAAGATAATACTAGCCGGCTTAGGATTAAACCAGACTATTAATTCAAGTTTTGGTTTAATAATTTACATATATATATTTCGATATGTATATTCTAGTATTATGTTCATTGTATTTTTCTATCTCTTGGGTATTCGTATTTTGATACGAATACGGGCATGTATTTGCAAGGACGTATTCTTGTATTTATACAAGAATACTTCTAGAAGGAGGACGCCTCATTTCTAGGATTTACTTTTCTTTTATTTAAAAGAAATTGTAAAATAAGATGGAAAAGAGATATGATGGAGGGTATGGGCAAATGAATTATTAATTCATTTACATATACTATTCAAGCATGGTTGTAATTTTAAAATGGAAAATTCTTTTAAACAAAACCCAAAGATGCATGCTTGAATTTGCAAATTTGATATTCATTCAACCATTTAGCTTCTCTCTCTTCCATGGCTCCTTCTTCATTCTCTTCAACTCTATGATGAGTTGAGAATCATGAAGATAAAAAAGAAAAAAATGCTAGAACACACCATCATTAAGCATCCTAAATTAGCAACCTAGAATCCTTAGTTATTTCATTGATAAAATTGAAACTTGAACTTGGTTCTCTTGGGTGGATCGTCTTCGGCGAAGGAAGACAGACTTGAAAACGTGATCCGGAGCTCTTGAGAGAATGCTAGATTCAAACCCAATTAAAGCAAATGAAGACGCTACAAAGGTTATGATTTCTACCTTGAATGGTTTTCAGTATTCTAGTTTGATATTCTAGACATGGTCCTTTGTTAATTGACCTAGAGCTCTCTAGTTTTTTCAAAATATCATGCATGCTTTCTTGTAAAATACGGTAGAGAGCCCTAGGTCAAACAGGTATGGTCACGTGAAAAGTACGAGTAAAATTACATGCAACTATCACGTTTTCTTAGTGTGGTTGTAACGTGCAAAGTACGAGAAGAGTTACGTGCAACCATCACTTTTTCTTGATGCGGTTGTCACGTGGAGGATCAAGCTATTAGCTCTGATACCATATGAAGAGTTTAGAGTATTTAAAGTTAAGAGAGTAATGGGCTTTTTATAGATACACATGAGCCTTTAATATAAGTAGGTTCCAACAATAAGACTCAAGCCTTTTTGAGGTTTGACCCATCTTATATCTTATGCCTATGT
The DNA here is from genome assembly GCA_030015575.1 of Agapanthus africanus. Lineage (NCBI taxonomy): Eukaryota > Viridiplantae > Streptophyta > Magnoliopsida > Asparagales > Amaryllidaceae > Agapanthus > Agapanthus africanus. Next base: position 461,046,219 of record JASDDO010000014.1, on the reverse strand, counting down.
GTTTCTTGTGTTGTTTCCAATGTGGGGACAATCTTTAAAGTCCCATCATTTGGTTTTACTTTCAACAATATGAAACTCTTTTTATTGTGTTTTAAGGTCTCATACCTTGTTTACTCTCTTGTATACGATCTTAATTTTCTAATTGATGTTTATACGAGAGGGTATGTATCCATATGATTTTTAAATAGTTTAAATCTTTTTCAAATGGATATATTTGGCACTTGTTTTAACTTTGAGGCATTTTTCATTTAATATCATTATTGTGCCTTATTTATGGGTGTATATGTGCGCTTAAACTTGCTTTATCTTTACACATGTCACGACCCAAAAATGGTACGTGATGGCCCTAATACTACGCAACGCCTCCAGACGTAACGCAGTAAAAGAAAGCCAAAACCCAGAAATCTAAACCATAAAAATACGGAAAAGATAATATAAAGTTTTGTAAACATTTGAAATCACAACCCAAATTCTTTAAAATAGTCCACATTTTCCTGTAAAATTTTGGCAGCACCTCCTTTATAAAACCAGCCCCTAAAAAGGGTACAACATGAATATAAAATAAAGCATCCCAAACGGGAGCAAAATCCACGCCCAACGGCGGAAAACAATACCACAACAGATATACGACGCCGTAGCGAAGAAAATCAGAGACAAAAGAAAGGAAACTGTATAAAATCCACAAATCCAAAATATATACAAAACCGTCCTCACCAAGTCTCTAAGTCACAACAAACTGCTAGTAGATGGAGAGTACAATATACAACGAATATACAATACAACTCTGAGATAACCACATAAAACCCACCTGGGCAAAACTGCACACTAACAGGCGAAGTGGTATCCGCAACCCAAAAGATGATAGATGAGTGTGTAGCTGAAAAGCTGAATAGCTTGTCTTGACTACTTTGGGGAAAACTCCAGCAAAACCTGTGGCACAACGGGGGTGAGTTGCCAACTCGTGAATAGTAAATAACATATGCAGGTAATCGCGAGAATGAACGTACAGCATGAATCTAATATATATCCATTTCAATACTAACATGTCATGAGTACGTAATAATGGAAAGTACACTCACCAGTACCACCAATATATCAAGCAATAATAATGTGACAACAGTATGCAATAATCATGCTCTGGGGATATGAGAAAGTAAATGTGCAACTCTCATGAAGGTACTCTCACAGGTACTCCTAATACATGAAATAGTGCACAAATATATAAAGATGAGGTATGGAGTGAAATATGTCAATTCCACGGCATCCTGACATCGTGGTAGGATCACAATCCATCTAGACAAATCAATATCCCAATCCTCAATCAGTCACCAAATCCGCTCTCATATCGTCTAAGTGTCACATCTCCTCAAACTACACAATATCAAATGTATCTCACATAAGTGTCGAATGTACAAGTCAAGTAGATCTCACACATCTAGTATGTACAACGTCAGTATATCTATCATATCAAATGTACAACACAAGTGAATCTCACATCTCTCGTATGTACCATATCTGGTATATCTCACATATATCTCATGTACAACAGCTAGTGGATCCCACATATCTCGTCTGTACAATCTCAGTATATCTCACAATATATCATATGTACCACACTAAGTGGATCTCACATCTCTAGTGTGTACGATATCATCATCCAATCCCAATGAATCTCAAGTCAAATCTCCAGCACAGTTCTAACATCCTAAATATAATGACATATATAAATATGATGAGGGCAATACACATATATTAGCGTCCCATTACACTAATATTGGTGTAAAGGCATATATAACAGCGGCTCAATCCCCTGTTATATATACAAGAGTATTTAGGAATATCATAAAAACCAATGTGTCAAGCATCGACACAGAAAACTGATAAGTACGTATCATACGCTATCACGAGAGCTCGAGTGCCTCGCTCTGCCCCTCGCCTCTCGACGTATCGATACGCACATGACTCCCAACGGTATCCCCCTGATATCCGCCGAGTCTCTGGTAATGTCACCGGAAAGTATGGCTCCCCTAGGCCTCATCGCCTCAATGCGACATCGGCTCACTCCGACAACATTCTTGCTTCGGGGTACCTCCGGGCCCCACAATGTATCCTCATGCGGCTCTCGACGCCTCCTCGCATAGGATATATATCCGCACCGATAAATCTCATGGTGGATGCTATAATATCATCTCAAGGAAACCGGGTCTTCATGTATGCATAATTTCATGAACCACCACGGTCCCCAAATCCAGAAAACATCATGAAAAATCCATATAACAATGCGATAATCCATGAATAAATATACGCAATATGAAACTGTAATGAAAGCGTATAAATGAATAGCATAGCATTCACCAGATAATAAATGAATACATGAATCGTAAAGCAGTAATATAGGTATCTACCTATATGATGATATGATATACCTATCAGGTATAAATAAGTATGCAATACGAGTACATCTGCCAATATGATGATGTAATATACCTATCAGGTATAAGTATGAAATACAAGTACACCTGGATCTCTGTGATGATGTAGTATACCTATCAGGTATAGGTATGCAATACATGTAAACCTGCCTGTATGCTGATGTGATATACCTATCAGGTATAAATATGTATGGAAATATCAATGTCGTGATGTAATATACCTATCAAGTATAGGTAAAGTATGGAATGTAAGTACACCTGTATCCATGTCCCTAGGTGTATATGTACCTAGCACTAAAGGTACAGCATCCTATAGGTAAACAGGAACTAGCATGTCAAGTCTAAGTATAACAATAAGAAATATGTATCAAAAGTCCCAATGTTCCTAACCATACAATAGCATTTCTAAAATATGGTCGTGAATGACATGGCAATTATTGACGGTGTGTGTGGCATCCAATCAGTGCTCTCGCAATCTGAGCCGTCAATAATAGTGCAGTGTCCTAAGGATACTAATCCAATCACAACTATCACTAAGCAGTCAGGTATATGCGCAATTCTAAACATGATATAGAATATGCGACAAAGGTAAAGGTTTCTAGCCCAGACGCATAACGCCATGCGGGCGATTCCCCTGTAGATGTTAAATCTATTCACCCACACTCCAAGCTAGATGAAGTCTACCACCTGAATCCCCCTGTGGCAGTGTCCGTAGTCCTCGTCTGCGAACATGCAACAGATAAACAACAAGCAATATATATATCAATAATAGCTACGAAATACGAACTAGCTACATCTAACCGACACAACAACACACAAACACCTCTTAAGTGTTCGTATCGTGGCTAACGAGAGTAGCGACACGACGAAAACAACTTAAGAGCGAAACCACGAAAACGGCACGACGCGTGTCGTAACACGTATCGCAGGAACACGAAACACTAGAAACTGCACAATTGATCCCAGATTTTCCTACTGTGAAAACTAAAAAATTTCAACAAGACCAGAGGAACCCAAACCCTAGCAGACACCTACATTCAAAACCCCACACCCAAACTCAACCCTCTGGCCGGCGTCGCCGGCCCCTCCCTAAGCCCTCGCCGGCCCTGGCCGGTGGCATGGGTCTCGTGCTTCAGGTGGTGCTCCAGGTCCTCTAGTACATCACAACCCCTATGTTGAATTCATCAGTAAACTACCTGGGTCAAAGCAGATCCTAGAAACCACAATCCGACACTAAAATACGATATTTCGTATCAAAACCCTAATTAACCATTCTAAACTGAAACTATCAATCATCAAAGCACAAAAACTAACTAAAGAAGAGATAAGGATCATTACCTAACTGAAAGAACATCAAGATCCAAGCTTTGTGCACTCCAAGTGAAGAACAAGAGAAAAACATGCACAAGATGTGATTTTTGTGAAAACTTGTGAAGGAATTTGAGGATTTATGATGGAATTGAGAAGAAATGAGGTGAGAAATGAATAGGTGCAGAAATGGGAGAGAGGGAGCTCGGCCAAGGTGAGAAAGAGAGAGAGAGGGGGAAATTTCCATGCAATTTCCAACATTTAATGCATAGAAATTCAAAGTCAAACATGCATGCATCTTCTAATCCATTCTTTTCAATTCTTTTCTTTTCTAATTCCTCCTTTAATCCTTGTCCACTCATTTAAAAGTGATGAGGGTTTAGATTTACTTAAGAAGAATTTAAGAAAAATTGAAAAGCAAAGATTTCCAGAAAAGTGCAAACCGGATTAAAATAACATAAAAAATGGGAAAAATTCAAATTGCACCAAAACGTCCCATATACTCTCAAAGTGTACGCACAAGCTTTATTTTCTCAAAACTAGGTGCTGGTAAGTCGATATGGCCGTTTGATCGCAATCGGTATAAAACTGACAATACCGATGAATTTCACCCAAAAACAGAAACAAGCACAAAACGATTTCTAGATCGTTACAATCTCCCCCCCCCCCCCCTTATAAAAATTCGTCCCCGAATTTAAAATTCCACCAAGCATACCTTCAAGGAGAAGAGTACAAAACTCCAAAATCTCGCTCGCAGCTTCACAAGTGATCCCCTCACTATACAGCTACGTCCAAGGAACTCTCCACAGATGGCAAGACCCTTGACCGAAGTTTCTTCACCTGCCGAACCATTTACACACATGGATGTCGGTGAACGAAAAGATCGAGTCCACACCAATGGTCTGTGCTGAATCATGTGAAAAAGTCATGAAGGTATTTGCCAAAAATCAACACCATGAAAACGGGGTGAATAATCTATAATCTGGGCGGAAGTGCCAAATTAAAGCAACGAAAACTAACTCACATAAAAGATCTCAAAAGACCAACTAGAACATCTCCGAAGTCTCTAGACTAGCTGAGGTCCAAAAATCCTACTACGCTGAGTCAGAAAAACAGACTGGTGATCGACACTACCTGACTAAACCTAAAGGTTGCCAATTGAAATATCTCCTGATAACAGCTATCCAGAAGTATCCTATAATGGCGAGTGACGATCCCAACTGCCGCAAACAACAAACCAAACAAACACCCTGAAACGAAACCTGAAATTTCTCTTTACATTCCTGTCCACCCGTAACTATCTCACAAGTCACGTCAAAGCTGGCGGAACCTGAATGAACACAGAGAGTTGACTGATGTGCTTGCTCTAGGATTTCACGTCTCTACCCGATAACATCAGGTACACGAACGCATCCCTAACTTAGCACAACCTTGTCACAATCAAGGGCTCCGAATCAAACGCAAGAACTGATGCCATTGCTAACCAAATCTCCAACTGCTGAAAACTCTGCACACATGCCTCAGTTCAAGAAAAGAACCTCCTTTCTAGGTCTTTACAGTCAACGGTGCAACAATACTCTAGTAATCCTGCACGAAACGGCGGTAAAAACCTGCTAAACCCAACATCAAAGGAACTCTGTCCGAACACAAGTCTGGGTCTAAGTTGTACGGTCACGATCTCCCTCGGAACCATACGAAACCGTCTCCCGTAACTACAAGACCTAGGAGTCAACACAAACAAGCCTAAAGGAACACTCCGAGAATCTAGCAAACAACTGGGCTCTACCAATGTCTGCAAAACAAATTCTCAAATGCTGCTCCTGTTCCTCAAAACACAAAGAATTGACCAGAATGTCGTCAAAACACAACAATAACTGGTCGAGGAACGGCCTGAAGAAATCTGGTACATCATCTCCACAAATGCTGCTAGGGCATTGGCAAGTCCAACGACACTACCAACACACAAACTGCCCGTAGCACGCACAAAACAGAATTCGGAATGCCACCACTCCGAACCCGCAACAATGATGACCTGATCCCAAACAAACTTAGAAAAAGTCTCGCACTCTGGAGCTGATCGAAGAAATCGTCAAAACGAGGTAACAGATACCTAACCGCACCGCAAGCCAGTTCAATTGACGATCTATCAATCCACAACCGCAAACTGTCGTCATCCTCCTGAACGAACAGAATAGGAACTCCTAACAGCGAAACACACGGACACACAAACCTCCCAACAACAACTCTGCAGCAGATCCTTAAGCTCCTTGAATTTCGCTAGCTCTCCTGGAATATCGTCGAAGAACTCTTGCACGATAACTACCCGGCCCAACGATCCCAATGTGGCTCCGGTATCTCGAATGAACGCCAAGAATCCACGACATCTCCTCCAAAGCTGACTAGCGAAAAAAGGCTGAATTCAAGCTGTGAAAGGCGGTACAACTATCCACCTGCACAACAAGAACTGACTCGCCGGGAAAACAAATCCTGACTGTTTCCACACGGTAGTCCACAGACGCCTAACACGTAACTAACCAATCCATGCCCAGGAGAACGTCAAGTCCAACATCTCTAGAAGGATCCAATGACGGCAAAATCTCCTCACCGATTGGCATACGACTGAAATACGTGTCGCGCAACAAAAGAATCGCTGACAGAAGTTAACACAACAAAACGGCTGATCTAACTAACACGATCCTCGTCCCAACCACGGCACAAAGTGCGAAAAACCAACGAGTACAACAACGAACATGAACAAGGATACCTGAAAACTCCGCATTGGACATCCGAGCGTCCGGTTGAGTAGAAACAAACCCTCGTGTCTGTCTCCTACCCACAACTGGCTGAAATCCTCCACTCTGCGGTATAGCTGTCTCGCGACTGCGTGGCTCAGTGCAAACTCTAACCCGATGATCCAAACTCCCGCACCGATAACATCCGGAAGAAAACTGCTGACCATCCTGGGGATAAGAGCTAGACGACTGTCCTCGTCTCACACCTCTTGTACTCCTATGCCGTGCACGAAACCTGTCACGACGACTGAACCTCTGTCCCTGGACTGGCACACCTGTACGGGTCCTCCACTGTCCTGGAACTCGCAAAGTCTCTGGAATACGTGTCTCGTCAACTGGAGCTACATCCACTGGTGCTACGTAAGTAACAGACTGCTGCACGCTGATCCCAAGGAACAACTGTCCAACTGGGGTGACAACCTCCTGTCGCTGCGCTCGAATGGCATCAACTAACGATCTCATCGTCTGGCGCAAATCCTGCATCTCTGTCACAAGTCTAGCGAGCTGATCAGTCGAAGGCTGATCCGTCTGCAACTGTGCAACACGAGTGCTCTCCTGGTCAGTGCTCGTCTCACCCGAGCTAACCCTGACCTCGGCTCTCGCTGCATCACTCTGAGTCCCCGTAGTCATCAATGGCAAGACTATAAATAGAGATAGAATTCGATAAGAACAAGGAATCGAATCACAAGGATATGAATCATCAAGGAAGGAATCTCAAGAAATTGTACTTAGGCACTTTAGGCGAAATACTGCATCGTAAGTATGCTGCAGACATACCCACAGTACGTTACTCCGCTTAGGTTACCTACTCCATCATACCAGGTCATCCTACACTCCGAAAGGTAAAAACCACGCTCTGATACCAACTTTGTCACGACCCAAAAATGGTACGTGATGGCCCTAATACTACGCAACGCCTCCAGACGTAACGCAGTAAAAGAAAGCCAAAACCCAGAAATCTAAACCATAAAAATACGGAAAAGATAATATAAAGTTTTGTAAACATTTGAAATCACAACCCAAATTCTTTAAAATAGTCCACATTTTCCTGTAAAATTTTGGCAGCACCTCCTTTATAAAACCAGCCCCTAAAAAGGGTACAACATGAATATAAAATAAAGCATCCCAAACGGGAGCAAAATCCACGCCCAACGGCGGAAAACAATACCACAACAGATATACGACGCCGTAGCGAAGAAAATCAGAGACAAAAGAAAGGAAACTGTATAAAATCCACAAATCCAAAATATATACAAAACCGTCCTCACCAAGTCTCTAAGTCACAACAAACTGCTAGTAGATGGAGAGTACAATATACAACGAATATAGAATACATCTCTGAGATAACCACATAAAACCCACCTGGGCAAAACTGCACACTAACAGGCGAAGTGGTATCCGCAACCCAAAAGATGATAGATGAGTGTGTAGCTGAAAAGCTGAATAGCTTGTCTTGACTACTTTGGGGAAAACTCCAGCAAAACCTGTGGCACAACGGGGGTGAGTTGCCAACTCGTGAATAGTAAATAATATATGCAGGTAATCGCGAGAATGAACGTACAGCATGAATCTAATATATATCCATTTCAATACTAACATGTCATGAGTACGTAATAATGGAAAGTACACTCACCAGTACCACCAATATATCAAGCAATAATAATGTGACAACAGTATGCAATAATCATGCTCTGGGGATATGAGAAAGTAAATGTGCAACTCTCATGAAGGTACTCTCACAGGTACTCCTAATACATGAAATAGTGCACAAATATATAAAGATGAGGTATGGAGTGAAATATGTCAATTCCACGGCATCCTGACATCGTGGTAGGATCACAATCCATCTAGACAAATCAATATCCTAATCCTCAATCAATCACCAAATCCGCTCTCATATCGTCTAAGTGTCACATCTCCTCAAACTACACAATATCAAATGTATCTCACATAAGTGTCGAATGTACAAGTCAAGTAGATCTCACACATCTAGTATGTACAACGTCAGTATATCTATCATATCAAATGTACAACACAAGTGAATCTCACATCTCTCGTATGTACCATATCTGGTATATCTCACATATATCTCATGTACAACAGCAAGTGGATCCCACATATCTCGTCTGTACAATCTCAGTATATCTCACAATATATCATATGTACCACACTAAGTGGATCTCACATCTCTAGTGTGTACGATATCATCATCCAATCCCAATGAATCTCAAGTCAAATCTCCAGCACAGTTCTAACATCCTAAATATAATGACATATATAAATATGATGAGGGCAATACACATATATTAGCGTCCCATTCCACTAATATTAGTGTAAAGGCATATATAACAGCGGTTCAATCCCCTGTTATATATACAAGAGTATTTAGGAATATCATAAAAACCAATGTGTCAAGCATCGACACAGAAAACTGATAAGTACGTATCATACGCTATCACGAGAGCTCGAGTGCCTCGCTCTGCCCCTCGCCTCTCGACGTATCGATACGCACATGACTCCCAACGGTATCCCCCTGATATCCGCCGAGTCTCTGGTAATGTCACCGGAAAGTATGGCTCCCCTAGGCCTCATCGCCTCAATGCGACATCGGCTCACTCCGACAACATTCTTGCTTCGGGGTACCTCCGGGCCCCACCATGTATCCTCATGCGGCTCTCGACGCCTCCTCGCATAGGATATATATCCGCACCGATAAATCTCATGGTGGATGCTATAATATCATCTCAAGGAAACCGGGTCTTCATGTATGCTTAATTTCATGAACCACCACGGTCCCCAAATCCAGAAAACATCATGAAAAATCCATATAACAATGCGATAATCCATGAATAAATATACGCAATATGAAACTGTAATGAAAGCGTATAAATGAATAGCATAGCATTCACCAGATAATAAATGAATACATGAATCGTAAAGCAGTAATATAGGTATCTACCTATATGATGATATGATATACCTATCAGGTATAAATAAGTATGCAATACGAGTGCATCTGCCAATATGATGATGTAATATACCTATCAGGTATAAGTATGAAATACAAGTACACCTGGATCTCTGTGATGATGTAGTATACCTATTAGGTATAGGTATGCAATACATGTAAACCTGCCTGTATGCTGATGTGATATACCTATCAGGTATAAATATGTATGGAAATATCAATGTCGTGATGTAATATACCTATCAAGTATAGGTAAAGTATGGAATGTAAGTACACCTGTATCCATGTCCCTAGGTGTATATGTACCTAGCACTAAAGGTACAGCATCCTATAGGTAAACAGGAACTAGCATGTCAAGTCTAAGTATAACAATAAGAAATATGTATCAAAAGTCCCAATGTTCCTAACCATACAATAGCATTTCTAAAATATGGTCGTGAATGACATGGCAATTATTGACGGTGTGTGTGGCATCCAATCAGTGCTCTCGCAATCTGAGCCGTCAATAATAGTGCAGTGTCCTAAGGATACTAATCCAATCACAACTATCACTAAGCAGTCAGGTATATGCGCAATTCTAAACATGATATAGAATATGCGACAAAGGTAAAGGTTTCTAGCCCAGACGCATAACGCCATGCGGGCGATTCCCCTGTAGATGTTAAATCTACTCACCCACACTCCAAGCTAGATGAAGTCTACCACCTGAATCCCCCTGTGGCAGTGTCCGTAGTCCTCGTCTGCGAACCTGCAACAGATAAACAACAAGCAATATATATATCAATAATAGCTACGAAATACGAACTAGCTACATCTAACCGACACAACAACACACAAACACCTCTTAAGTGTTCGTATCGTGGCTAACGAGAGTAGCGACACGACGAAAACAACTTAAGAGCGAAACCACGAAAACGGCACGACGCGTGTCGTAACACGTATCGCACGAACACGAAACACTAGAAACTGCACAATTGATCCCAGATTTTCCTACTGTGAAAACTAAACAATTTCAACAAGACCAGAGGAACCCAAACCCTAGCAGACACCTACATTCAAAACCCCACACCTAAACTCAACCCTCTGGCCGGCGTCGCCGGCCCCTCCCTAAGCCCTCGCCGGCCCTGGCCGGTGGCATGGGTCTCGTGCTTCAGGTGGTGCTCCAGGTCCTCTAGTACATCACAACCCCTATGTTGAATTCATCAGTAAACTACCTGGGTCAAAGCAGATCCTAGAAACCACAATCCGACACTAAAATACGATATTTCGTATCAAAACCCTAATTAACCATTCTAAACTGAAACTATCAATCATCAAAGCACAAAAACTAACTAAAGAAGAGATAAGGATCATTACCTAACTGAAAGAACATCAAGATCCAAGCTTTGTGCACTCCAAGTGAAGAACAAGAGAAAAACATGCACAAGATGTGATTTTTGTGAAAACTTGTGAAGGAATTTGAGGATTTATGATGGAATTGAGAAGAAATGAGGTGAGAAATGAATAGGTGCAGAAATGGGAGAGAGGGAGCTCGGCCAAGGTGAGAAGGAGAGAGAGAGAGGGAAATTTCCATGCAATTTCCAACATTTAATGCATAGAAATTCAAAGTCAAACATGCATGCATCTTCTAATCCATTCTTTCCAATTCTTTTCTTTTCTAATTCCTCCTTTAATTCTTGTCCACTCATTTAAAAGTGATGAGGGTTTAGATTTACTTAAGAAGAATTTAAGAAAAATTGAAAAGCAAAGATTTCCAGAAAAGTGCAAACCGGATTAAAATAACATAAAAAATGGGAAAAATTCAAATTGCACCAAAACGTCCCATATACTCTCAAAGTGTGCGCACAAGCTTTATTTTCTCAAAACTAGGTGCTGGTAAGTCGATATGGCCGTTTGATCGCAATCGGTATAAAACTGACAATACCGATGAATTTCACCCAAAAACAGAAACAAGCACAAAACGATTTCTAGATCGTTACAACACATCCATTGCATGAGTCGATTTATTTTCTGTTGGTATCTCATCTTTCCAAAAATGGCTTTTGCAACCTTTTTAGAGGAACCCAGTTATGGATTCTATTAATTACAACAAATTCTATTCACGGGTCTAGCAAAGTGGATTCAAGACCCTTCACCGGGTAGTCGATTCATAAGATGAGAATAACTCATGCTTGGTTATCACATGATATTATAACTTGACATCTTATTCATGTTGATTTTTGCGAGTATTGTTTACTATATTTACACATCTTTACATACATGCATTTATTGATATGAGACTTGCTTGTTTAGTAATATTTATCACTTATAGCATGTTTTGGTTCATTCATGAGTTCTTGTCATTATTTTCTATCACTTGTGTTCCATTTTATATCATTTATGTAAGCTCTAATGATTGGTTATGGAAGTGATTGTTAGATAGGACTCGTGAATGGATCAATTGTGGTTGTTTCTCGTACTTAGGAGATTCAAGCGTTTGGGATAAGTAAATCTCATGATTATGAGTTCATTTTTCATATTTACTTTCCCAATCTCGTGTTGTGTTTTTAAATCTAAAATTCTATGTTTTTAAAACACGCACATCTTGTACATGGGTAGTGCGATTATGATATCCTATGTTTCGTATTGCAACATGTATTCTAACTCATACGTTTCAAAACTTATTTTTACTTTTTATGAGTTAGCGCATGTATTTTGAGCTTAAAATTGTATATCGTTTCATTACATACTTTTTGGCTATAAGTTGAGCTCCGTTTTTCAAATTGTTCATTTTCAATTACTGGTAACTCATGGTTGCCTCTACATGCTTTTGAACTTGATCATTTTTATTGTGGATCTTTGCATGTATCACTTGCTTTTGCTATATATCTTATATACATGCTTTTGATACGAGTTGTGCTTTCAAAATTTTCATTTTACTCTCATATCCATCTCCTATTAGTTTCTTATGCATACATTTAGGGAGAGTGATTCAAACGTTTGATTCATTTTAGGTGTAGGCATATGTTTATAGGGAATAGTTCAAACGTTCTAAACTCCTTAAACACCTTTTTGATTATGTCAAAAAGGGGAAGAATAATAGGATTGTTATTATATCAATATCCGAGATTTGGTATTCTGTGATATAGATATACTATTTCCTATTCATATTTTGCCATCATCAAAACGGGGGAGAATGTTATCTTATGGATTTTGATGATATTAGTATATCCATTCTCGCTTTGTTTTGATGATAACTAAAACATGAATAGTTGTTTGGTATCACTTGCTTTATCTTGTTCACATATCGACACCAAACTTATACTTATTTATTAGCTTCCAAATCATATAGCAAGTGTATATCGAAAAATATATCAATATCTCAAGCTTTACATGTGTCATATACTTTGATATCGATATATTATTCTCATTTATTGTTTTGATGTTCAAAATATGAATAGTTGTTTATGGTGTCGTATTTCGTATTCTTGTTTATTCTATTAGACATCATAAATAACTTATATATACATGTGTTCTTTATCTTGGTTCTCATATAACATGTATATATATATATATGGTATATCAATATCTCATACTTTGTATTTGATTTATATCTTGATATTGATATATGTTATTTATTTTCATAGCATTGTGATATCGAAATAATAAATGTTCATATACTTGTGTTTATTATCTTGATTACATTTCATAATATTGTATATGATGAGCTTGAACATTTTGAAATTGCATTTCAGGATATCTCACGGCACAAGCTTATAATGGAGGATGGAGGAAATCGAGCTTAAACGACATATCTAATAGAGCTTGGAGGATACGGACGAGTGCTTCTCAAAACTACATATTCAAGCTACACAGATAGCTAAGAAGCCAAGTCCAAAATTGAAGCATCAAGTGTTGAAGTCCAAGTCCAATTTGAAGATCAAAGATCGACATCAAGACGCTTGAGTGTGGAATGTTCCAAGGATTGAGTTTCGAGAGCTCAAGATCGAAGAGTCGAAAATTCAAGAATCGAAGAATTGCTATATCGACATAGGAATTTTTACAAGTACTCCTTGATTATGAGTAATATCAATTAGAGCTCTTGAACACTCGCATTTGCATGCACAAACATTTTTACATTGCTAAGGTTTTTCGGTTTCATTTTTAAAACACAAATGTTCTGAGTTTTTATATGTCAGACGTCTGAGCCATGCTCTTCAGACATCTGGCAGCTTTCTGTATTTTAATGAAAAACCAAATATCAGTTTTTGTGCATATCCAAACGTCTGATGCATAAGATGAAGGTTTTGAAAATTATTGTTTTTAAACACAGAGATGAGACAAACGTCTAATGGTTAAACGTCTGATGAAGGTTTTGGAAAAATATTTTTTGTTCTTCAGATGTTTGAACATTACTCATCAGACGTCTGCCGACTCTCTGTGCTTTTTCTTGCATATCTGCAAGATGAGAGACTGACATCTGAAGCTATGAGCTCAGACGTCCGTAGTGAAAAGTTTTCAAAAATGTTGTCGTTTATAGCCGTTGGGATTTTTATTAATGAACTTCAGACGTCTGCGGGTTTTGGGTTCAGACCTCTGCTGTTGTTTTAAACTGCTGGCCCCACCAATAACGGCTAGTTTTTATTGGAATGGTATATATATGTTTTCAAAAGGATTTTTGATGGTTATCACTTACAAAATAAAAAAAATTGAATATCCCAAATGATCATCTCATCTCTTATGAAAGCAAATCTTCATTTGATTATATTTTCATTCTCTCACACAAAAACAATCAAGACTTTAAATTGATTATCCATACTCTTTTGAGTATTAGAGTGAGTTTTGAGAGAAACTCCATTGAAAGTAATTATGCTTAAATTGATCATTTTCTTTCTTTATGTGAGTGCAAGAGTGTCTTTGTAACGAAGTTGAGTGAAGTGTACCTTCTTTCTTTGTGTGAGGACTCTCGAGTGAAAGGGTGCCTTTGTAAAAGAGAAGTGCTTATAAAGAGAAGTGTTGCTCGTATGTTGAGCAACGTATAGTCTTGAAGGAGACATATTGAAATGATTAAATGGAACGGGCTTGAGGGCCTAAAGAAAGTGAACTAGGAACCGAGAAGTTATCGGGACGCCAAAGCACTATTAAAGAGCTTGTGTTTGCGTTTGCAATTTCTTTTCTCCTAAAATTTCATATCTTAGAAGTTGCATGCTTTATCTCTTGTTTGCTCTATATGCTCATTGTTATTACTATATGTTTATGTTTCACAATTATAGTTGTGCTTAGCTCTCATCTCTATTGGTTCATCATTTGTCTAAATTTACAATTGTGATATCTTATTTGCAAGTGTTTGATAATTTTTAATTTGGACATATTGGTAGCAGTCGTATTCACCCCCCTCTAGGACTATTTTCAATCTAGTCCCATGAATGTTAACGAAACAAGAGGTTATAAACCGGCAGACTTGCCTATTAGTCTAGAGTAAAATGACACGGGCATGAGACGAAGGGAACAAGGAAATTTCTTTTGGAAGTATGGCATGAGAACCTTACTTCAAAAGTAATAATTATATATAAGGATATAAATAATAATTACAATAATAAAAACAGATCGCAACACAAGTAAATGCATATATTAACATGCTATACCTAAACTATGAAATAAATGGGATGGACTAGCGCAGCCCTATGACTCACGTGACTTGGCCTTTGGAGGATGGGGCCCACCCTAACTTAAAACAAAGGCCCCACTCCCCCTGTTTCACTGTTAGCCGCAACGATGGGGCCCCATCCGACAGCGGCCCCATTTAACTCTAAAGTAATTATTTCACTAATGTAATTACGTAAAAGATTTTAAATAATAGATATCGGTAGTTATTGGTATCATATCGGATAGGTATTTCATATACTATATGTGGTCGATATATCAGTCGATACCGCTATATCGGCCAGTATAGCTGCAAAAATATATCGGTTTTATCGTATAGCGTAGGGACCCTATATGATATGTTGGCTATATGACCGATAATTGAATCAATAAGATTACATATAAACTCTATTTTAACCTATAATATCTTATTTAAACATTTGTTTAAGAAATGAGCATTGACTTGTTGACATTCTGTAAAATAGGCCCAAGGTATATCACTTCTTTCACCGTAAATAGTCTTATAAATTATTAAAAGTAAACGCATTCAAATGAATTACAATAAACAGTCAAGTTAGTGATGATACAAGAAACATTTTTAAAACCGAAAAGTATGGAAACCGTTGTTAAAAGGTATAGGACGTTTTTTTTAAGTAATTACAAAAATATATTCCAAAAATAAAGACATGCTTAAGAAGTGTACACCAAGGTGCCCATGGAAAGTCGGACAGGTTATGGCGTCTGATGCTTGCCACATGGGTACCTACCATCCATACTACATAAATTTGCACCCTCAAAATGCAAGTTGCCTTTTAGAAGGACCTTTCCTTATTCATCAATTGTCCAATGATCTGAGACAATTAATGTCTAAACTAAAATGGACTGCCACATGTATCTAGGAAACAAAGAGGCTACACGCGCGCAGGCACACGCATTTACTTGGACATTAATTATAATACCGTTAAAAATAGAATAGTGAGCACCAATTAAAAACAAAACATAGGAAGTCCTACAAAACCCTCTTTAACTGTAATGTGTTTATTATATGAATCTATAAATTACACCATATATTTCTCAATTGGAGTGTAAAATTTACATGAATGTTCTTTTAAATATGTCTCATGTCTGTAGCAATTAGATATATACTATTAACAGAAGTCATTTGCATTTGTTTAAAAATATAGTATTAGCATAACTCATTTGCATGTGCCGATTCACATAAACCCAACGTATACTGATATTTATAACTCATCTAGAACTTCATTAGCAAGTGCAGGAAACCTAGGAGGAAAACATTATGATTGCGAATATAAAGTCCAAATCATTTCCACTTAGACACTATTCAGAAAAGGGGAACTTCCAACCTAGAAATTTATGAATTTACCTTTTAGAAACACAGGTCTTCCTACACAGCAGGACAAGGATTATTGCTTTGGTTAATTGTAACGTCTTCAAAATAATAAAATATGATTTTTGGGAAATTTTATAATTTAATATTATTTTAATGAATATTTTAATATTCTGGTATAATTAAATACAGATAAATGGGAAAAAATTATGGAAAATTCTAAAATAAGGTATTTTAAGGAATTGCCTCGTTTTCTGTGCATGCCCCCATTTCCTCTAGTTTTGACCCTGAGTATGTCTAGTTTTGACTGATTCCATCTAGGGTGAAATCTGGGTTGATTTTCCTATGTTGGTGTATAATTTGGGACTTGTTTTAGCATGGATTTTGGTATTTGGTGATTCATTCCTGTCGGGTGGCGTTTGGACGTCAACGACAAGTGGATTTTGATTGTGTTTACATGCGAGTCGATAGGTTTTTACCTATGCGGGTAGCGTGTGCTATTTTGGTTTCCGATGTGATTTTCATGTGCTTTAGCATTGTGATATACTTGTAGGTACCCCGCGTGATGTTGAGGCAAAGGAGGTGAAGATAGCGACATCGGCTTTGGCACACGAGAAGCAAGGTGAGTAGATTATATCTACAGGGGGAAGTCGGGTGGATGGCGTATAGCACCCCCACAGTCCGTAGATAGATTATTATGTAGTTATCGTGATATTAGGTGTATTATGGATAGTACAGGGTTAGAAGTGACTAGTGCAGTTCATAGTCGCGAACCCTAGGATAGAATTACACCTATACACACACCCTTGCTTATCACTTGTACTTGCACTATGATTGATGATATTTGATGACTTTGGAGATGAGTCGATGATGTGGGCTTGGTGCCCTGGGATCGGTGATTTGATACGATTCATATGTGGGATATGACTTGTGATTCTTGCGGGCTTGGGATATGTGTTTACCCCCGCATGCATACTTTACTGATGTTACCGTTTTGTACTAGACATAGAGTAGTACTCCAGACTATATGTTCTGATGATGGTGATATCTGTTATGTGATGAGACAGTGAGATGTTGACCCCTACCCAGCTTTTGGGGATGCCGTACGATGATTTACCGTACGTGCCGATATTGATGATAGATCCGCACTCATAACTCGAGGATATCTTATGATATGACATTGAGGCGAGATCACCGACTATATATCTTTATATATATACCGACTCAGATTTAGGTGGTTTCCACACCTACCCCTCCTGTTTGACCTGATACTTAGGTGTAGTTGCATAGTAGATACTTCACTGTGGTGTTGACTACTAGATTTCTGCATCTTCATGCTATTCGCATTGCTGGCATATGTTCATTGCTATATTATTATCATGCTGTTAGGACACCAGCACCATTATCGATGATGCGTATGTTCCACGTACACTATTTGCCGGCTCACACACTTCATCATCGATAATTGCCATGCCACTACACTGTAGTACTATTGCATTCATGAGATGATTCTTCCTTCGACATATGCACATTACTATTCCATGTTGCATGATTTCCGATTTGATTACTGTTCTTTACATGTCGCATACGTCATGGATTGACTGCATAGCATATCGCATTGGATTTACTTCCTGATGTTGGATTTTCATGTGATTTCTGGTTTTTGAGGACCGTGGGGTTATTTAAGAAAAGAGGCACTTTTATGAAAACCCGGTACCTCGTGATATGATATTTCGGTGCGTCCACCACGCGTTTTCTCGGTGCTGAGACGTGTGCTTGAAACCCGATTCGAGGAGGTGATGATCCGTTTGCGGGTTCGTGGTGGGCCCGGTATGGTTCCCCTCGGCGAGATTATCGATGGGTTTGCCGATTGAGCCTGGAGGCGGGCGAGTACCTACCGGTGATTGTATTTGAGCTCGGCGGATATCTGGAGGATACCGGCCGCAGTCGAGAGATGGGCTGACCCGTACTGCCGGGGGCCGAGGGCCGATACCGCAGACGGAGCCCAGAGATGGACATGGGTTGACTCGTACTGCCGGGGGCCGAGGGCCGATACCGCCGACGGAGCCCCATATGGATGAGGATTTACGTGTCGATGCTAGGCACGGGTTTTCATGATGTTTTTCCATGATATTGTTTATATCCTCATACTTGCATACTTGATGCTTATCGTCAGTGGGTGACGAGTGGACGGGTTCCACATACATACAGACATGGATTATATACAGACTTGGATCATATACAGACTGGTTTTACATTGATCATACTTTATTTGTATATATAACAGGGTATGAGGGCGCTGTTATATATACCCTTACACCAATATTAGTGGTATGGGACGCTAATATATGTGTATTGATATCATTGATATTTCTTCATGGTTACTTCATGCAGACATACCTTACACTGATGACATGTGATTACCTGAGTACCTGGCACTACATACATGATTAGATGTTACCTTGCCACCCTATTACACTCAGATGTACTCTTGTGGATTATATTATTGATCGTTGACTTAGGTTTATGTCTTGCATTCGGTTTCTGCTTGTAGATGTTTCTATTCACGAGTTGGCAACTCACCCCCGTTGTGCCACAGTTCTTGCAGGTTCTGCCGTACAGGTTCTATTGCGGCATTTCTGGCACACTTTCTTCTTGCGGGTGACTTGCTTTGGTAGGTGGATTCTTTCGCATCAAGAACCACCATTGTATTTATTTATTTCATTGTATCTAGAATTTCCATCAACCAAAACTTGTATTGTTTCAGACCTAGACTAGTGATGTATTATTTCGACCTTAGAGTCGCGCTTAGTAGTATTGCGTTTTTTTCTTATTGCTTTTGAGTTTTCTTTGGATTTGATCCTCGCCACTAGGCGTTGTATATTATTGCTGCATATGTGGTTGTGACCGTCGATTGACGAAGAGTTAGCTCCCGCTTGGGGATGCCATTATCATTGCATACATATTGTTATACTTGTTGTACCCCATTCGGGGCCAGTTTTTCAAAAGAAACCCTGCCGAAATTTTTAGAAAAGATTTTATTGTTTTCAAAACGTACCTTCGGCTTAGTTATTTAAAAACCTTGATTTCAAACCTGTATTTCTTCACTTCTTTAAACCAGTTTTCTTTACTTATTCTCAAAAATGGTTTTAGATTTCTGGGCTTTTGGCTTACTTGGATCAGATGGAGTCCTATAGGCTTCATATGGTTCAAGGGCCAGTCACGTGCTCTTTCGGGTCGTGACAAAGTTGGTATCAGAGCGCTAGGTTGACCTTGGTTCGAGTCTGAGTTTGACTATGTGGAGCCTAGGGCGTTGTTTATATACGAAACTTAGGCTTAACCTTACGGAACTTAGACTTGGTCGAGGGGGTATTCGACCCGAACATTCGTCGTATTAGGATGACCCTTGGTTGATGGATTAGGTGACTAAAGTAGAGTGACGTACCGTTGGTATTTTCCGCGGCATACTTACGACACGCCACTCCGCTTAAGGAACCATAGGATGTACATACTTTCGAGATCAGTGATTCTCTTCGTATCCTGGATTATACATCCATTTGAGATCCCCGATTCTATTAGTTTCATGATCATACCTCCATTGACTCTGTTCCTTCCTATGATCATGTATCCACTTTGGATCTGTTGTTTCCTTTCTTGCCATTGATGTGCTCTCTTTGATACTCGACTGAGGTTCCTGTCGCCATGTTTGAGCGCAGTTTGGGCTGCTGCTAGGGTTACCGCCGGTGTGAGCTCGTTTGGTACGAGGGCCGACCATTGTGTTTTCTGGTGACATGGGAACGTCTCGAGTTAGTGTTGGTGATTGTGACCTCTAGTGGAGGCGAGTGCTTGGTCTTGCACCGGATGATCGGGCCATTGTTAGAGCTGCCAGTTGAGAGAAGACTGTTGATGTACAGCATACCTCAGAGATTGTGATGTCGCCTACCGTGCAGACAGATGGACCAGCTGTGGCTGAGATTGACAGGATGTTGCTTTCGGAGCTTACGAGCTGAGATTGCCGGAGCTTTCGGGCAGTCATGCGACTGATGATAGCTAGTCTACCCGATTTGAGAGACGAAGGTGATTCGTCCGATTTTGCGCCAGAGCGGGCCCAGATGAGTTGAAGATTTCCAGTGTGGAGAGTCTTACTCAGATCTAGAGCAGACCGACTCAGAGATGACCGCTTATGTATTGCCTTTCCTGGAGGATTGAGGCGTTGTTCGGCGTACAGGCGTATGAGCCAGTTGCTACTGCAAATGACGAGATATCGCCCAGATGGTTGGAGCTACTGCAGCATGAGCATGTTCTTGGAGTTATGATAGCGAGTCGCTAGTCACCGAGGATGAATGACTAGGACGTGTGGTGAGTTTGCTTACCCGATGCGAGTCATCAGGTGGATCGATTTCAGATAGAGACGACTTCACGCAGGTTCGTTGAGAGTCGATAGAGACGATCGAATGTCAGGGACCTATTTTCCAAGTTTAAAGTATACGGAAAGACATGCAGGTGATTCTATGGACCCTCTAGAAGAATGAAACCCTAACTCGACTTAATGACCGTGTGAAAGCCTTTGAACCTTCGGGTTTGCGGCGGTTCCTCGGCGCCATTAGTGAGGCTTGGGTTTGCCCTTCTACGGCTGGACCACCGACGCTGTGGCATGTACTCGATACTATTAAACTGTACCCGAGATGTGAGCTCTTGGGGGATTATGAGGATCTGGCGAGTCGATCGGATGGTTCGACATCTTCGGATATCGTGATGGGACACTGCTTGGGAGACTCCAGATGCGAGCATAGCCGTTGGAGCACAGTACATGCAGCCATGATGAGACGAGTCCGAATCAGTCGACATTGACGCAGAGTGAAGAAAAGAGTTCGCAAGATATTTCGACGAGATGACGTCCCACTCCGCTGACATCAGAGATGTGATACGCACCCCGAGGCATGGTATGTGGATAGATCTTCCAGAAAGAAGCGCAATATGTATGCAGCCGTTCCGGAATGAGCTTTAGCTTCAGCATCGGATGACGACTTCCGGGCATTTCGGCAGGTTTGAGATTTGAGAAGGAACCTCGACAGGACCTTTCTGGAGTACGATACGAGAAGACCTGGAGCAGGAGTGGTCGTATTGCGCACACCCAGCAGGACAGAGTTCGGCATTGTCGACGGGGTAGTCGACTAAGTTCGGATAAAGGAACTTACCCAGATGCGTTGCGGATTGACCAAGGACGGACGAGTGATAAGTATTCCTCCGATGGTTGGGACGTGTTCCCGAGGACCAGTTCGGCCTGACATCTTCTACGGAATGATGAAGCTACAGAGTACGCGATTTCGAGTCCGTACGAGAGACTTCAGATTGACTGCGGCCGAGAACAGTGCGGTGCATCGTAGCTTAGCATGACGCCATAATGGACGGCGATAGATACAGGTGGAACAAGAGGTTCGTGTGAGACACTGACGAGCTGTCATTGCTTCCCGTCGAGACTAGAGACCTGATATGCTTACAGAGACGTTGGGATGTGACCAGTTTCTGAGAAAATATTGTGCTGAGGACACAGGTGTCTTTTGAGCGAGAAGAGGTTGTGCAGGAAGGCCAGCCTCTGTACAGATCGGCATAGGCATGCTTGGAAGAGACCTTGAGCAGGATCCCTTCCAGGACATTGCTGCCATGATGATTGCACCCAGGATCAGATGTGTGACGTGCTTTCAGAGAGCCAGAGGCCGACGCCAGTGATATGCTGCCTTACGAGTGGTCGTGAGGTTTGACCGAGAGGTGACCAGAGAAGTGCCAGAACGGAATCGTCCCCGTTAGCACAACTGACAGGGCCGATGAGCCGGTTGACTGTGAGATTGGAAATCCACGGAGAAGATAAGGACCCAGAGAGCCAGAGGACGCCAGATCGTGAGCAAGAGGCAGGTAGATATCCTGCGCTGCTAGCAGTGGATTGCACCGACTCCTTCTCGACCTTGAAGGAGGAACTACCGACGACGGTATTTATGATTTGTGATTTTGTGATTCGATTATCACGTATCCGTCATTTTGGATTTCGGTATTTTGGGCGTTCTGTTTGCATGATTTAGTTTTGATGACTGAGTTTCATGATATTTGATTTTGTGCACCATGGTTGCACCTACTGGGTATTTATACCTTGTACATAGTTATTACTCTTGAGCTGTTGATTGCGATTTCATGCCTATTTTATGCTGGTGATTTGATTTACGTTTCCAGCAGAGTTTCATGTAATTTTAGTGTTTTGATTTTGCACTCGGTATAGCTTATATGTACTTGTAGTGCATCGATATGTGTTTTGTGCCCGCAGCTGCACACGTTTATGATTTTCTTCATATCTGGATACACTTGGTGTTGCTGCTTACGTATTTGAGTTATTGCTTGGTATTTGTGCATGGGATGCACCAGTTCTATACTTCGTGCATTTGTCGCACCAGTTTTATGTTTCTTGCGTTTATCGCATCAGATTTATATTTCGTGCCTTTGTTGCACCGGATTTATATTTTGTGCATTACGATTGCACCTGACTTCGATTTGATGCCTTTCGGTATGTCGATTTTGATTGTGATATTGATGTGGATTCTTGCACTCTGTGCTTTGGGGTTTGACTTACGCATATTCGACGTTGCTATTGGATTTTGTGATTCCGTGCATATTGAGTGCGCAGGGTCTAGATTTTCATTCGTGCATGATGGATGCACCGATTTGGATTTTCGCGCATGTTGGGCGCATGTTTTGAGATACGATTTTGGGGCACACCAGATGCACTAAATCGAGATTCTTCGTGCATTTCAGATGCACCTGTTTTGGCTATCAGGCACACATGTTGTCTATGACAGATGCTTCGTGCACACCCGTTGCACCTAGATGTTGTTTTGTGCACATGTTTAGCGCATATATGGATTTTGATTTCCGTGCGCGTCAGACGCACAGGGTGGTGTTATGTGCATTTTTGGAATTTATTCCTTTTGGAGCAGTACATTTTTATGATGTGGGATATTTGCTTTCATACTGAGCAGGACTAGTCAGTGGACAGTGCCTGGATATATTTTGCATGCATCGATAGTTATCGAAGGGATTTCCGAAAAGCGAGCTATAGTCTCAGTATATACCTACGTGTCCGATATGACACAAAACGTTTTAAAAACAAGGAAACCCTTCTGATTATTTTCAAAATGGTGGAACGTGCTTATTAAACAAAGGATATATATACACATATATAGTTATTTTCTTATGAGAAGCGTCCGCCACTGTGCAGTGTTACGCGCATCGCACAGCGACTTAAAAAGATTTGGCATACAGTTGCATCAGCTAATTACATGTATAGATTGGGTGTCTACATGTATAGTCTTGGTCCATATCATATTGATTTTGTATTGGATTTGACATTGTGTCGTTACCATAACTCCGATGATTGCGGATGCTTGATGGAGTGTTGCTTTTGAGTTATCTGCTCAGTACTCATGCGCATGCATTGCGCTATGATGTTTTATGTATAGATGATTTCGGAGCCCCGATGACTTGGAATTTGTATTGAAATATTTTAGTATTTGGGGGTTTAAATTTAAATTCGGGAACCGAATTTCTTTAAGGGGGGTAGATTGTAACGTCTTCAAAATAATAAAATATGATTTTTGGGAAATTTTATAATTTAATATTATTTTAATGAATATTTTAATATTCTGGTATAATTAAATACAGATAAATGGGAAAAAATTATGGAAAATTCTAAAATAAGGTATTTTAAGGAATTGCCTCGTTTTCTGTGCATGCCCCCATTTCCTCTAGTTTTGACCCTGAGTATGTCTAGTTTTGACTGATTCCATCTAGGGTGAAATCTGGGTTGATTTTCCTATGTTGGTGTATAATTTGGGACTTGTTTTAGCATGGATTTTGGTATTTGGTGATTCATTCCTGTCGGGTGGCGTTTGGACGTCAACGACAAGTGGATTGTGATTGTGTTTACATGCGAGTCGATAGGTTTTTACCTATGCGGGTAGCGTGTGCTATTTTGGTTTCCGATGTGATTTTCATGTGCTTTAGCATTGTGATATACTTGTAGGTACCCCGCGTGATGTTGAGGCAAAGGAGGTGAAGATAGCGACATCGGCTTTGGCACACGAGAAGCAAGGTGAGTAGATTATATCTACAGGGGGAAGTCGGGTGGATGGCGTATAGCACCCCCGCAGTCCGTAGATAGATTATTATGTAGTTATCGTGATATTAGGTGTATTATGGATAGTACAGGGTTAGAAGTGACTAGTGCAGTTCATAGTCGCGAACCCTAGGATAGAATTACACCTATACACACACCCTTGCTTATCACTTGTACTTGCACTATGATTGATGATATTTGATGACTTTGGAGATGAGTCGATGATGTGGGCTTGGTGCCCTGGGATCGGTGATTTGATACGATTCATATGTGGGATATGACTTGTGATTCTTGCGGGCTTGGGATATGTGTTTACCCCCGCATGCATACTTTACTGATGTTACCGTTTTGTACTAGACATAGAGTAGTACTCCAGACTATATGTTCTGATGATGGTGATATCTGTTATGTGATGAGACAGTGAGATGTTGACCCCTACCCAGCTTTTGGGGATGCCGTACGATGATTTACCGTACGTGCCGATATTGATGATAGATCCGCACTCATAACTCGAGGATATCTTATGATATGACATTGAGGCGAGATCACCGACTATATATCTTTATATATATACCGACTCAGATTTAGGTGGTTTCCACACCTACCCCTCCTGTTTGACCTGATACTTAGGTGTAGTTGCATAGTAGATACTTCACTGTGGTGTTGACTACTAGATTTCTGCATCTTCATGCTATTCGCATTGCTGGCATATGTTCATTACTATATTATTATCATGCTGTTAGGACACCAGCACCATTATCGATGATGCGTATGTTCCACGTACACTATTTGCCGGCTCACACACTTCATCATCGATAATTGCCATGCCACTACACTGTAGTACTATTGCATTCATGAGATGATTCTTCCTTCGACATATGCACATTACTATTCCATGTTGCATGATTTCCGATATGATTACTGTTCTTTACATGTCGCATACGTCATGGATTGACTGCATAGCACATCGCATTGGATTTACTTCCTGATGTTGGATTTTCATGTGATTTCTGGTTTTTGAGGACCGTGGGGTTATTTAAGAAAAGAGGCACTTTTATGAAAACCCGGTACCTCGTGATATGATATTTCGGTGCGTCCACCACGCGTTTTCTCGGTGCTGAGACGTGTGCTTGAAACCCGATTCGAGGAGGTGATGATCCGTTTGCGGGTTCGTGGTGGGCCCGGTATGGTTCCCCTCGGCGAGATTATCGATGGGTTTGCCGATTGAGCCTGGAGGCGGGCGAGTACCTACCGGTGATTGTATTTGAGCTCGGCGGATATCTGGAGGATACCGGCCGCAGTCGAGAGATGGGCTGACCCGTACTGCCGGGGGCCGAGGGCCGATACCGCAGACGGAGCCCAGAGATGGACATGGGTTGACTCGTACTGCCGGGGGCCGAGGGCCGATACCGCCGACGGAGCCCCATATGGATGAGGATTTACGTGTCGATGCTAGGCACGGGTTTTCATGATGTTTTTCCATGATATTGTTTATATCCTCATACTTGCATACTTGATGCTTATCGTCAGTGGGTGACGAGTGGACGGGTTCCACATACATACAGACATGGATTATATACAGACTTGGATCATATACAGACTGGTTTTACATTGATCATACTTTATTTGTATATATAACAGGGTATGAGGGCGCTGTTATATATACCCTTACACCAATATTAGTGGTATGGGACGCTAATATATGTGTATTGATATCATTGATATTTCTTCATGGTTACTTCATGCAGACATACCTTACACTGATGACATGTGATTACCTGAGTACCTGGCACTACATACATGATTAGATGTTACCTTGCCACCCTATTACACTCAGATGTACTCTTGTGGATTATATTATTGATCGTTGACTTAGGTTTATGTCTTGCATTCGGTTTCTGCTTGTAGATGTTTCTATTCACGAGTTGGCAACTCACCCCCGTTGTGCCACAGTTCTTGCAGGTTCTGCCGTACAGGTTCTATTGCGGCATTTCTGGCACACTTTCTTCTTGCGGGTGACTTGCTTTGGTAGGTGGATTCTTTCGCATCAAGAACCACCATTGTATTTATTTATTTCATTGTATCTAGAATTTCCATCAACCAAAACTTGTATTGTTTCAGACCTAGACTAGTGATGTATTATTTCGACCTTAGAGTCGCGCTTAGTAGTATTGCGTTTTTTTCTTATTGCTTTTGAGTTTTCTTTGGATTTGATCCTCGCCACTAGGCGTTGTATATTATTGCTGCATATGTGGTTGTGACCGTCGATTGACGAAGAGCTAGCTCCCGCTTGGGGATGCCATTATCATTGCATACATATTGTTATACTTGTTGTACCCCATTCGGGGCCAGTTTTTCAAAAGAAACTCTGCCGAAATTTTTAGAAAAGATTTTATTGTTTTCAAAACGTACCTTCGGCTTAGTTATTTAAAAACCTTGATTTCAAACCTGTATTTCTTCACTTCTTTAAACCAGTTTTCTTTACTTATTCTCAAAAATGGTTTTAGATTTCTGGGCTTTTGGCTTACTTGGATCAGATGGAGTCCTATAGGCTTCATATGGTTCAAGGACCAGTCACGTGCTCTTTCGGGTCGTGACATTAATATTTATATATTTTGAAAACACCATCATACATTTGCAAGTCAACAATTCTTCATGCAATTGGAAGCACATAGTTATCATGTATGCACGGAAGCATGGAAACAGACACGGTAAAAAGAAGATATGGATTAGGACGACATGGCAAATTCCTAAAATATAGGATGCATGGGTATAACAGCAATAAAACAATTATGCACAATAAATATAATATCGTAAGAGCAAAATAAGCATAACCTAAACTATTACTATAACCACATTGGTTTACAACAATTTAACAAGAACTAAATATTTAACATGTAGAACTAATACCATAAGTGTGTGATGTTAGGATTATTGGAAAATATCAATATATGTTTTCATAAAAAAAGAAAGACCGAAAGCCAAGAAAAAGAAAAATACATCTAAAAAACGAGTAATTAGCAAGTTGGGAATAATAATCAACTAAAAATCAAATTTTAAAAACAGCATGTTATCAAATGGATGTATATGAATAAAATGAAAAACATGTGAGTATAAATGATCAAGTTACAACTTAACGCAAAATAGTGCTAACGTGTTATTCTTCTAGTGACATGTATGACATATACGGACTCGTAGACAAATGTTCTCGACACAGCAAGTATCCGTGTAAAAAAATGTCTCCCAGGAGTTTAAGGGGTATTTTGGTGTGTTGGTGCATCGCGCAACGTACCTTTTTGGAGTATTGAGTGCATAAATGTGAATAAAACCAAGGTAAGCTAAGCTAAGATCGATATTACGAGCGTCTGTTTATCAGTAGAAATAAACTGACAATCCTCGGGGCATAGACTATGTAGCATGGGTTCGGATACAGATACGATTCAGGATATGTTTTTATATTTATTTTTATAAATATAAATATATATTAAGATTTTCATATTAATATATAATAATATAAATATATAATGGCATTATATTAGATATTCAATACACTTACAAATTTTCGAGAGACTTAATTTTCGAGAGAGAGAGTAGAGTCGTAAAAAGATTGGAGACATTTTCAAGCCCGAGCAAACCCAAAAGAGTCCAAGAGTTTCTGATGCAAGAGCAAATGACTGAGCATATGGCCGAGACCTAGACCGGGTAGGAAAACAGAGAGTCAATCGGCTGGAACGGTTTTGAAAAGATTGCGAGAAGATTTGATTGAAGATTCAATTGAGATTTGGAAAGATTCTACAAAATATTCGTTGCAATTTAAATTGGGATTTGATTCAATTTAAATTGTTATTTATTTAGATTAGATTAGATTTAATTAATTTCTTTTTATATCTTTTTATATTTTTAGTTAAGATTTATTTATTTAGGATGAAGATTTCAAATCTCCTATTTAAAAGGATAAGAACTATTGTATTAAAGGAAGTAATTTGATTATTGAATAAAGGTTGTTTGTCAGTAAAGAAAATGTTACGGCTTTTGTTTTTAAGGAGAGGCTATCATAACTCGTCCTTAGTTATTTAAGGTTTTGATCTTGTAATTTCTCGAGAGGGCGTCAAGTGTGCTTAGCATCGTGTCTTCGTAGACCAATCGTCATCAATTTCCGAGAGTTTTGAACTCCGATAAGCGATCGGGAACGATTCATGGGTACTTACAAGTATCCGTGCTTCATAGGGCATATAGCCTACAATTACGAACTAGACATGATGAATAAAGGTCATAAGTATAGAGCCTATAAATTGAATCAAATCTTAATAGATTTAGTCTCAAAGTTTGAGAATCCAGAAGACGAGGATATTGAAGAACAATGTATGGCTCCCTCCATCATTAGGTATATATTGAACTACACCCAAATTCACAAAAAAAGAAAAATAATAAATGATAAAGAAGAAAACATGCATATATGCACACCACACACAATAGACATGGAAAGTAATTGATTGAATGGGGGCTTATGGTCCCAATTATGTGTACAAAAAAGGCCAACTAGACTAAACAATTTAAGTGAACAGCTAATATGTGAAACCATCATTCACAGACCTTTAATAGAATGACGCCATATCTAAGATCTGCAACGACCATACTTTAGCTTGCTTGGTGTGGATAGATGTGGCTAGAATTAACGTCTATGCAAGCTATACATGACAGCTACCGCAAGTGATTTAGAAATTCAAACGAGTGTTAATTATTAAGTTCGACCCTGATGGCAAACAAATATTATCCAATTCTCAAAGGAAGCACTACTGTCCAATTTATAAGCTCGAGCATTGTAGAAAACTCCTACGATATGTCTGCACATCATTGCTTTTCCAACACAAGATAATTTATCTATAACCCAACACAATAACACTTTTAGACATAGACCACTTAACAGATACAACACCATGTCCGATACACTATAGTTTTTTGTTTTTACAATGATAGGTTATGTTAAAAATGAAATGGTCAAATTTAGTAGATTTTAATTTATTTATCATGTTTTCAATAGATGATATACATTAGGTAAGTCGAAGGTTTAATGGACTAAAGAAATTGTACGGGACTAAGCGAATGACTTCAGAACATATGCAGCCAAAAATGCTATTTATTGTTGTATGATCTCTTGAAATGGAAAAATATATGAGCCATGTTTTGAATATAAGTTTATTTCGCAACTTACTATAAGATGCTTCGGGACCATACTCTAACAATTCGCTACATGACCTATTGGGCGAAACTCTAATTTACAGAGCTTGCGATATGTATTTGAAGCTCATTCTAGTTGACACACAGAACATGCATTTATTGCGTTTTATTTTTTCAATTGTATGATTTAGTGTAAAGATTTTTGCTATCTTGTGTCTTTTGTTTCTGCCCATTCAAGTGAGAAACATCTCTACTAATTGTGTCATCGTCGCTAAAAGCTAACTTCGTCGCTTTATATTGTTAACTTCACTTCTACAAGTCGTTTATTGTTCATATGTATGCATTTTGCAATTTATATTTTGTAAATCGCTGACAATATCTAGCTTAGTTTAAATTCTCCTAATAATGATACCTACTTATTTGTCTAAATAAGTGCTATTATAATTTCAGTTGGATACATGCCGAATTATCCTTAGATTTTAAAATATAATACATAATTTATAATAAAATTAAATCCATGAAGCTTATGCTTTCCGTTTCAAAGCTTACACTTTATTTTGCTTAAAGGTTGACCGTGATGTTTTACATTTTTCGGTTGTAAAACATGTACATTAGGATATGATAGAAAGTGGATGTAATATTAATGTATTGTGTCGGTCATAGTCATGCTATTTTGAAAAAATAGAAATATGCTAACATACCAATTTAGCTCAAGAGACTTGTATAATTACGTGTCAACCATAATATACTCTTGTAAACCACTGAAATATGCTTTTTTACTTTACTTTTTTAATAAGCTACATGTGCATGCATAAAGCACTTGCACACATGCATCTCGTGTTGCAAGAGTGTATTTTAAATTTAAAGAGATGTCACAAATTCTTGTGGCAATGCTTTGTTGGGGGGCAAAAGTTTTCTGGATGGCATTTTCTAGTCATGCTCTAAGGTTGGACGAAGAATATAAGTGGTGGAGTTATCATCTTGCCTTGTCAATATTTTGACTATATAAGTTCTAGTGATAAAAGATTCTAGTCAACTTAAGAATAGAGTACACCATTATAGGCTTGAAAGAATGTCACCAAAAAATAGTTGCCTAAGTCCTTTCCTATCACATACCTAGACGGTGTGTGCTTATGCTTAACCGCTGCAAGCGACAATATGGTTAGCAACTGTAGTTTGGGGATTGCTCGATATAAATAATAGATTAACATATATGCTATATTTTAATTTGTCCAACATTCCCCATTGGTGAGTGCCCAAGGCACGAAACTCCACTCTAAAAGGTGCCATCCCTATTCTTTTCCTATGTCATCATTTTAGAGTTCAACAACTTGTAAACATTTCTAAAATTAGACCACCATTCTTCAACATCTCTCTTTTTCCATATCGATTCAACTCTTGTGCCAACGTCCCTATAGAATGTCCGTATAAGGGATCAAGGGGTAAATGCCAAGGTAAGGTTGTTCTCTAGTCGGATTAAGCATGATTTGCACAATGCTTGCATCCCAACTTGTTGTAGATGGGATTTCAACTATCATATAACCATCCATCATAATGATTGTGAGTCGGATTCTTGCGAAATACGTGGCAAGCAAGTTAGGTGGGTTAGGATGATATATTATTCCTCAACATATGATTTTGAAATAAAGTTACATAACAAATTACGTATTTATTAAACTTCTGATAGTATTATAATTATAGTATTATAATGATGCAATAAATCAATTGACACTTTTTTATTATTATTTAAAATTCAAGGCATCCATAAGATAATACAATAATATATTAATAGCACAAAACCGAGTGTTTAATGTGTCTAGACAGGTATATACAAAGTTCTCAAATTATGATATGAATCGTATATCTTTATTCATATATATCGTAAGACATGCTGTTGGCTAGTGCAATTGCAAAGCAATTAAGCATACAAGTATATTTTCATAAACATATCACTAAATTATCAATATAAAACTATACATTAGAAGAAATATAACGTTTAGTAAAGCATCAGTCACACATCCGACATAATAAATATATTTGCAAACACATGATAATCAAATCTTAAAATTTATGTGACCAATCATAATAAATGTATCATGATCATTCGAGCAGTCAAGAATGAACCACAACAAGATAAGATAATGACAAGAAAGATTTTGAGATGAATATATGTAATTTTTTGTAAACATAAAGTATCTGTATTTAAATCTTAATAAAAATTTTTATAAACAAACTAAAGAAAGCAAAAAAATTAGGAAGGTCTCATGGAGTTTTCATGAAGAACAATAGATCCATAGATGAGCTCCCATGAAGAAGAATTCGTGGCAAGCAATAATAGATCTCGTGGAAGAGCTCTCGTAGTGAGGCGAGGCGATACATCAAAAAGAGATCCCTTATATAAGAGACACATCGAAGAGGGTATTTGGCAAGGATCACGTATAATGAAAAATTAAGGCTTTCAGAAAGAATTCTCATGGATCTTTATATATTATAGGTTATCTTTTAAAACCTTGACTCGATAAAGTGCAAATCCAACCCAAATCTATATCGTAAATTGTATATTCCGTATTGTATCGTATTGAAGCGTATGATTCAAATCATAAATTGTAGGATATACTCATAATTCGATATGATCCTAAGATATGTATCGTAATCCCTTCATATCATATCGAATCATAGGTTATGAATCGTAAATCGTAAGATATTAACTATGGGTATATATATGATTCCAATTAGGTGTGGGATAGATGGTGTGGAAAGGTTTTGTTCTCAAACCCTATCTAATTTTTAAGTCAATTTACTAAATGTGCAGTCAATGCAAGACAAATTAGGATCAACCTAATTGTTTAGCAACAATATTCGAACGGGTTGCGGTCTGGTTCCTTGAATATGTTCAAGTTAGCGCTTGTAGCCGAAAGTTATATAAAATTTTGGATGTTGATTAAATATTGTATGTATGAATAACCCATAATAGACTATATGTAGGGAATGTTGGTAGTGAATTGGAATAATGAGATAAAATCTTAATTTTCAGCTTATTCAATTAAAAAACAAAAAATAAGCTTATTCAAATAAATCGCTAGTTGCGGCATGAACTACAATATCGCCACTTCTTCTATTTAGGGCATTTGGTGGTCTTTGTTGCACATGTCCAAAACCATCTCGATCGGTTCTTTTATATTATCCTTTATGGAAGCAACCTCTGACATGTTACGAATGCACTCGTTCTTTATCCTATCATTAGTGTATTACTAAACATCCATCTTAACATTCTCATTTCAACCACATTTATTTTTTTAGATATATTGTTTCTTATGTGTCCAACATTTTGCTCCATTAAGAACAGCCGACCTTATTGTCATTCTATATAATTAAACTAAGTTATAGTTCTAATCTTTGGTGCAGCTGCTTGATGAAAGTAAAAATTAGACAAGGAGCCAAAAATAATTATGTTTGTAAAAAAAGTGTAGCTTCACTACCAAAATAGTTTCACCTTTAAATTAGTTCCACTTAAATGAGTTAAACTCAATGAAACTCCTCTCCTTTTTCTCTCCGCGTACTTCATAACCAACATGTCACTAACATTATATCAAAATATTGATACTTAAAAATAAAATTATACATATTTAAATATTTAACTTAAAATAAAATAATAAATATGTATATATTTATTAATACAAATAATCTATCTAACTTTGTCGCCACCTCAGCACCTAAGCCTTTCCCATTAAAAAGACGGCTGACATTAAAACAAAAGTCCATGGATTTCACAATGTTCTAAATGAGGCTCTAGATTTACGTCAACTCTCTCTTAATTATTATCACCTAGTAGAGCACCTATGACAAGAGAATAGTATTTTATTATCCTATATGATCCGCATTCTATATGAAAAAAATCTATATGATGAAGATGATATATTTGCTATGAGAAATTATGCTCAACTCTTAGGGCATAAATAAAGCCTAGGAGCAAAGTGGAACATATTCCCGCAATTATTTTATCTGAAAAATTGATATGGAAATTAACGTGTATTCGTATTATAATCATTATTTATACGCTTATCAATAGCATTATTATGTTAAGATTGATGATAACATAATTATTATTTCATATCAACGATATGAGATAATAAAGCATGTTAATTTTGTACAAATAGCGGGGCCATTATTCATCATAATTAAGCACACTATGAAGTTGTATGTTTGAAAATTCGCATTTGTGTAAAGTAATATTCTTATTATTCATTATGTGCCTATATTACACAAAAATAAACTGTTAGATTTAGTGTTTTGAAATGACATTAGTAATAAAATATTGATAATAACATTACAAATTATTAGTAACAATTATATGTTAAGTAGCATTATTTATAAATACCATAAAACTACTTTCTCGTACCAACTTAACATAAACATTTGATTTAATTAGAAAATTTTAAAAGTAAACAAAATAAGGCACGTTAGGAAAAAAAATTCAATTCGTGGTCCAAATACGCAAAAAAGTCACCCCAAAAAAAGTTACAATTCCGCAATTATTCCGCCAAAAGTCCAAGTTCCAAGGGTTTTGATACCACCTATAATTCCAATTGACTAATACGCCTGTAAATCAATAAACATTGAATCAATCCGATTAAGTAGCTAAGTTAAGTCCCTCGACTAAGGAATTATGCTCAAACCTAGCTATAATAAAGCATTCGTCAATCAACATATGATTGTCAACAATCAGGCCATTATTCACATAACATGGCCAGTAATCAGAGGACAAAATTGGTATCTACAAGCTGGAGAAGAAAATTGTTGGATGCTTTTTCATCAAGTTCCAAACTCGAAAAAGGTTAGATTGAGAAGCGCACGAGTGATAAAACTTGAGCTTGTTCCTCCCCACCTGCATGTGTTTCGCGAAGATGCATTGACCAAACCAGGTGGTCACATTCATCACACTATAGTTCTCGGGATCTAAGACTATGAAACGATCGACTTTTTAAAGCTCGACTTAGCAGTTGTCTTTGCTCAAAAAGTATTCTGGAAGCTACGTGGGATAATTTGCGATAGTGGATATGTCACATATACTGTAACAATAGCTGGAAAATGTCTTGAAGAAAGCACAAATAATGAATTACCGGAGTACTGTGAGGTTTGTCGGGATGTGCAGTGAGCTTCTAGTCTACAGATGTGTTAATAAGTATGCATTCAATGATAAACTTATTGAATTATAGGGATAATAGAACAGATCCATCAGCAAGGGTGCAATGACGAAATCAAATTGATCTTATGATAGGGATAGCTAATAAATCAACATTCCTGCTTACCATTTGTATGATATTCAACAAAACTCCAGCTAACGATTCAATTCCAAATCAAGATAAGAGAAGGAAACAGCGCAGATACTATAAAGCATTCCTTGATATCATGATGATAAAAGATTATGACCCCAGAAGGGGCTCAAGAGAAAGAAATGCAACACGTAGAAATTTTAGGAATTCAAACCAATGGAAGGAACCATCTTGCAAGAGGCCACAGCTTCTGCATATCATAGCATGGACAACCTTTGGTAAATCGAATGTGGAATTCATGTTCCACGATAAAATGACCTCAAAAGATATTAGGAGTCATATAGCAGGAATCTCAAGAAGGAAGAGAGAAAAAAAAGAAACAGTTTAATAAAACATCATGCCTGTTGCATTTACAAATTTCCATACGGACCTGGCACATTATGGTAATTTATTTAAGATTCTAGCCCACCCATATAGTGATCCTTATACCTATGCATGCACAAACAATGACAGTGAGACGAGCCAAGCTATGACTCAGCAAATTGCAGTTATACAAGAAAATTCTTAGTAAATAAGCATAATGTTCAAAATATTCAGTTATTCACATATCAGCATCGTCATAAATAACCCCCCCCCCCCCCACCCAGTTGTTTCTTACAGAAGGAAGCAGACACAATGGTTTAATTCAGTCATCAGGCCAGTTGCATGTACCAAAAATTGCCAGCATATGGTAATGTATGAATAATTATCACTAAAATGTGAATTCTATACGTAACATGCACAAAGAAGGAAAGTATGTTCCAAGCCAATCTAATCTTCTTCAATGGCAATTAAACAAGAAGTTTATGAGGCAATCTGCACACCCTTCTAAATTATTGACACGTCAACAAGATTAGCACCTTGGACATGTTAATCTTTGTTGGTGACAACTACCTTAAACATGTAAGCCAATCATATATAATACCTGAATCAACCATAAGAAATAACAAGCCACCTTCTAATTTTGTAACTAAGATCAGTTTATAAACAAATAATGAATAATCAAGTAAAGTTGACAATTATAAATAAATATCTAAAGGGATAAGCAGAGTACTTACGGGGCCATCCAGCGATAAGTCCCGGTCTCAGGAGTCATTCCTTCAGTCTGCACTTCAATCCATGCAACCCCAAAATCAGCAATCTTGATCGATTTGTCCCCGAAAATGAGCAAATTATCCGATTTCAAATCCCTATGAATGAAACCCAACCCATGAACATAAGCCATCCCTTTTGCGACATCGATTGCCTGCTTCACAGCGACCCTCGCCGGAATCGACCTGTTATGCCTCTTCACCAGAGACTGCCTCGCGGACCCGCCCTTCGCATACTCCGTCACAATGCACCAAACCATCTGCTTCCTACAAGCCCCAACGAACCTTACAATATTAGGATGTTTCAACGTTGCCAGCATCATCACCTCTTGAGCAAACTGCTGCTCCATCAGCTGAGCTCTCTCCAAATCATTTTCGGGCCTCTCCAACAACTTAATCGCAACATCTTCCCCATTGTAAGTCCCACGATAAAGCTTCCCGAAAGCTCCTTGAGCGAAAGCAACCCCCATGTTGAGCTTTCCAAGATCAATGGCCCAGTAATCATAGTAGCTGCCCATGGAGATAGTGTCGTGAGCAGGATCCAACAAAATTTGAGCCAAAGCATCATCCCAAACCTTCCGAATGGGCCGGTTCGTGCTGTGCCCGGTGGAATTGTTGGAGCGATTTTTTAAGCCAGGGTGATTCAGAATTCGAGTGTGGGAGTTGTTGGAGTTGGAATCGACGCTGCTGTTGTTGTCGGCGATAATCGCAATCGATCCGATGCCCGCGCTGCTGTCAACGGACATGTTGGGGGAGGTACTGGTGTGGCCAGCGCTGCCGCCGACCCCGAGCTTGAGGTAGCCGGTGTCGAAGAAATTGTGGATTTTGTTGTCGCCCATGGGGAACTTGTTAAGGTCCATGTCAAAGACTCAAATCCCAAGATATTTGAATGGAGGGGGGTCACATATGAAACCCTAGAACCCCTAATGGTGATGGAATCGATCGAAATTGAGCTCGATTGATAGGGGTTTGAGAGGGGATGAGATGGGATGAGAGAGAGAAAAGGATTTGAGGTTGGTAGGGGGGTTGTTGAGGAGAGAGGAGAGAGGAGAGAGAGAGGAGAGAGCTATTGTCTTGCTTTCGCCGAGTGGCGATGACAGAGACGCCTCGCTTTTTTCTTTACTTTTTGTTTGTTCATGCCGTAATTGATGATTGCGTAGTTTTTTTTATTTTTTGGGATTTTTGTAATTATGTTTCCCAAGCAGCCCATATGCAGACCAACAGCTATAAATGTTTAATTGACATATTTATTTTATGAACAAAGTTTAGTTACACAATTTTCCTAAATGATCCAGCGAATGCTTATAGTGGTGCCTACACATCTTAGTGTGGGACCCGTTGATTTTGGGTGTTAATCGTTGTATAGTTTGTTCTGTGGGAAAGGATTTTGCAGAAACATTTTCTTCTTATTTTATAGTTACCGATGAGACATGATTAGCCTGCAAACAATATCCTTAAAGGTCATTTCTTTAGCACGGTCGATTGAAAAACAGAAAATCTACTGGTAGAATTGCAAGTGATCTTATACCATGATAGTCATAAGTGGGTTGTGGGTTGATAGGCCCACTCCATCCCATCAACAAGATTCCCCTCTATGGCACATGCACCAAGTACTATTCCAACACCAAGTACTATTCCAACAGATGCCATAGGCTTGTAGGTAACGTAGAACCCATTAGTTCTCTCTAGATTTTGTATGTTACGCAAGTTTAATGAAAATGCATACAATAACAGCCCAACTGAAATTTAGGCTATATGAACCTGCATGAGAATTGTTGGATATAGGTGATGAAGTTCCTGACGTTCTTGCTGTTAACCCGCGGTCTTTGCAGCATGAAAACCTTTAAATTTTAAAAATGGCGCTAGAAGCTTAAACTCTAGAATCTATCCAACCACTAAACCAGCAAACAAACAAAGAATTTATACTACTCGGTTGAAATAACAACCTTTGTAGTCGTGTCCTTCATTTTGAAATCCTCTTCTTTAGCTCCTCGAAACTCCGGGATCGAGCTTTTAGACCGGTCTTCCTTGGTCCTAAATGATTCACCTGAGGGATATGGTTCAAAACTCTAGCTTCACACAAAAAGCAAATGAAGTAGCTGAAAACCCTACGTTGCTAATCTAAGGTGGTTAGAAATATAGTAATGTGATCAAGTATTTTTCTATCTCTTCTTCTCTTTAATTCTCAACTAATGAGAGGGCAAGAGAAGAAGAAGGAGGAGCTCAAGTG
This sequence comes from Agapanthus africanus, assembly GCA_030015575.1. Taxonomy (NCBI): domain Eukaryota; kingdom Viridiplantae; phylum Streptophyta; class Magnoliopsida; order Asparagales; family Amaryllidaceae; genus Agapanthus; species Agapanthus africanus. The sequence goes on along the minus strand of JASDDO010000014.1, from coordinate 461,007,777 downwards.
AGGAGTGAGAAAGGAAAATGGTGAGAATGAAAATCTAGTGAGAGAGAAAATGACTTGTATGGTTTTGTAAAACTATTTTCCAAATAGAAAATAGCAAATATGCTTGAATAGAGCATACAAATGTAATAAACAAATAACAAAGTAATTCCTCTCACCACACCCCTCCACATCATTTTCATTTTCCAATAAATGGAAAAACCTAAAATGAGGTGTCCTTCTTCTAGAATGTATGATGTATAAATACAAAATATATTCTACCGTATATACAAACCCGTATCCATATAAAAATACGAATACCCAAAAGATAGAAAAAATACAATGAACATAATACTAGAATATACATATCGAAATATATATATAAATTATTAAATAAATACTTGATTTATTAATTCAGTTTAATTCTAAGCCAGCTAGTATCATCATCCGTCCGATTAAAGTCCTATAGCCAGTACACGTATTTTGTTGGATATGCATGCCCTAAAGGTCATTATTATATGTATGTGTGTGTGTGTGTGTATAATGGATGCTTGGACATATGTATATACAGGACGATCTTGCTCGATATGATAGTATGCTATTTGGTTTGTCTTTATGTCACGCCCCGCTTCCCAGAGTACGCTAAAATGGGCATGTGACATAGCCAACCATGCTACCTGTGGGTAGGAAATATCCATCCACAATCACATTACGGCTGTAGAGATATCAAGAACAAAATAAAACTATCTAAAACATGTCCATAATCCAAGATAACATGAGTCAAGAATAATAAAATGCGGAAGCGAAAGATCCAATACAATAACTGGAATGTATGTCCCATAATGCGGGCTCACATCAGGAAATAAATGCAGGAAAGAAAACTAACTACTGCTGACACTCACAGCTCAGCCTGTCGGCTGAAGTACTCCTGCTCGGACTGCGACAGCGGTACAGAATCTGGGCCATGCAAAACCCAGACGTCAGCGCGTCAAGTCATCAAGTAATAACATAATAAACAGGGTAACAGGCAATGCGAATATAAACATGAATAAAGCAAGGGTAACAACCATATAAATCAGGGCAGTGCAGGGTGATGTGCAGTGGGTAAACTAAACTGTTCTATCAGGATTTCTGTTCTAAAGTCTTTGAAACCAAATTGATGAATCATCGTTGTAACTCAATAGTATCCCGTACATACCCGGGACCACGGCCCCAGATTCTCGGGCTGAAACCGAGACATGCCGCTAGGCACCAAACAGGAATGTGTACAGATGAATGATGTCAGCATCATCATTCCAAGGCTGGCATATCCTCCAAAATTGATCAGAACAAGTAGCGAACTGTTGAGTTACAAGTCAGGTTTCACCTTTGATTTCCCCATACCCCCCAAGTTATATGTGTATGTCAAGTCAGGTATCCCGTAATCAAGAAACTAATGTCAACACAGGATCAGGTAAACAGGTTTGTCTGGATAGACAACAGGAACGGTCCATGAGGACTACATGTCAGGTTTGTTGGCATTAGACACAAGATCAGGTAACGGGTCAGGTCATGGTACATCAGGTCAAGTCAAGCAGTATACGGTACCATGTCGGGTCAATCAATATGTATGTAGAAAGTCAGGTCAAGATGTAAACGATATCATGGGTGTGCTCATACTCAGTTACATAATCAAGCACAGTTATCAATAACATAATCTAAACAATAAATTAAACCATAAAGCAGATTCAATTAATTGGCAGTACAGTTATCAGTTGTGTTTTCAGAGATGATTTCAACAACATAAGAATACAGTATGACCATTTTGGCCGTTAAATCATGTTAACCAGTTTAAGAATTTCATAGATGCAATGTTATATGTATATATAGGTTCCACGGATGAAATCACAGTTTATGCAGGTTAAATGTACACGAGTGTCCGAATGAAGTAAAACGATAGATAAAGTACCATAGGCTACGTCATTAGTGAAAGCGTAATTAAAACATGTAACTGTGGTTATTAGGTTCAATACAGTAATTGCAAATGATAGGTTCCAAGTTTGAAAGATAAAGTGATATATAACAGTATTGAACACGAAAAATGGGAAATGATCGTACTAAAGTTAAAACTACCGGTTTAGGGTGTCATTAATGTGTAAGTAAATATTGTTTAGCATGTAGCAAGGGGTACTTGCCTCGACGGGTCGCGAATCGGGAAAACGGAACGTTAAACGTCGGCGGGGAAAACTGGCGACGGGCGCACGGTTCACGGAATGAACCCAAACGACGAACAATGGAACCACACAAATCAGAGTACCTCGCTGGATTGTCGGGACACGTCGTCGGCATCACCGGATTCCGGCCAAGTTCAGAACAGTGAAATAATCAAGACATGCAACAAGAAAAGAAAGAAAAATAAAGAAGGAGGGAAGGAGGATGGAGAAGGGAATGCTCACGAAGATCAGTGGGGAGATTGTGGTCATCGATCACGTCGACGGAGCTCCGGCGGTCGGCCTACAACGACGGCGACGGAAACCTACGGATCAAGAAAATATGAACCGAGAAAGAAGAAGAAAGGAGAAGAGAGGAGGAGAGGAGAAGAAGACACTCACTGAGGGGATGCACGAGGCCGGGGGCGGATCGAGATCGCCGGCGGCGATCCCACGAGGCGCAGGCGGTGTGCAGGTGCCTCGTGCAGGCGCTCGGGAATGAAGGGAGAAGAGGAAGGAGGTGTAGTGGCTGCGACGAGGGCAAGGAGGCCGGTGGTGATGGCGTCGGCGTTGGGGCTGCGGCGGCGAGGGGCACGGCGGCTAGGGTTGCGCGAGGTTGGGTGCTTCGGCTGAAGGAAAGAAATAGAAAGAAGAGAGAGGAAAGAATATATATAGAGGAGAGAGAGATATATAGGGAGAGAGGAGAGAGATAGAGAGAGGAGAGAGAAGGGGAGAGAGATAGAGACGGGGAGAGAGAGAGGTAAGGTGGGGCCCATGGGGGTTAAAATGAATCCGATTGGTTGGGATTGAAAATTTGAAAGATTTAGAAATATATAAAAAAAATATTATAAGGTTAAAAATATATATACGACGGTTTAAATATACTAGAAATTGTGATTTTGGCGCAAAATATAACATTTCCAAATTGCGTCCGGGTCGGGTCCAAAAATTTGAAATTGAAATAAGAAAATTTTAGACGGGATCCAAAATTTAAAATGAAGTATTTTATGATCAAAAAGCATACCCACAAGACGGACACACGTACGTGCGCGTAGCCGTCCAAACTCGCCCGTTTCACTGAACGGGACGAGAACACGATGCACGGACGCTACAACAGGGTTAGGGGTGTCAAGTAGGCCATGATGAATATTTTTAATTTTATTTTAGATGTCTTAAATTGTTATATGCAGAAATGAATTGACGGGGTAAAATTACAATAAGTAACAATCAAGCAAGATAAATTAAATAAGTGCCACACTACGTTCATACGGTAACTGAAATTAGTAGTATTGGGCTCGGTTGTTACACTATACCCAACTACAAAAAGAATTTCGTCCTCGAAATTCCAAGAATACAAAGATAGATGACAAAAATAACTACAAGAAAAGATGAGGAAACTTCTGCCGGATTTCATCTTCTCGTTCCCAAGTGGACTCTCCATACGAGCGATTACCCCAAGAAACAAGCACAAGAGGGATCACCTTGTTCTTAAGGACCTTTTCCCTTCGATCCACGATTTCAACCGGTCGCTCCTCAAAAATCAAGTCTTCTCGTACCGTCAGCTCCGAATGATCCAATACATGCGTTTCATCACGAACATACTTACGGAGTTGAGATACGTGAAACACATCGTGCACATTCGCCAAGGACTGCGGTAACACCAAACGATACGCTACCTCACCAACACGCTCCAAGATCTCAAAGGGTCCAACGAATCGAGGACGAAGCTTTCCTTGACTTCCAAAATGAATCACCCCTCTAGTCGGTGATATCTTCAAGAATACCAAATCATCCACGGCGAACTCTAGAGGTCTTCTCGACGTATCTGCCCAACTCTTTTGTCGGTCTTGAGCTGCTTTCATATGATTTCTGATAGTGTTAACCTTCTCAACTGTCTGCACAACTAAATCTGGTCCCTATAATCTTCGTTCACCGACATCGTCTCAACAAACAGGTGAATAGCATTTACGACCATACAAAGCTTCAAACGGAGCCATCTGGATAGTTGCCTGAAAACTGTTGTTGCAAGAAAACTCCACCAAATGTAGATGATCCTCCCAAGACCCCTTGAAGTCCAACATGCATGCTCTCAACATATCCTCAAGAGTTTGGATTGTTCTCTCGGACTGACCATCAGTTTGAGGATGATAAGCTGTGCTAAACTTCAATCGAGTCCCCAAACTTTCCTGTAAACTCCTCCAACAGTGTGATAAGAACCGAGTGTCCCGATCGGACACGATGCTCATTGGTATTCCATGCAATCTTACAATCTCTTGCATGTACCGCTCTGCCAAAGTCTCTGTTGATTGACCAACCCGAAAAGGAATGAAGTGAGCTGCCTTGGTCAATCGATCAACAATCACCCATACAGCATTGTTGCCTTTTGGACTTCGCGGTAAAGCCGTCACGAAATCCATGGTTATATGTTCCCACTTCCACTGAGGAATCGGAAGTGGTTGCAATAAACCAGCAACCCATTGATGTTCAGCCTTAACTTGCTGACACACCAAGCACTTTGCCACAAAGCGAGCAATCTCCCGTTTCATGCCTTCCCACCAGAAATGCTGTCGAATATCTCGGTACATCTTTGTGCCTCCAGGATGTACAGAATAAGCTAAACTGTGTGCTTCTTTCATAAGCTCTTCACGAATATCCCCCTTTGGCACACACAGACGGCTACCATACCTCAACGAACCATCTTCGTGGATCAATAAATCTGTTCGTAGTCCGGCTTCAACCTGTCCTCGAAACTTTTGCAGTCTAGGATCCTGCGATTGCGCTGCTTTAATATTCTCGATCAACGATGAATGTACTTGCAGCTGCATTAACAGTCCTGTAGAATGCGGTAGCACAACCTCCAAGTCAAATCTTCGAAAATCTTCAACGATCTCCTTCTGTGTAGTTAACACCTGAATTGCTGGTAACCGACTAGGCGCATCCGGCACGACATTAACCTTCCCCGGATGGTACTTAAGATCAAGATCGTAGTCAGCCATCAGCTCCAACTATCTACGATGCCTCATATTAAGCTCCTTCTGCGTGAACACATACTTCAAGCTCTTATGATCAGTAAAAACTTCGACCCTTTCGCCTAAAAGGTAGTGTCTCCAAATCTTCAACGCGAAAATCACAGCCGCAAGCTCTAAGTCATGCGTTGGGTAATTCTTCTCATAGGTCTTCAACTGTCTCGATGCGTACGCTACAACCTTACCATGCTGCATCAAAACACATCCCAGCCCTTTCCCAGATGCATCGCTGTGAATCACCAATCCTCCGGAATTGTCTGGCACGGTCAGAATAGGGGCAGTTATCAACTTCTGCTTCAACGTCTCAAAAGCTAACGCACACTTATCCGTCCATACAAAAGGTACCTCCTTGCGCGTAAGCTTGGTTAACGGCTCCGCCAGACGAGCAAAGTTCTCCACAAATCTTCTGTAATACCCGGCGAGTCCAAGAAAACTTCTTATCTCCGCAATATTCTTTGGAATTGGCCAATCTCGTACTGCTGCAATCTTTTCTGGATCGACGGCAATTCTATCGCCAGACACAACATGTTAGTTATATGTATGCCCTAGAGGCCATTACTGTACATTGGATGTATATTGTAGTGGATGCCGGGACATATATAGGTAGGACTTTCTTGCTCGACATGATAGTACGCTATCTGGTTGTTCTTTATCTTAACATGTATACTTTCTGTCTCTCTGATTACAAGTTGATAAAGCCCTTAGGATGTGTACTCGACTTCCAGGACTATGATGCAGATCATACTAGTGGGGCCTGGGTAGTCAATGAGTACATCCTTCATTGTTCCTAGTCGTGGGAATATCGAGACGGGGCATCGATATTCCAGAGTAGACTAGCGTATATCTTCTCGACCCATGCGATGGGCGATGGATGATCCTATATCCATTGGTGTTTAACATCGGAGATGGTATGCGGGTGCTCAGTGGAGACTGGGTACACTGAACGGACTCGCCGAGAACTCCCAGATGGTATTATACCTCACGTCAGATGGCAGTTCTCTGGTGACACTGGTACAGCTTAGTCTGTTAACCCGAGATCGTCATAGAGTCTTGTGTGTCTCCCACTGTGCTTTGATTTCCACCCTACCACGGCTTTACTGAGTTGTGCAAACAGGTGGTTTTTGGGTACAGTCCCGATTCACATGGAGGCAATGAGCGATAGGAGGGGATTCGTCTCTCCCGGTATTGGGGGTTGATGTTGCGCTATGCTCGACTGGCCATAACAGGAAATCCCTGGCCAGGGTTGCAGTGATATACTGGTAAGAGTTATCAGTAGTTTCACGAATGTTATGGACCTCACGTCGGCATGACTTATCAAGCTACTGGGGTCTGACGTTTACCACCCCTAGGCGAGATATGCGACATATCAGACGAACAGACCGGACTATACGGTAAGTGTTACTGGTTGGATTCACAGGAGTGTGAGCGGGCTTGCTCGTCGATCTTCTGATCGCTCAATACCCGGGTGGCCGTTACGTTTAGCAGACCGCTTGCGGCTTGTGGGTGTTTGATATGATCATCATCCGCTGCCGGCGTATTGACGAGTCTTTAGAGTCCTACACAGAGGTTTCCTGGCTCAAGCGAAATGAAATAGGAGCGCATATGAGATATGTGCGGGACCGAGAATAATGCGTGTATATGATACCGTATTTCATTCTCGCGATGAATGTGTCGAATGGTTGTATGCGATATAACCTAGTTATCGAATCAAGGATTGATTCGATAAGCCGATACATTGGATACTAGCCGGTTATATGCGATATAACCGGATCATTGAATCAAGTGTTGATTTAATGATTTAATGTATAATTATATATTTGATATATTACTTTGCATTAACTAGTATTGGTTCACTTTAAATGGATTTACTCACTTGGTTTGTACACATTGTATATGTGATATATTTTGTGCACGTGATTGTATCATGTTTGATGATACATGCAAGCTAGGGTTAGTGTAAAGAATTAGACCATGGTTAGGTTTATAATTAGGGTTTTATTTTTAATTACTTATTCATTTATTTATTCTTTTTGTTTATTTTGGAAAAAGGAAATGATAATGAAAATGGAATGGTGGCTTGATTTGTTTGTAGTTGAAGTTTCTTGAAACTTTGACTAAGTCACCATTCTTGTCTCATCCTTAACCCTAACCATTCAAGTTAACCATGGTCCATTCTCTACAACTAACCAAGGGTTAGTAAATGATAAGTATTGATTTATTTATCATTTACATAACACTTATCATATTCTTTATCATCATCTTCTTCTTCTTCTTCAACTTGAAGAAAGCTTGCACCATCAATGGCAACTAGCCAAAATGAGTGAGAAATCCAAATCTAAAGTCTACCCACTTCCTATTTCTTCATCCTCTACCTCTTGCCAAGTTGTATAGGGTGTTTCCTTCACAGGTTTTCAAGGCTTGGTGAAGTTGGAGCTTGTTCTTGTGATGCCTCGACGTAGATCATCTTCGGCATCGAACCGACGATCAAGCCCGCCCATTCTTCGATGATGCCAATGCTAGAGTCAAGGGTTCGATTTGGATAGCGGAGGGAGATCATCGCGGAGCTTAGGAAGTGGTGGACCGGATCTACAAAGGTTGTAGTCACTTTCCCTTAGCATTTAATTCGATTACATGCTTGCTTCGCCTATATATCTAGTTAACGATCCGTATTAGGGTTTGTAGGCACAAGGAATTTTTTATTTGTGCATGTTTGATCACTTGTGAGACTCCATTAGAGTGCCTAGGAACCCTTCACAACATGCCCCAAAAACTTTACTTCCTCCAGCCAAAACTCGCACTTACTCATCTTCGCATACAACTTCTCCTGTCTCAACGTCTGCAGCGCGATCTTCAAATGCTCTGCATGCTCTTCAAAATTCTTTGAGTAAACCAGAATATCGTCAATGAATACCATAATAAACTGATCCAAGAATGGTGAAAAGATTCAGTTCATCATGTCTATGAATACTGCCGGCGCATTCGTTACTCCGATGGGCATCACTAGGTATTCGTAATGTCCATACCGAGTTCGGAACGCCGTCTTGCAAATATCTTCTGCTTTCACTCGGACCTGATGATATCCGGATCGCAAATCCAGCTTCGAGAATACCCTCGCGCCACTAAGCTGCTCGAAAAGTTCGCCAATGCGAGGGATCGGGTACTTGTTCTTAATAGTCACCCGGTTTAATTCTCGATAGTCGATGCACATCCTTCTTGTGCCATCCTTCTTCTTTACTAGAAGAACTGGAGCTCCCCAAGGCGAGTTACTGCTTCGAATCCAACCCTTCTCAAGCAATTCAGCAACCTATTTCTTGACTTCTTCCAACTCTACTGGTGCCATTGGATAATACGCTTTGGATACTGGCGCTGCACCAGGAATAAGATCAATTGCGAACTCCACGTCTCGCTTCGGCGGTAAACCCGATATATCTTCAAACACGTCCATAAAATCGCAAACAACAGCCGGCTCTTCACTTTTATCAATTTCCATTGCTGCAAGAATATTGTTTGTCGGCTTAGCCCTAAACTCGACTGGCCCGACAGAACTGCTTCCTCCAGTTAAGCTAAACTCGGGATGTCCGGGAATCTGGAAAATTACTTTCCTTGCCCTACAATCAATATGAGCGTGGAAAGTGCCAAGAAAATCCATTCCCAAGACGACCTCGTAGCTGCCCGTATCAATCACCAAGAAATCTGCAAAAAGCTCCCGTCCGCAAACAACAACTGTACAATCTTTACATTCCCTACTAGCTATGATTTTCCCATTCCCAGTGTGTATGTCCCAGAAACTAGACAGGGTCATGTAGCCAATCGAGTGTGTAGTTATAAACTTGGATGACATAAAACAATGGGATGCACCAGAATCAAATAACGCTAATGCGGGAAAACCATGAACGAGTAGAGTACCTGAAACAACTTCTCCTGACGCCTTAGCTTCTTCAGCCATCAGGGAAAAGCCTGAGCCTGATTAGCTCCCTGAATTAACTGCTCCTGATTTGGAAGCTGCTCTTGCGGTGGCTCCCGAGTATCCTCCTTCAATCTCAATCTTGACGGACAATTACCAATGGTGTGATCCACTGATCCACAAATCAGACAAAGTCCAAGCCTCTTACGACAATCTCTTTGCACATGTCCGTGTACATGGCAGTAGTTACAAATCACGCTCCTCTTCCGATCAACCACAGTTGTTTTCTTCATTGGTGCTATGCTGCGTCTGTTCACCGGAACACTTCTACGTATGGACGTTTGGTTTAGTGCAAATGCCGGCTTCAGCTCGGTCTGCTGCTTGTGGTTCTCAAGCAAGTCACGAATTACTCGAAGCAAGGTAGCGTCATCTATACACCTCTGGTACGAGTGTAGATTCCTGGCTTCCATGATGCTGCACCCAAACACCAGAGAGTATTAGTATGATAACATATTCAACATATAGATCAAGGATATGGGTCAAGGTTAGAACTCCAAGTTACTTAAATAGAGTGCCGCATTGTAACTATGCCGCGGTATCATAGCCACAATTACATAACTCCACCCAAGTCGCCTAAGTCCTAGAGATAACAAGGAATCAGGTTTTCGAGTCGATATGCAAAGGAAGTTTGCACATCGTAAAAGATATAATCAGGAAGAATGTGATTCAAGAACGGTAAACGGAAAGGTGGCAGGACATGTTTCCTAAACACGGGTATTCTGATTCGTGTATTGGGTACAATACCCAACTACAAAAGAATCAACCCGACTAACCTATGGCTTTGATACCAAAAGAACCATGTCACGCCCCACTTCCCAGAGTACGCTAAAATGGGCACGTGACATAGCCAACCATGCTACCTGTGGGTAGGAAGTATCCATCCATAGTCACATTACGGCTGTAGAGATATCAAGAACAAAATAAAACTATCTAAAATATGTCCATAATCCAAGATAACATGAGTCAAGAATAATAAAATGCGGAAGCGAAAGATCCAATACAATAACTGGAATGTATGTCCCATAATGCGGGCTCACATCAGGAAATAAATGCAGGAAAGAAAACTAACTACTGCTGACACTCACAGCTCAGCATGTCGGCTGAAGTACTCCTGCTCGGACTGTGACAGCGGTACAGAATCTGGGCCATGCAAAATCCAGACGTCAGCGCGTCAAGTCATCAAGTAATTGTAGGTCCACGGTAGCGCCCCGGCCGTCTAACAGACGCCAAATGCGGAACAAAAACTTTTTATAAACTGGCGCTATCGTGTACCGTAACCCGGATCTGCCATTAAAGCTAAACTAACAAATTACGAAGTGGGTAGAAGAGTTATACCGAACGATCCGAGTCCTTCGGTCTTCAACCATCATCCCACGCTTGTTACGGCTGCTCCGATCTCCTCGATCTCCAGTCTTGTCGTCCAGGTGGCACCACGTCGACGGATCTTTAAACGGGCTCCCGCCTCTGAACTGAGGCAACTCGATCGTCAAGTTTGCTAAAAGAGACGACCAAGATGAAGTAGAGAATGAGTAGAATACTTTGTCTCATTATGTCCAAGGCTATGGACGAACGGTTAATGAAGTTGCCTTTTGGATCGGGTGAAAAGAGAAACCGATCACATCTAATTTCTATGCATCAAAACTTATATCTTTTTTCCAAATAACAACCATGCTTCTCACCAAGGGGGTGGCCGGCCACTTATAGGAGAGGAGGGAGGTGAGTGTAGGAGCTAGGAGGTGACCACAAGATTAAATGAGATGATGAATCACCAAGACACCTAGTATGAACATAATCAATGCAAACCAATCACAATTAACCTAGTCACATTGTCATTAAATGCACCATTAATGACCTAATGACTCACAAGCCTTGTCACCCTCTCTAGAACCTTCTAGAACACTGACTCACTTCATCAAGAAAAGATAAATCCGCATTTAACCGACTGTTAAATACGGCTGATAGAAAACTGGAAACTGGCAACTTCCAAAAGTGATCCTGAAACGAATTTCAGGATAACCCCGTAATGGTATAAACATACCCGTATTTGTATTACGACTGAATACAAATGCATCTGAGACAAAGATATTATATCTACACAGTATAATACTCGGATCCGGCTTAAACCAAAGCCGACCAGTATTATCTGTCCGAAAAACAACATGTGCGAAAACGCACGTGCTTTTTCCAAACCTTGCCATAAAACCATACGGTCTCTACAACGTTTCGCCCGAACTTGGGAAAGTGTCTGTGGGGGACTCTAATGACTCATCAACACACTGGCACTGGGTATAACCACTAGCACATCAGAGGTACGAGCTGTATGTAACGTTTTGCCTATGTATTGATTGGAAGGGAAGCTGACGAGCTAACTCATCTCTAAACCCTACTGAGCCTAACAGTGACAATATACATACAGTCTGGTCCGTTCGTCTATGAGTATCGCATATCTGGCCTAGGGGGCTAGTAACGTCAGACCCTCAATAGCGGTATAAGTCGTGTCAGAGAGTAGCCCAGAACACCCTGAGATACTACTGGAGTACCTACCAGTAAATCTCCTGCCTCGGCCGAGGGCTTTGTGTAATGGCTCTCCTAGACACAGCGCGATCTCACCCCCAATACCGGGAGAGACGAATCCCCTGCCGATCCGCTCACTTGCCTCCAATGTGGCTCGGGACTGTATCCAACTAAAACCTGTTTGCACAACTCCTTTGAGCGTGGTAGGGTAGTAATCTAAGTACAGTGGGAACTCACATGAGACAAATGACGATCTCAGGTCGATGAACTAACCTGTACACATGTCACCAGGGAACTGCTATCTGACGATATGTATAATACCAACTAGCATGTTCCCGGCGAGTCCTGTCCGGTGTACTCATAACCCAATGAGCACCTGTATACATCTTAGGTGATCCAACAGACACCAGTGGCTTGTGAGACCGGCCACCGCCCCTCGTCGGGGTCTCGACTGTATACACTAGTTTACTCTGGAATATCGATGCCCTGTCTCGAAACTCTCACGACTAGGGACACTTTAAGGATGTGCTTACAGACCCCAGCTCCCACGTATATGATCGCCATCATACTGCTGGTAGTCAATCAAGAATCCTATGGGCTCTATCATCATGCAATAGTGAACTAAAGCATGTATACGATGATAAAGACAAACCAGATAGCAAACTATCATCTCGAGCAAGACTGTCATATCGGTATAGGTCCTGCCTCAATCATTGCAATCACGTACCTGCGATCCAATAATTGACTTTGAGGGCACTATCTCCAACAATCTCCCACTTGCACTTAAGGCTAATTATTTCGATGTCGCATACTCACAGCTCGTGTGATATCGAACATCCAACTCCTCTACTAATCAGTTTCACAAAGTTAGTTTGTAAAACTCTTGTGTTTGAGAAATAGCCTCAGTGAGTAGATCCGCCATGGTGTTTCTTTCTATATCTCTCTAAATCTCAAATTCGCGGAGAAAACTATCTCCCGAATCGAGTAATACCTGTCTTAGAATATGTCTGAATATCTGATGGGACCTAGTTCATAAATGAACTTGAAATCCAAACTTCTTAGAATGTATTGATAACTGAACCTAATCAGTATCCAGCACCATGCCTCCCACAGTATCCTCTTGGACCACCTGTCCATAATACTGTCCCTCGTCAGAGGGAAAACTATAACTCTGACAATCACTCTGTCATCCATGTCACCTTTGAAGCCTGGAATGATAACCGTCTCCCGAAGGAGGCTGCCGTCATCAAATCCGTAGAACATTCACTCATGTTCTAAAACTGCTTCCTTATGTATCTTCAGGATTGGATTAATATAAACTTATCGCATTAAGTGCAAAAACTACATCTGGTGTGGTACTTGACATCTCATGATTGACTCAATTGCCTAAGCAAGTGATCTGCCAATCATGCACATCCCTCTCCCCTTTAGTCTCTAAGACACCTTTAGAGAGGGTGACTCCATCACCTACAGGTACACCACCATACCAGGAGTCATCTATTCTAAATACCATTAGAATACTGTCATAGTACCCAAATTGGGAAACTACCCAAATCTAGATCTAAAAACCATAGATCTAGTAACCAGAATGTCTGATATTATATCCATGTCCTTTGTGAAAAAACAACTGTGTGACGACCACAGTACAACCAAGCGTAGTATAGGAATTTTACTTCCTACTCTGTGTATGTCATCCAAATACCAGGACATCACACCCTACTACCTTCTTAGCAGATCCATCCCCCATTCTGATGAAGTCAAACCTATGACTGTCACATCAAAATTAGATGATCTTATCTCCGCTATATCTGCTTAAGTCTATAAATAGACATAAGCTACTTGTGTAGGGTTCCTAGGCACACTAATGAAGTCTCACAAGTGATCAAACATGGCCAATTAATATTTTACAAGTGCCGAGAAACCTTAATACAGATCGTTAACTAGATATATAGGCGATGCGATGCAAGTAAACAACTTTATAGCTAAAGGGAAGGGGCTACAACCTTTGTAGATCCGGTTCTCCACTTCCTCAGCTCCACGTAGACGTCCCTCCGCTGAACAAATCGGATCTTGGACTCTAGTGTCGGTTTCATCGGAGAAATGGGCGGGCTAGGTCGTCGACTTCGATGCCTAAGATGATCTACGTCGAGGCATCACAAGATCAAGCTCCCACTTCACCAAGTCATGAAACTTGTGAAGAAAACACCCTATACTACTTGGCAAGAGGTAGAGGATGAAGAAATAGGAAGTGGGTTCACTTTAGAATTGGATTTCTCACTCATTTTCAAGAGTTGACATTGTTGGTAGCAAGCTTCTTCATCTTTGAAGATGAAGAAGAAGAAGAAAAAAGAATTATGATAAGTTATTTTTCAAATGGAAAATAAATGAATACTTATCATAAACCAACCATGGTCAAGTGTAGAGAATGAACTAGGGTTAAGTTAAAGGGTTAGGGTTTAGGAAAGAAACAAAATGGCTTTGACTTTCAACACTTCAAGAAGTTTCAAGAAAGAAACAAAATAAGTCACCATTTTATTTATCCTTCCAAAAAGAATAAATAAATAAATAAATGAATAGATAACAAAATCAAAAACCCTAACCATTTAAATAACCATGGTTTAATTCTTTACACAAACTCAAATTAGGATGTATCATCAAACATGATACAATCAAGTGCACACTAAAATATATCACATATACAATGTGCACATCAAGTGAGAAAATCCTATTAAAGTGAACCAATACTATTTAATGCAAAGTAATATATCAAATATATAATTATACATTAAATCATTAAATCAACACTTGATTCAATGATCCGGTCATGTCGCATATAACCAACTAGTATCCAATGTATCGACTTATCGAATCAATCCTCGATTCGATAACTAGGTTATATCGCATACAACCAATCGATACATTCATCGCGAGAATAGAATACGGTATCACATACCCGCATTATTCTCGGTCCCACACATATCTCATATGCGCTCCTATTTCGTTTCGCTTGAGCCAGGAAACCTCTGTGTAGGACTCTAAAGACTCGTCAATACGCCGGCAGCAGATGATGATCATATCAAGCACCCACAAGCCGCAAGCGGTCTGCTAAACGTAACGGCCACCCGGGTATTGAGCGATCAGAAGATCGACGAGCAAGCCCGCTCACACTCCTGTGAATCCAACCAGTAACACTTACCGTATAGTCCGGTCTGTTCGTCTGATATGTCGCATATCTCGCCTAGGGGTGGTAAACGTCAGACCCCAATAGCTCGATAAGTCATGCCGACGTAAGGTCCATAACATTCATGAAACTACTGATAACTCTTACCAGTATATCACAACAACCCTGGCCAGGGATTTCCTGTTATGGCCAGTCGAGCATAGCACAACAGCAACCCCCAATACCGGGAGAGACGAATCCCCTCCTATCGCTCATTGCCTCCATGTGAGTCGGGACTGTACCCAAAAACCACTTGTTTGCACGACTCAGTAGAGCCGTGGTAGGGTGGAAATCAAAGCACAGTGGGAGACACACAAGACTCTATGACGATCTCGGGTCAACAGACTAAGCTGTACCAGTGTCACCAGAGAACTGCCATCTGACATGAGGTATAATACCATCTGGGAGTTCTCGGCGAGTCCGTTCAGTGTACCCAGTCTCCACTGAGCACCCGCATACCATCTCTGATGTCAAACACCAATGGATATGGGATCATCCATCGCCCATCACATGGGTCGAGAAGATATACGCTAGTCTACTCTGGAATATCGATGCCCCGTCTCGATATTCCCACGACTAGGAACAATGAAGGATGTACTCATTGACTACCCAGGCCCCACTAGTATGATCTTCATCACAGTCCTGGAAGTCGAGTACACATCCTAAGGGCTTTATCAACATGTAATCAGAGAGACAGAAAGTATACATGTTAAGATAAAGAGCAACCAGATAGCGTACTATCATGCCGAGCAAGAAAGTCCTACCCATATATGTCCCAGCATCCACTACAATATACATCCTATGTACAGTAATGGCCTCTAGGGCATACATATAACTAACAATCTCCCACTTACACTAGGGCCATCTATAGCAGTGGTTGCAGTATCACATACTCAACCATCCCATATAAGTCTCTCTTTGGGAAAAGGCCTTCGTGAGTGGATCCGCTGTGTTGTCCTCTGAGTCTACTCTCCTTACCTTGGTCACCCTGGAGATCAACTATCTCCATGATCAGGTGATGCTGCGTCAGAATATGTCTGGATCACTGATGGGATCATGGTTCCTTAGCCAAAGCCACACTTCCATTGTCACACAATGGTGGGAACCTCGTTCATCTTATGAACCAATATACACCCAAACTTCCTCTTTGGTAGTATCTTTAATAGCGATGTTACCAGCCTTTATCGTCTAGTTTGCCACGGTATCTAGCTTGGAACTCTTCCAACATACCGTCCCTTCACTGAGGGTAAAGACAATGCCTGCGACTGACATTCAGTCGTCCTTATCACCCTGGAACCTTTCCAGTGATTCTCCCCAGGATCAACTGATACCATCTCACTTCAATTAGTGAGAATCCTAACATCCATTTAGATCTATCTCATAGACCCAAATCTCAGGATTAAGGAGGTATCACTTTGATCCTATATGGAGAATCTATGTGATAAGAGGAGATCGACCGATCGTAGCATAGGAAACTATTTTCCTATCAAGAGTATGTCATCCACGTACTCTACGAGGATCATAACCATACTTCCTACTACCTTTTTGTATATACAAGGTTCATCTACCATTTTGATGATGTCAAACTGTTTGACTATTACATCAAAACAGACGTTCCAACTCCGCGATGCCTGCTTTATCATATAAAACATCTTGCACACGTTTCCGCTGCTCCCATTGTCTACGAAGCCCTCTGGCTGTGTACTTATAGACGCTTTCTTCCAAATCATCATTTAGAAGAGCTGTCATGACACTCAACCATCAGATATCGTAGTCATGGTATGTAGCCGTGGCAAGTAGGATCTGGATGGACTTAAGCATAGGAACTGGAAAAAGGTTTCATCATTATCCACGCCTGGTCGATGACGAAAACCTTTAACAAGTCTAGCTTTGAAAGTCTCAACCTTTCCATGTACACCAAGTAATCTTCTCAAGATATACTTGCTCCTGATGGGGATTTAACCCTTCAGATAAAGCAACCAAAGTCCATACTTTGTTGGTGTATAAGGATTCCATCTCAGATCGCTAAGCATCCAGCCATTCTTACAGAGTCCCACTCTTGATGGCCAGCTCGAAACTAGTTGGGTCATCATCTCATGATGCATTCCTCTCTCCCACTGTCATAGAGAAACCGAAGTATCTCTCAAGTGGGTGAGGAACCCTACTAGATCGGCGGAGAGGCTGAGGTTCGTTGGAATCTACCGAATCCTTTGGTTCTATCAAATCATCTGCAGTAGTTTGTATAACTGGAACGTTTCCAGTTCTACAGAACTGACCTTGCCTCGATCTTGTCCGGATTTTGCTTTTAGACATAGGCCGGACAACCCTAAATCTTAACTAACTTAAGATATGGGCTCTTCCCTTTCCATATCACATATGAAGCGGTAGGCAACTGATTTGATTGGAACCCTATTCAATAGGTATGCAACTTCTTAAGTGCATAACACCCAATAGGAAAAAGGTAACTCAGTAGTACTCATCATAGAGCACACCTTATCATATAGGGTGTGATTGCTCCGCCCCGATATACCATCGTGCTATGGTGTATACGGAGGAGTAATGCTGAGAGAGAATCTCATTCTCTATTAGAATAGTCCAGGAATTCCATGCACAAGTATTCTCCTCCTCGATCACATCAAAGGACATAATACTTATACCCGTATTTTGGTTCTCTACTTCTATCTTATATTCTGTGAATATCTCAAAAGGTTCAGACTTGTGTTTCAACAGGAACATATGTCTGAATCTAAAGAGATCATCAGAGAATGTAATGAAGTACGAAGAACCGGTCTTGGCATGTGTAGACAGGGGACCTACATACATCAACATGTATCATCCCAAGAGTTCACTAACTCTTTCTCTGTTTCCTGTAAACGGAGCTATGGTCATCTTATCTCTGTGACATGACGGGCAAGTTTCACAAGATGTAAATTCAAACTGATTTAAATATGCATCTAAATGTAACTTAGCTAGTCGGGTCGCATTGATATGACCTAGTCTACAATACCTCAAGAAGGATCCGTTCATTTCTGAACTTTTCCTCTTGCGTGTGTTCTATATACTAAGAACTGTAGTTTGATTTAGAACATTAATACTTTTAGATAACGTACCTGAACCGATCAACTTTTGATATAGGAAATGTTCAAAACATTATCCAACAATACAAAATTTTATCATTTCTTTACTAATAAAGAGACTGATATGATTTTGTATATCAGGTTCGGTATCTAATAACATTCGTTCAGAATCAATGTATTGGTATTACAGGGTGACAGTGACCAACAGACTTGGCTGCAACGCTTGCCCCGTTTTCTGCCTCATGAAACTTATCACCCATTCTCAGTTCTCTACCTATATGTAGTCCTATGTAACAGATTACATATCTGGGATCCTGATCCGGTATCAATATACCCAGGACGTAGAGGATACAGAGAAACAGTTCTTTGTAACGAACACACCCGAAGGAGATGCATCATATGCATTTTCTTCGTTTGGGAGGCATAGGAATTCTGGTATTCCCCTATTTCCTGCTCTGTCTTATAACAATTATAAGTTGGAGTGGGACCAACGTTCTCCAGCTTAGTATAACAAGCGGGTTCGGTCAATACATCCATATTATTATCTTGATTAAGGCGTGATATGGTCGCTACCTGGAGAGAGAGAGAAGAAAACACTCTGCGTGCGCTCTTGCAAGATTAGATTGGTTATTTATTTTATCTAATCAGGATGGCTCCCACTGTTTTTATCAAATCTTCCTTCAAACCCTAAAAGGAAAGACTAGCCGGGATTAATTACACTCTACAAGTTCGCCAATCTTTCAGCCAGGCCAGTGTCGGTACTTTGAGGGAGGTTCCCCATGCTTTCGCACGGACCTAATTACAGTAAACCTCGTTTTCCCAGAGGCGTAACCCCGTTGACACCTTTCTAGACACCTACTTAATCGGCTAATTGTAAAGTGCAAAACTCTCCCAGGAGTAACAATTACTCGCAGTGGGTATCGGGATCCAACTATCATATAGAAGGTATGCAATCTCATTGCAAATTTCAACACTTGAAACTCCCGATAAAGGTTTTTACCCCTAGCACCTATGACCTTAACTATGGTCAACAAATCATAAGTACTAGTCAAGTTCTACCCGTCATTTCATGATTAATTAGACCCACCCACATGACCCTTAACTAAGGTCAACAAAGTCACGCGACTGTCCTAACTAATCGCATCATATGCGGTGTAGGAAGACATCACTTAGCTACCGTACACTGTGCCTTGACTATGGTCAACAAACACAGCACGAATACTAAGTACTCTACTTCCTAAAATGACGGAGGGTTGCGAATGGTTTTTATGAAAATCTTTAACGCTTTGAACTTGATCTCGTTGCGGAATCAAATAGTTTTTAAATGGAATGTTTTTGAAGCTTTTCTAGTTTTGCTAAAGGGGTCACTCCCGGTGAAGGGATCGTCGGCCCTTTTCTCGTCGAATGAGGTGCGGGATATATCATATATATCACTGTGCAAAGCAGAAACTATAGAAGCAATCAAAAAACAAACCGAGAGTTGTAGTATCTACCAGTTATTGCTAAAGGATTCACTCCCGGTGAAGGGATCTCGGTCCTTTCCTTATCGAATAAGGTGCAGGATGTTCTACAAGGAACACCGCGATGCAAAGCAAGAACTGTAGCTACCTGTTTTATTTTGAAATTCGATTCCACAACATCAATTAGGTTTATTTTCTTTCATTAATCTCATTAATGAATATCCCATCATTTAAATTACCTAAACATCATAGATAAATATGACGTACGCTTATGCCATCCGCATTCGCCTCGATGTCCCGTCTGCACCGTTAGGTTAGGTAACTAACGGCAGAGCGGGGCAGGGCTAGCGCTGGTGTAAAACATAAGCAACGTCTATATAATATATCATATATACTATATATACTATCTATCTGAACAAATCACATGATCACATCACATATAACGCAGCAGAAAATATCATATGAAATATTGGATATACTAGGACTTCCGTGTTTTTAATACGAGCCAGTATAAAACACGGATTCCACGGTCGTGATGAATAGCCAATCCCACACCCCTAGACCCTTACGAGAGCAGCAAGCAACCCTACCAATTCTAGGGTTAGGAGACCCGGACTCGACTCCTCGAGTTGGTCTCCCACTGGACCCCAGAACCCGGTTACTTGTGCTCCCCTCCATGGGTCTATCCTAATGCGGAAAAGTAAATAATATACAAATGGTGACAACATCCGCAACCTGGAAGTGCCCCAATAAAAGAATATTACATACAAGTTTTTACATGAATGAAAATGAAAAACACTCATCTCATATAAAAACCCCCCGGCTATTCGAACACGACGATCCAATATAACATATCCAGTAACACATAACATCACATGTCATCAACGTAAGTAAATATGCGCATCCCAATTGTCGTTGACATATAGCAACGAAACCGGCGATATCACATATTACACTTACGGTCACAGAAAAGAAAGTGTAAAACTACAACAGTTGGAATCCGCAACCTCTTTAGACATCACATGCCTAATCAAATGAATTCCTTAGACATCACATGCCTAACAATTATAAACCCCGCATTTTAGTCTCATTATCGAAAACACTTTTCAATATCAAGTCGGGCAATTCAACAAGATTCCCGACATTCTGATCGAATGCTCGTCGCAAACTTTAGTAGGCGGCCGCACCCCTGAGACCGTCGACGAAGTGCACCAAGGCGGAACACCGCTGCCGCGAGCACCCAGACGGATGCTTTCGGCGACGGGGTTCTCCTACAGTCACTTGGTCGAGGCTATGGAGTGAGGCTGTCTATTAAGTTTACCCGGCGAGTATCCGCGTACACTACGTGATTGCGACGGACTTTTGATCGCATCGAAATTCCATGGCAACCGATCAAGTGAGACTAAACTGCTATGTTTATAACTTCATTCGGTTATCTCATAACTATTTGCGAATTCCAAGTATTGTATCACATTCCGGATAAATAGAAAAATGTTAAACTTTTCGATCGAACAATCGAACACCCAAGTTTTCCCGATACAGCTCAACACATGAAACAAGTTTAAAAACATCCAGTTCATGTCTCAGTACCAACGGTCCAGCCGTAGAAGGGTCAAGCCAACGCCTCACATGCGGCACGCCGTACTGCCCCAAACCCGAAGGTTCAAAGGGCAGTTCAAGACGGTCACATAATCGAGTTAAGGTTTGTTGTCTTCTAGAGGGACCATCGCGTTACTTGCACTACTTAGAACGTTATTAAACTACAGAAATATCCAACAATTGGAAATTTCCCGACAGGGAAAAAAGTGGGTATTTATATCCGGTCGAACTTTTTAACATATTCTAAAATTACCCGGAAAAACACACAGACAAAGTTTGATAATCCGATCGAATCTACGAAGCTCCAAAACACCCCAGAAAACTCAACTCTTGAGTTCAGATTAAAATATCCCAGAAAACTCAGCACCACAAGAAACAAATTACTGTGCAAAATTGGAAGGCTGACGTCATCATGTTGCTGCGGAACCGCCGCAGAAGCCAGGCTTCTGCCGCAGTTCCGCCGCGCATTAGACGTATCACTTGGTCAAATTTGCACCATAATTCTTAGAATTTCCTGCTGAATTTTTTAAGCATTTTTAATCTGGAAAAAACCCAGTTTTTGAAAAAAGTCCAGAGAGCATGAAAAAATAGGGTTTCGATGTTCGTTCGGATTTCAAACGTCGTCTAGACTTCGCCTAAGGCTCTAGCTAGTCTCTGATACCACTGTAGGGTTCCTAGGCACACTAATGAAGTCTCACAAGTGATCAAACATGGCCAATTAATATTTTACAAGTGCCGAGAAACCCTAATACGGATCGTTAACTAGATATATAGGCGATGCGATGCAAGTAAACAACTTTATAGCTAAAGGGAAGGGGCTACAACCTTTGTAGATCCGGTTCTCCACTTCCTCAGCTCCACGTAGACGTCCCTCCGCTGAACAAATCGGATCTTGGACTCTAGTGTCGGTTTCATCGGAGAAATGGGCGGGCTAGGTCGTCGACTTCGATGCCGAAGATGATCTACGTCGAGGCATCACAAGATCAAGCTCCCACTTCACCAAGTCATGAAACTTGTGAAGAAAACACCCTATACTACTTGGCAAGAGGTAGAGGATGAAGAAATAGGAAGTGGGTTCACTTTAGAATTGGATTTCTCACTCATTTTCAAGAGTTGCCATTGTTGGTAGCAAGCTTCTTCATCTTTGAAGATGAAGAAGAAGAAGAAAAAAGAATTATGATAAGTTATTTTTCAAATGGAAAATAAATGAATACTTATCATAAACCAACCATGGTCAAGTGTAGAGAATGAACTAGGGTTAAGTTAAAGGGTTAGGGTTTAGGAATGAAACAAAATGGCTTTGACTTTCAACACTTCAAGAAGTTTCAAGAAAGAAACAAAATAAGTCACCATTTTATTTATCCTTCCAAAAAGAATAAATAAATAAATAAATGAATAGATAACAAAATCAAAAACCCTAACCATTTAAATAACCATGGTTTAATTCTTTACACAAACTCAAATTAGGATGTATCATCAAACATGATACAATCAAGTGCACACTAAAATATATCACATATACAATGTGCACATCAAGTGAGAAAATCCTATTAAAGTGAACCAATACTATTTAATGCAAAGTAATATATCAAATATATAATTATACATTAAATCATTAAATCAACACTTGATTCAATGATCCGGTCATGTCGCATATAACCAACTAGTATCCAATGTATCGACTTATCGAATCAATCCTCGATTCGATAACTAGGTTATATCGCATACAACCAATCGATACATTCATCGCGAGAATAGAATACGGTATCACATACCCGCATTATTCTCGGTCCCGCACATATCTCATATGCGCTCCTATTTCGTTTCGCTTGAGCCAGGAAACCTCTGTGTAGGACTCTAAAGACTCGTCAATACGCCGGCAGCAGATGATGATCATATCAAGCACCCATAAGCCGCAAGCGGTCTGCTAAACGTAACGGCCACCCGGGTATTGAGCGATCAGAAGATCGACGAGCAAGCCCGCTCACACTCCTGTGAATCCAACCAGTAACACTTACCGTATAGTCCGGTCTGTTCGTCTGATATGTCGCATATCTCGCCTAGGGGTGGTAAACGTCAGACCCCAATAGCTCGATAAGTCATGCCGACGTAAGGTCCATAACATTCGTGAAACTACTGATAACTCTTACCAGTATATCACAACAACCCTGGCCAGGGATTTCCTGTTATGGCCAGTCGAGCATAGCACAACAGCAACCTCCAATACCGGGAGAGACGAATCCCCTCCTATCGCTCATTGCCTCCATGTGAGTCGGGACTGTACCCAAAAACCACCTGTTTGCACGACTCAGTAGAGCCGTGGTAGGGTGGAAATCAAAGCACAGTGGGAGACACACAAGACTCTATGACGATCTCGGGTCAACAGACTAAGCTGTACCAGTGTCACCAGAGAACTGCCATATGACGTGAGGTATAATACCATCTGGGAGTTCTCGGCGAGTTCGTTCAGTGTACCCAGTCTCCACTGAGCACCCGCATACCATCTCTGATGTCAAACACCAATGGATATGGGATCATCCATCGCCCATCACATGGGTCGAGAAGATATATGCTAGTCTACTCTGGAATATCGATGCCCCGTCTCGATATTCCCACGACTAGGAACAATGAAGGATGTACTCATTGACTACCCAGGCCCCACTAGTATGATCTTCATCACAGTCCTGGAAGTCGAGTACACATCCTAAGGGCTTTATCAACATGTAATCAGAGAGACAGAAAGTATACATGTTAAGATAAAGAGCAACCAGATAGCGTACTATCATGCCGAGCAAGAAAGTCCTACCTATATATGTCCCAGCATCCACTACAATATACATCCTATGTACAGTAATGGCCTCTAGGGCATACATATAACTAACAACTTGCCCACTATGCTTCCGCTGCTCCCACTGACTACGACAACCCTTTGGCAGAATAATATCTACGTACACTTCTAAAGCTAGTTTAGAATGACGTTATACTTATCCTCTTGCCGGGTCTCATAGCCTGGAACAACAGCAGTGTCAAGTCTGGGTATACAAGAACCTCACTGTCACCGTCCTTGAGGCTACCTGAGTACCTCTCGTGTGTTTGAGGTTACCCACCATATCTGCGGAGAGGCTATTGGAATGTCAAACCTGATTGAATATATAGGTCCTATTAAATTTTCCGTAACCGTTTGCGGTTCTGGAATCACTTCCAGTTCTACCATACTCCCACTATTGTTTTCTGAAAAAATCCATTTTACTAAAACTGTGGCGAGTCAAGAACAATATCACTATTGATCTTTCAGATGGTAGAAATGTCAACCCTCGTCAAAGCCAGGGTCAACCCACAAACAGCCATTACAGAAACATGCCTTGAGTTATCCAGTGTCTGGTTTTAAGCATAAGCTGGACAACTTCCCGTATCTTTAACATCGTTAAGATATGAACCATTCTATATACAATATAGAAATAGAGGCACTAATTTAATTGGAACCAGATTCAAAAACATGCAGTTATCTCCAGTGCATATCAACTTAATGGAAAAAGGCTAATCAGCATTACTCAACTTATGAATCCATCCAATTATGAGTAACCTGAAAGAGAAACAAGTTTCTCAAAACCATTACTATCATCTGAATACTAATCACAAGAATCTACATCTTCGATCTTTTCGAAGAATTCTGATACTTGCGACATCTGGTTCTCTACTTTATTCTTATACCCATAACTTCTTAGACATTGTATTTCTATGAAACACTTGTCTAAAAACTAGAGAAGTCACAAGTAAACAGAACATAGTACGAGGCCCTACCCTTTTGTCCTGACGGACACTGGACACCATACAATACTCTGTATAAGTCCGCTGAGTTGAATAACTCATAACCTGTGTATCGTAGGTTGAAAACCGTACCCAGGCGATTTCCTAAAATATCACCAATTACAACGAATTCCGATATAATGAGGATGATCACCTAATTCCCAATAACTTACTCCCACTCATCATCTGTAAAAACCACACAGATATGAGAATGAAACCTGGTAAATACATACCTTGGAGTAAGTATCTAATCGGGAAATCAGTTTACAATTAACAATGCACAGTGAAACTGAAACATGAAAATGTTTCGTAGGGGTATCCTGGTATTCTTAGTAATGCCTCTTCCATAATCCAATTCATGACTGTAACCGTATATTTCTTTGCCATCTCTCCAAATCCCTTTATTTGTCTTTAGTCATTTCCTTCTGTACACCTTCGTTATGCTAAATGGTTTTCTTCCTTCCCTACCGTTCGGCACCAGCCTATGGTTTGGAAGAAGACTATCCAGTAAGCATAATAGGTGTACTCTCCTAATCCTAGGAGTACTCGCAACTTTGAGAGAAGGTTATGATAAAAGACTACTGAATAAAAACTTATTCTATTTCTCCCGAACTGGGGAAAAACTAAAGGTGAAAAAGGAGTGGCGATGAAGTACGCGGTTTGGTCGTGAATGATAACAGTCGCAATTTACTTTTGCCCTTTTTCTAATCCCTTCATTTTGTCTTTACATATTACTTTCTGTACACCCTATTTAGGCTAATTGGTTTTCTTCATTCCCTACCTTTCGGCACCTGCCTATGGTTTGGAATAAGACTATCCAATAAGCGTAATAGGTGTACTCTCCTAAACTAAGGTGTCCTCGCAACCTGAGAGAAGGTGATAACAAAAGACAACTGAATAAACTAATTCTATTTCTTCTGAACCTGGATCCATCCTCGAAGAAGTCCCTTCGAGTTCGTATATAACCATACGATGGATCTATCCAATGGAAGTGGATATCCGTAGTAATACGGGGTGTTCTGAGAAATGCAAAGGGTAAAAGAAGGAGCGGCAATGACTTATGCAACTTTAGACAATCCAAAGGCCAGTATTTTAAGAAGGTTCGGTCAACTTAGTCACTGAGTCATAGTCTAGGTCGGTCAAAGGTCGCTGCCAAAGAGAGAGAGAAAAGAAACACTCTGCGTGCACTCTAACCTAGATCAGAATGGTTATCAATTTATCTAATTAGGAAACCTCCCACTGTAATCTTAAATTCTCCTCCAAACCAGAAAGAAGAATTAGTCGGGATCACCCGAAGAGTAAACCAACTCATCAGTGAGAATCGGGATCCAACTATTATCGCATGATAACTTGATGGAAGCCACTCAAGTTATCACACTCCAGAAGGTATGCGCATGCCTGGCAAGTTTCCTCTATGTTTGAAACTCCCGATGTGATTTTTGCCCCATGCTCTTATAACCTTGGCATTGGTCAAAATGTCATAAGCCACATGCCAAGTTCTACCCGTCATTGTCCAGGTTAATTTGAACCCACCCGCACATGCCCCTGACGTTGGCCAGGTATGACAGAACGACTATCCCAAACCAACTCATCTATCTATGCAACAATTGAATACCCAGCAGCTACCAAACATTATGCCTTGGCGTTGGTCAAAATACATAGCTTGAATACTACTGAATACTCAAAAGAAATGACGGAGGGCTACGGCTGGTTTTTGGCGAAAAACCTTTAACGTAATGAACTTGATTCTCGTTGAAGGAACCTGATAGCTTTTTATAAAAATATAGTAACGAAAAACCTTTGCTAAAGAGGTCACTCCCGGTGAAGGGATCTCGGCTCTTTCCTCGTGGAATGAGGTGCAGGATATTCCAACTGAACACCGCGATGCAAAGCAACTTGTAATCGACTATATTGAAGTTATTACCCTGACGTAAACTTCTGCCCAAGGGGTCACTCCCGGTGAAGGGATCTCGGCCCTTGCCTCGTGGAATGGGGTGCAGGATATTCTAACTGAATACCTCTATGCAAAACAAAAGGAAACATCTTTGTAATAACACCTTTTTAAATTTGTTCCAACAACATCAAATATAGGTTTGATTTATATTGCATTGATAAGAATCAACGCAATCCCATCAATCAATCACACCAGAAAAAGAACGAAAATATAATGTACGTATATGCCATCCGCATTCGCCACTGGGTCCCGTCATCACCCGTTAGGTTACTTAACTAACGACAGAGCGGGGGTTGGACTAGCGCGGGTGTAAAATACAACATCTAATAGTATATATACCAATATACAATAATCGCTCCAGGCGTGATAATATGCAACATTACAGAAAAGTAATAAGCATCACAGAACAAAACAGATAATCTGGGATCCCCGGGTTTCACAGAGCCGCTGCTGAAACCTGACGTTCCCCTGGTCATGTGGATAGCCTGTGCAATGAAACCTAGACCCCTACGGGTGCGGCAAGTTACCCGCCAAAACCTGAAGCGAGGTAGTCCCCACAGCATAGTGAATGGAACACCCGGCACTTCACGGAATCCGGTAAATTAAGCACCCCTCCTTGGGTCAACCTGTACCCCCTACGAGTGCGGCGAATAGTCTGCCAATTCTAGAGTGAGGCCCCTCTGCCTCTCAAAGCCATGAGATACGGACCCGTTGCCTTCCAGAATCCGGCTATCCGTGCACTCCTTCACGGGATAAACCTAGTACAGAAATAAAAATATGTACAACGGGTACATCGACCTCGACCCGGTCGTGCCCCAAAAGAATATTATACAACAGGCAGTGACGGAAGTCCACATGTTGGACGCTCGCCCTGCAATATCAAATGTACAAATAAATCCAAACTGCACTATCATTGCACCCTGCTATCCACCATGACAAATCCGCAACATCACAGCACAATACAGAACATCAACGCGAATGTCACGTTCGCAAACCCGTCTAAAAGAACTATAGCAATTAGACGCGGTTTACCGATCGAATGACATTCCCGGTCGGAGATATAAAGTAAGTACTGCATACTAACAAATTTAAAATTTCGATCGACTAAATTTCTTGAAGTGGGCCCCACGTACATCTGCTGTATAGTAACAAAATCTGGGCCCAAAAGAACTATTCCAAAACCCACAATTTACCAAATTCAGCTCACTGTGAAAAATTGATGCACTGTTCCCACTAAAGCGCCGTTGTTCCGCGGCCAAACCCTAGGTTGGACCGCGGATCCGCGGTGCTCTTGTGGGATCACGTGCCCAATTTTCATCCGTATGCTTAAAAAACCCTGCTTTGTTTTCTGCTAATAATTTTTAGACCCTGTTTAAAATCGACAGAAACTTAAGCACTTGAAAATTGTGATTTCGGAAATTACGATCGATCGATCTTTTAAACGCGTTAGCACAAGTTAGTATAGCTTAATGTTGAGGCTCTGATGTAGGTCCACGGTAGCGCCCCGGCCGTCTAACAGACGCCAAATGTGGAACAAAATTTTTTTATAAATTGGCGCTATCGTGTACCGTAACCCGGATCTGCAATTAAAGCTAAACTAACAAACTACAAAGTGGGTCGAAGAGTTATACCGAATGATCCGAGTCCTTCGGTCTTCAACCATCATCCCACGCTTGTTGCGGCTGCTCCGATCTCCTCGATCTCCAGTCTTGTCGTCCAGGTGGCACCACGTCGACGGATCTTTAAACGGGCTCCCGCCTCTGAACCGAGGCAACTCGATCGTCAAGTTTGCTAAAAGAGACGACCAAGATGAAGTAGAGAATGAGTTGAACACTTTGTCTCGTACGTCCAAGGCTATGGACGAACGGTTAATGAAGTTGCCTTTTGGATCGGGTGAAAAGAGAAACCGATCACATCTAATTTCTATGCATCAAAACTTATATATTTTTTCCAAATAACAACCATGCTTCTCACCAAGGGGGTGGCCGGCCACTTATAGGAGAGGAGGGAGGTGAGTGTAGGAGCTAGGAGGTGACCACAAGATTAAATGAGATGATGAATCACCAAGACACCTAGTATGAACATAATCAATGCAAACCAATCACAATTAACCTAGTCACCTTGTCATTAAATGCACCATTAATGACCTAATGACTCACAAGCCTTGTCACCCTCTCTAGAACCTTCTAGAACACTGACTCACCTCATCAAGAAAAGATAAATCCGCATTTAACCGACTGTTAAATACGGCTGATAGAAATCTGGAAACTGTTAACTTCCAAAAGTGATCCTGAAACGAATTTCAGGATAACCCCGTAATGGTATAAACATACCCGCATTTGTATTACGACTGAATACAAATGCATCTGAGACAAAGATATTATATCTACACAGTATAATACCCGGATTCGGCTTAAACCAAAGCCGACCAGTATTATCTGTCCGAAAAACAACACGTGCGAAAACGCACGTGCTTTTTTCGAACCTTGCCATAAAACCATACGGTCTCTACAACGTTTCGCCCGAACTTGGGAAAGTGTCTGTGGGGGACTCTAATGACTCATCAACACACTGGCACTGGGTATAACCACTAGCACGTCAGAGGTACGAGCTGTACATAACGTTTTGCCTATGTATTGATTGGAAGGGAAGCTGACGAGCGAACTCATCTCTAAACCCTACTGAGCCTAACTGTGACAATATACATACAGTCCGGTCCGTTCGTCTATGAGTATCGCATATCTGGCCTAGGGGGCTAGTAACTTCAGACCCCTAATAGCTGTATAAGTCGTGTCAGAGAGTAGCCCAGAACACCCTAAGATACTACTGGAGTACCTACCAGTAAATCTCCTGCCTCGGCCGAGAGCTTTGTGTAATGGCTCTCCTAGACACAGCGCGATCTCACCCCCAATACCGGGAGAGACGAATCCCCTGCCGATCCGCTCACTTGCCTCCAATGTGGCTCGAAACTGTATCCAACTAAAACCTATTTGCACAAATCCTTTGAGCGTGGTAGGGTAGTAATCTAAGTACAGTGGGAACTCACATGAGACAAATGACGATCTCAGGTAGATGAACTAACCTGTACACATGTCACCAGGGAACTGCTATCTGACGATATGTATAATACCAACTAGCATGTTCCCGGCGAGTCCTGTCCGGTGTACTCATAACCCAATGAGCATCTGTATACATCTTAGGTGATCCAACAGACACCAGTGGCTTGTGAGACCGGCCACCGCCCCTCGTCGGGGTCTCGACTGTATGTAGGGTTCCTAGGCACACCAATGAGGTCTCACAAGGCATCAACCATGCCAATTTCAAATTTTTCTATGTGCCAAAGAACCCTATACGGATCGTTAACTAGAGGTAAAGGCGAAACAAGAACTAGTTAACAACTTAACTGCTAAGTGATAGGAAATTCAACCTTTGTAGATCCGGTCCTCCACCTCCATAGCTCCGTGATGATTTCCTCTCGCTGCGATCATCGGATCCCGGACTCTAGCGTCGGCTTCATCGGAGAAATGGGCGGGCTAGGTCGTCGACTTCGATGCCGAAGATGATCTATGTCGAGGCAACTCAAGATCAAGCTCCAACTTCACCAAGTCAAGAAACTTGTGAAGAAAACACCCTATACTACTTGGCAAGTGGTAGAGGATGAAGAAATAGGAAGTGGGTTCACTTTGGATTTGGATTTCTCACTCTTTTTCTCATTTCACCATTGAAGCTAGCAAGCTTCTTTCTTCTTGAAGAAGAAGAAGAAGAAGATAATATGATAAGAATTATTGAATAATAGAAAATAAGTGATTCTTATCATATTAGCAACCATGGTTATGTGTAGAGAGTAAACTAAGGTTAGGTGAATGGTTAGGTTAGGCATGAAACAAAAATGGTAGACTTTTTCAAAGCTTCATGAAGCTTCAATGTAAAACAAAAGTTGCAACCATTTCATTTCTTGCCAAAATGAAATAAATAAATAAATGAATAAATAAATTAAAACCCTAACCATTTACTTAACCAAGGTTTAAATCAAACATACACCCAAGTTTGCATGTATCATCAAACATGATACAAACTAGTGCACAAAACTATATCATATATACAATGTGCACATCAAGTGAGAAAATCCATCTTAAGTGAACTAATACTAGTTAATGTAAAGTAATATATTAAATATATAATTATACATTAAATCATTAAATCAACACTTGATTGAACGATCCGGTCATATCGCATATAACTGACTAATATCAAGTGTATCAATGTATCGAATCAACACTTGATTCCGTAACCCGGCTATATCACATATAACCGACCAATGATACAAATCGTGAGAATAGAATACAGTATCGCATACTGGTATAATTCTCAGTCCCACACATATCTCATATGCGCTCCTATTTCGTTTTGCTTGAGCCAAGAAACCTCTGTGTAGGACTCTAAAGACTCGTCAATACGCCGGCAGTAGGTGATGATCATATCAATCACCCACAAGCCGCAAGCGGTCTGCTAAACGTAACGGCCACCCGGGTATTGAGCGATCAGAAGATCGACGAGCAAGCCCGCTCACACTCCTGTGAATCCAACCAGTAACACTTTCCGTACAGTCCGATCTGTTCGTCTGATATGTCGCATATCTCGCCTAGGGGTGGTAAACGTCAGACCCCAGTAGCTCGATAAGTCATGTCGATATGAGGTCTATAACAGTTCGAGAAACTACTGGTAACACTTACCAGTAAATCTCAGCAACCCTGGCCAGGGATTTCCGGTTATAGCCAATCGAACACAGTGCAACATCAACTCCCTATACCGGGAGAGACGAATCCCCTCCTATCGTTCATTGCCTCAATGTGATTCGGGACTGTACCAAAAAACCACCGTTTTGCACGCCCTCTTGGACGTGGTAAGGTGGAAATCAAACCACAGTGGGAATCACACAAGACTCTATGACGATCTCGGGTCTACAGACTAACCTGTACTAGTGTCACCAGAGAACTGCCATCTGACGTAAGGTATAATACCATCTGGGAGTTCTCGGCGAGTCCGTCCAGTGTACCCAGTCTCCACTGAGCACCCGTATATAATCTCTGATGTCAAACACCAATGGATATGGGATCATCCATCGCCCATCTGTATGGGTCGAGAAGATATACGCTAGTCTACTCTGGTATATCGATGCCCCGTCTCGATACACCCACGACTAGGGACCTTGAAGGATGTACTTATGGACTACCATGTCCCCACTAGTATGATCCGCATCATAGTCCAAGTAGTCAAGTACATATCCTAAGGGCTTTACCAACATGCAACGGAGAGACAATCAGTGTACATGTTAAGGTAAAGAGTAACCAGATAGCATACTATCATGTCGAGCAAGAAAGTCCTCCCTATATATGTCCAAGCATCCACTACAATATACATCCTATGTACAGTAATGGCCTCTAGGGCATACATATAACTAACAATCTCCCACTTGCACTAGGGCCATCTGTAGCAGTGGTTGTAGTATCTCATACTCAACCATCTCATAATAGTCTCTCTCTGGGAAAAGGCCTTTGTGATTGGATCCGCCGTGTTGTCCTCTGAGTCTGCTCTCCTAACCTCGATCCCCTGGAGATCAACCATCTCCACGATCAGGTGACACTGCCTTAGAATATGTCTGGATCACTGATGGGACGGACGTTCCTTGGCATAAGCCACAACTCCATTGTCACACAATGGGAGGAACTAAGTTCATCTCATGAACAAATATACATCCAGACTGTCTCTTTGGTAGCATCTTAAGTAGCGATGTATCTAGCCTTTATCATCTAGTATGCCACGGTATCTAGCTTGGAACTCTTCCAACATACCGTCCCTCCACTGAGGGTAAAGACAATGCCTGCGACTGATATTCAGTCGTCCTTATCACCATGGAACCTTTCCAGTGATTCTCCCCAGGATCAATTGATACCATCTCACTTCGACAAGTGAGTATCCTAACATCCAATTAGATCTATCTCATAGATCCAAAATAAGGATTTAGGAGGTATCATCTTTGATCCTATATTGAGAATCATTGTGATAAGCGGAGATTGACCGAGCGTAGTATAGGAAACTCCTTTCTTATCAAGAGTATGTCATCCACGTACTCTACGAGGATCTCCACCATACACTCTACTACCCTTTGTATATGCAAGGTTCATCTACCATTTTGATGATGTCAAACTCTTTGAATAACACATCAAAACAGACGTTCCAACTCCGCGATGCCTGCTTTATCACATAAAACATGTTGCACACGTTTCCGCTGCTCCCACTGTCTACGAAGCCTTCTGGCTGTGTACTTATAGACGTTCTCTTCTAAATCAGTATTTAAAAAAGCAGTCATGACACCCAACCACCAGATATCGTAGTCATGGTATGTAGCCGTGGCAAGTAGGATCTGGATGGACTTAAGCATAGCCACCGAAAAAGGTTTCATCATAATCCACGCCTGGTCGATGACGAAAACCTTTAACAAGTCTAGCTTTGAAAGTCTCAACTTTTCCATGTACACCAAGTAATCTTCTCAAGATATACTTGCTCCTGATGGGGATTTAACCCTTCAGATAAAGCAACTAAAGTCCATACTTTGTTGGTGTATAAGGATTGCATCTCAGATCGATTAACATCTAGCCATTCTTTCAGAGTCCCACTCCTGATGGCCAGCTCGAAACTAGTTAGGTCATCATCCCATGATGCAATCCTTGCTCCCACTGTCATAGAGAAACAGAAGTATCTCTCAGGTGGGTGAGGAACCCTACTAGATCGGCGGAGAGGCTGAGGTTCGTTGGTAACTATTGAATCCTTTGGTTCTATCAAATCATCAGCTGCAGTTTGTATAGCTGGAACATTTCCAGTTCTGCATAACAGATCTTGCCTCGAGCTTGTCCGGATTTTGCTTTTCAGACATAGGCTGGACAACCCCAAATCTTAACTAAATTAAGATATGGGCTCTTCCCTTTCCATATCACATATGAAGTGGTAGGCAACTGATTTGATTTGAACCCTATTCAATAGGTATGCAACTTCCCAAGTGCATAACCCCCAAAAAGGAAAAAGGAAACTCAGTAGTAATCATCATAGAGCACACCTTATCATATAGGGTGTGATTGCTCCGCCCCGATATACCATCGTGCTATGGTGTATTTGGAGGAGTAATACTGAGAGAGAATCTCATTCTCCTTTAGAATAGTCCAGGATTTCCGTGCTCAAGTATTCTCCTCCTTGATCTCATCAAAGGACATAATACTTATACCCATATTGGTTCTCTACTTCTAACTTATATTCTATGAATATCTCAAAAGCTTCGGACTTATGTTTCAACAGGAACATATGGCTGAATCTTGAGAGATCATCATAGAAGTAATGAAGTACAAAGAACCGGTCCTGGCATGTGTAGACAGGGGACCTTACATACATCATCATGTATCAGTCCCAAGAGTTTACTAACTCTTTCTCTGTTTCCAATAAACAGAGCTATGGTCATCTTGTCTTTGTGACATGACTGGCGAGTTTCACAAGATGTAAATTCAAACTAAATTAAATATGCATCTTTATGTAACTCCAGCTAGTCGGGTCGTATTGATATGACCTAGTCTACAATACCTCAAGAAGGATCCGTTCATTTCTGAACTCTTCCTCTTGTGTGTGTTCCGTATACTAAGAACTGTAATTTGATTTAGAACATCAATGCTTTTAGATAACGTGCCTGAACTGATCAACTTTTGATATAGGAAATGTTCAAAACATTATCCAACAATACAAAATTTTATCATTTCTTTACTAATAAAGAGACTGATATGATTTTGTATATCAGGTTCGGTATCTAATAACATTCGTTCAGAATCAATGTATTTGTAATACAGAGTGACAGTGACCAACAGACTTGGCTGCAACACTTGCCCCGTTTTCTGCCTCATGAAACTTATCACCCGTTCTCAGTTCTCTTCCTTTCTGTAGCCCTATGTAACAGATTGCATATCTGGGATCCTGATCCGGTATCAAATACCCAGGACGCAGAGGATACTGAGAAACAGTTCTTTATAATGAACACACCCGAAGAAGATGCATCATCATGCATTTTCTTCGTTTGGGCGGCACGGGAAATCTGGTATTCCCCTATTTCCTGCTCTGTCTTATAACAATTATAAGTTGGAGCGGGACCAACGTTCCACAGCTCAGTATAACAAGCGGGTTCGGTCAATTTATCCGTTTTATTATCTTGATTAAGACGTGAAATGGTCGCTACCTGGAGAGAGAGAGAAGAAAACACTCAGCGTATACTCTTGCAAGATCAGATTGGTTATTATTTTATCTAATCAGGATGGCTCCCACTGTTTTTTATCAAATCTTCCTTCAAACCCTAAAAGGAAAGACTAGCCGGGATTAATTACACGCTACAAGTTCGCCAATCTTTCAGCCAGGCCAGTGTCGGTACTTTGAGGGAGGTCCCCCGTGCTTTCGCACGAACCTAATTAATGTAAACCTCGTTTTCCCAGAGGCGTAACCCCGTTGACACCTTTCTAGACACCTACTTGATCGGTGTAAAACTCTCCAAGGAGTAACTCTTACTCGCAGCGGGTATCGGGATCCAACTATCTCATAGAAGGTATGCAATCTCATTGCAAATTTCAATACTTGAAATTCCCGATAATATTTTTCCCCTAGCGTCCTATGACCTTGACGCAGGCCAACAAACCATAGTGCGCTAGTCAAGTTCAACCCGTCATTTCCTGATTGAATTAAACCCACCCGCACGACCCTTGACGCAGGCCAACAAAGTCGCACGACTACCCTAATCCAATCTGCATCATATGCATAAGCAGATAAATACTAGCTAGCTACCGCACACTACGCCTTGACGCAGACCAACAAACGTAGCACGAATACTAACTACTACTTATCTGAAATGACGGAGGGCTAGGACAGGTTTTTCTGAAAACCTATTGCGTAAGGAACTTGATATCGTTCTAGAATCAAATGATTTTGAAATGGAGTGTTTTTGAGGCTTTTCTAGTTTTGCTAAAGGGGTCACTCCCGGTGAAGGGATCGTCGGCCCTTTCCTCGTCGAATGAGGTGCGGGATATATCATATATATCACTGTGCAAAGCAGAAACTATAGAAGCAATCAAAAGACAAACCGAGTGTGTAGCATCTGCCAGTTATTGCTAAAGGAGTCACTCCCGGTGAAGGGATCTCGGTCCTTTCCTTATCGAATAAGGTGCAGGATGTTCTACAAGGAACACCGCGATGCAAAGCAAGAACTGTAGCTACCTATTTTATTTAGAAATTCGATTCCACAACATCTTAGGTTTCTTTTCTTTCATTAATCACATTAATGAAGTCCCATCATTTAAATCACCTAAACATCACAGATAAATACGACGTACACTTATGCCATCCGCATTCGCCTCGATGTCCCCTCGTGCACCGTTAGGTTAGGTAACTAACGGCAGAGCAAGGCAGGGCTAGCACGGGTGTAAAACATAAGTAACGTCTATATAATATATCATATATACTATATACAGTATTTATCACAGAACATATCAAATGATCACATCACAGATATCGCAGCAGAAGAATCGTATGAAATATTGGATATACTAGGACGTCCGTGTTTTCAATACGAGCCAGTATAAAACACGGATTCCACGGTCGTGATGAATAGCCAAACCCACACCCCTAGACCCTTACGAGAGCGGCAAGCAACCCTATAAATTCTAGAGTTAGAAGACCCGGACTCGACTCCTCGAGTTGGTCTCCCACTGGACTCCAGAACCCGGTTACTTGTGCCCTCCTCCTTGGGTCTATCCTAGTGCAGAAAAGTAAATAATATACAAACGGTGACATCTTCCGCAACCTAGAAGTGCCCCAATAAAAGAATATTACATACAAGTTTTTACATGAATGAAAATGAAAAACACTCATCTCACATAAAACCCCCCGGCTATTCAAACACGACGATCCAATATAACATATCCAGCAACACATAACATCACATGTCATCAACGTAAGTAAACATGCGTATCCCAATTGTCGTTGACATATAGCAACGAAACCGGCGATATCACATATTACACTTACGGTCACAGAAAAGAAAGTGTAAAACTACAACAGTTGGAATCCGCAACTTCTTTAGACATCGCATGCCTAATCAAATGAATTCCTTAGACATCACAAGCCTAACAATTATAAACTCCGCATTTTAGTCTCATTATCGAAAACACTTTTCAATATTAAGTTGGGCAATTCAACAAGATTCCCGCCATTTTGATCGAATGCTCGTCATAAACTTTAGTAGGAGGCCGCACCCTCGATGCCGTCAACGAAGTGCACCAAGGCGGAACACCGCTGCCGCGAGCACCCGAACGGATGCTTTCGGCGACGGGGTTCTCCTACAGTCACTTTGTCGGGGCTATGGGGCGTGGCTGTCTATTAAGTTTACCCGGCGAGTATCCGCGTACGCTACGTGATTGCGACGGACTTTTGATCACATCAAAATTCCGTGGCAACCGATCAAGTGAGACTAAAGTGCTATGTTTATAACATTCAAATCAGTTATCTTATAACTCCTTGTGGATTCCAAATATTGTATCACATTCCAAATAAACAGAAAATGTTAAACTTTCCGATCGAACAGTCAAACACCCATGTTTTCCCGAAACAGCTCAACACATGAAACAAGTTTAAAAACATCCACTTCATGCCTCAGTACCAACGGTCCAGCCGTAGAAGGGTCAAGCCAACGCCTCATATGTGGCACGCCGTACTGCCCCAAACCCTAAGGTTCAAAGGGCAGTTCAAGACGGTCACATAATCGAGTTAAGGTTTGTTGTCTTCTAGAGGGACCATCGCGTTACTTACACTACTTAGAACGTTCTTAAAACTACGGAAAGATCCAACACTTGGAAATTTCCCGGCAGGGGAAAAAGTGGGTATTTATATCCGGTCGAACTTTTTAACAGTTTCTAAAATATCCGGAAAAACTTAAACGAAGTTAAATAATCCAATCAAATTAACGAGTCCCCAATAAAACCCTAGAATACTCAACATTTGAGTGAAATTAAAAAATTCCCATAAAAATTTGCCAAGAAATAAAAATTTGCCAAGAAAGGACCTAAGAATAAATATATGAAATTTCAGGGACTAAGTCCAAATTTTGGCCGCGGAACTGCCGCAAAGCCATGGTTTCGCCGCGGTTCCGCGGTCAAATTATTGACTTATTGGACCGTACTTCACAGTAATTCTTAGTTTTTCCTGCTTAATTTTTTGAGAATTTTTAATTCACAAAAATCCACTGTTTGAAAAATTGTACAGAGAGGGTTGAAATCGGGGGATATCGGGTTCGATTGGACTTCTAGCTTTGTCTACACATCGCCTAAAGCTCTAGCTAGGCTCTGATACCACTGTAGGGTTCTTAGGCACACCAATGAGGTCTCACAAGGCATCAACCATGCCAATTTCAAATTTTTCTATGTGCCAAAGAACCCTATACGGATCGTTAACTAGAGGTAAAGGCGAAACAAGAACTAGTTAACAACTTAACTGCTAAGTGATAGGAAATACAACCTTTGTAGATCCGGTCCTCCACCTCCATAGCTCCGTGATGATGTCCTCTCGCTGCGATCATCGGATCCCGGACTCTAGCGTCGGCTTCATCGGAGAAATGGGCGGGCTAGGTCGTCGACTTCGATGCCGAAGATGATCTACGTCGAGGCAACTCAAGATCAATCTCCAACTTCACCAAGTCAAGAAACTTGTGAAGAAAACACCCTATACTACTTGGCAAGTGGTAGAGGATGAAGAAATAGGAAGTGGGTTCACTTTGGATTTGGATTTCTCACTCTTTTTCTCATTTCACCATTGAAGCTAGCAAGCTTCTTTCTTCTTGAAGAAGAAGAAGATAATATGATTAGAATTATTGAATAATAGAAAATAAGTGATTCTTATCATATTAGCAACCATGGTTATGTGTAGAGAGTAAACTAAGGTTAGGTGAATGGTTAGGTTAGGCATGAAACAAAAATGGTAGACTTTTTCAAAGCTTCATGAAGCTTCAATGTAAAACAAAAGTAGCAACCATTTCATTTCTTGCCAAAATGAAATAAATAAATAAATTAAAACCCTAACCATTTATTTAACCAAGGTTTAAATCAAACATACACCCAAGTTTGCATGTATCATCAAACATGATACAAACTAGTGCACAAAACTATATCATATATACAATGTGCACATCAAGTGAGAAAATCCATCTTAAGTGAACTAATACTAGTTAATGTAAAGTAATATATCAAATATATAATTATACATTAAATCATTAAATCAACACTTAATTTAACGATCCGGTCATATCGCATATAACCGACTAATATCAAGTGTATCAATGTATCGAATCAACACTTGATTCGGTAACCCGGCTATATCACATATAACCGACCAATGATACAAATCGTGAGAATAGAATACAGTATCACATACTGGTATAATTCTCAGTCCCGCACATATCTCATATGCGCTCCTATTTCGTTTTGCTTAAGCCAAGAAACCTCTGTGTAGGACTCTAAAGACTCGTCAATACGCCGGCAGCAGGTGATGATCATATCAATCACCCACAAGCCGCAAGCGGTCTGCTAAACGTAACGGCCACCCGGGTATTGAGCGATCAGAAGATCGACGAGCAAGCCCGCTCACACTCCTGTGAATCCAACCAGTAACACTTTCCGTACAGTCCGGTCTGTTCGTCTGATATGTCGCATATCTCGCCTAGGGATGGTAAACGTCAGACCCCAGTAGCTCGATAAGTCATGTCGATATGAGGTCTATAACAGTTCGAGAAACTACTGGTAACACTTACCAGTAAATCTCAGCAACCCTGGCCAGGGATTTCCGGTTATAGCCAATCGAACACAGCGCAACATCAACTCCCTATACCGGGAGAGACGAATCCCCTCCTATCGCTCATTGCCTCAATGTGATTCGGGACTGTACCCAAAAACCACCGTTTTGCACGTCTTCTTGGATGTGGTAAGGTGGAAATCAAACCACAGTGGGAATCACACAAGACTCTATGACGATCTCGGGTCTACAGACTAACCTGTACCAGTGTCACCAGAGAACTGCCATCTGACGTAAGGTATAATACCATCTGGGAGTTCTCGGCGAGTCCGTCCAGTGTACCCAGTCTCCACTGAGCACCCGTATATAATCTCTGATGTCAAACACCAATGGATATGGGATCATCCATCGCCCATCTGTATGGGTCGAGAAGATATACGCTAGTCTACTCTGGTATATCGATGCCCCGTCTCGATACACCCACGACTAGGGACCTTGAAGGATGTACTTATGGACTACCATGTCCCCACTAGTATGATCCGCATCATAGTCCAAGTAGTCAAGTACACATCCTAAGGGCTTTACCAACATGCAACGGAGAGACAATCAGTGTACACGTTAAGGTAAAGAGTAACCAGATAGCATACTATCATGTCGAGCAAGAAAGTCCTTCCTATATATGTCCAAGCATCCACTACAATATACATCCTATGTACAGTAATGGCCTCTAGGGCATACATATAACTAACACTGTATACACTAGTCTACTCTGGAATATCGATGCCCTGTCTCGAAACTCCCATGACTAGGGACACTTTAAGGATGTGCTTACAGACCCCAGTTCCCACGTATATGATCGCCATCATACTGCTGGTAGTCAATCAAGAATCCTATGGGCTCTATCATCATGCAATAGTGAACTAAAGCATGTATACGATGATAAAGACAAACCAGATAGCAAACTATCATCTCGAGAAAGACTGTCATATCGGTATAGGTCTTGCCTCAATCATTGTAATCACGTACCTGCGATCCAATAATTGACTTTGAGGGCACTATCTCCAACAGTAATAACATAATAAACATGGTAACAGGCAATGCGAATATAAACATGAATAAAGCAAGGGTAACAACCATATAAATCAGGGCAGTGCAGGGTGGTGTGCAGTGGGTAAACTAAACTGTTCTATCAGGATTTCTGTTCTAAAGTCTTTGAAACCAAATTGATGAATCATCGCTGTAACTCAATAGTATCCCGTACATACCCGGGACCACGGCCCCAGATTCTCGGGCTGAAACCGAGACATGCCGCTAGGCACCAAACAAGAATGTGTACAGATGAATGATGTCAGCATCATCATTCCAAGGCTGGCCTAGCCTCCAAAATTGATCAGAACAAGTAGCGAACTGTTGAGTTACAAGTCAGGTTTCATCTTTGATTTCCCCATACCCCCCAAGTTATATGTGTATGTCAAGTCAGGTATCCCGTAATCAAGAAACTAACGCCAACACAGGATCATGTAAACAGGTTTGTCTGGATAGACAACAGGAACGGTCCATGAGGACTACATGTCAGGTTTGTTGGCATTAGACACAAGATCAGGTAACGGGTCAGGTCATGGTACATCAGGTCAAGTCAAGCAGTATACGGTACCATGTCGGGTCAATCAATATGTATGTAGCAAGTCAGGTCAAGATGTAAACGATATCATGGGTGTGCTCATACTCAGTTACATAATCAAGCACAGTTATCAATAACATAATCTAAACAATAAATTAAACCATAAAGCAGATTCAATTAATTGGCAGTACAGTTATCAGTTGTGTTTTCAGAGATGATTTCAATAACATAAGATTACAGTATGACCATTTTGGCCGTTAAATCATGTTAACCAGTTTAAGAATTTCATAGATGCAATGTTATATGTATATATAGGTTCCACGGATGAAATCACAGTTTATGCAGGTTAAATGTACACGAGTGTCCGAATGAAGTAAAACGATAGATAAAGTACCATAGGCTACGTCATTAGTGAAAGTGTAATTAAAACATGTAACTGTGGTTATTAGGTTCAATACAGTAA
Source organism: Agapanthus africanus (assembly GCA_030015575.1). Classification (NCBI taxonomy): domain Eukaryota; kingdom Viridiplantae; phylum Streptophyta; class Magnoliopsida; order Asparagales; family Amaryllidaceae; genus Agapanthus; species Agapanthus africanus. The sequence goes on along the minus strand of JASDDO010000014.1, from coordinate 460,966,046 downwards.
TTGCAAATGATAGGTTCCAAGTTTGAAAGATAAAGTGATATATAACAGTATTGAACACGAAAAATGGGAAATGATCGTACTAAAGTTAAAACTACATGTTTAGGGTGTCATTAATGTGTAAGTAAATATTGTTTAGCATGTAGCAAGGGGTACTTGCCTCGACGGGTCGCGAATCGGGAAAACGGAACGTTAAACGTCGGCGGGAAAAACTCGCGACGGGCGCACGGTTCACGGAATGAACCCAAACGACGAACAATGGAACCACACAGATCAGAGTACCTCGCCGGATCGTCGGACACGTCGTCGGCATCACCGGATTCCGGCCAAGTTCAGAACAGCGAAATAATCAAGACATGCAACAAGAAAAGAAAGAAAAATAAAGAAGGAGGGAAGGAGGATGGAGAAGGGAATGCTCACGAAGATCAGTGGGGAGATTGTGGTCATCGATCACGTCGATGGAGCTCCGGCGGTCGGCCTACGACGACGGCGACGGAAACCTAAGGATCAAGAAAATTTGAACCGAGAAAGAAAAAGAAAGGAGAAGAGAGGAGGAGAGGAGGAGAAGACACTCACTGAGGGGATGCACGAGGCCGGGGGGGACGGATCGAGATCGCCGTCGGCGATCCCACGAGGCGCAGGCGGTGTGCAGGCGGTGTGCAGGTGCCTCGTGCAGGCGCTCGGGAATGAGGGGAGAGGAGGAAAGAGGTGCAGTGGCTGCGACGAGGGCGAGGAGGCGAGGAGGCCGGTGGTGATGGCGTCGGCGTTGGGGCTGCGGCGGCGAGGGGCACGGCGGCTAGGGTTGCGCGAGGTTGGGTGCTTCGGCTGAAGGAAAGAAATAGAAAGAGGAGGGAGGAAAGAATATATATAGAGGAGAGAGAGAGATATAGGGAGAGAGAGAGAGACGGGGAGAGAGAGAGATAGAGATGGGGAGAGATAGAGAGAGGAGAGAGATCAAGAGGAGAGAGAATTGGGGAGGAGAGAGAAGGAGAGAGAGAGAGATAGAGACGGGGAGAGAGGGAGAGGAGAGAGATAGAGAGAGGTAAGGTGGGGCCCACGGGGGTTAAAATGAATCCGATTGGTTGGGATTGAAAATTTGAAAGATTTAGAAATATATATACAAAAATATTATAAGGTTAAAAATATATATACGACGGTTTAAATATACTAGAAATTGTGATTTTGGCGCAAAGTAAAACATTTCCAAATTGCGCCCGGGTCGGGTCCAAAAATTTGAAATTGAAATAAGAAAATTTTAGGCGGGATCCAAAATTTAAAATGAAGTATTTTATGATAAAAAAGCATACCCCCAAGACGGACACACGTACGTGCGCGTAGCCGTCCAAACTCGCCCGTTTCACTGAACGGGACGAGAACACGATGCACCGACGCTACAACAGGGTTAGGGGTGTCAAGTAGGCCATGATGAATATTTTTAATTTTATTTTAGATGTCTTAAATTGTTATATGAAGAAATGAATTGACGGGGTAAAATTACAATAAGTAACAATCAAGCATGATAAATGAAATAAGTGCCACACTACGTTCATACGGTAACTGAAATTAGTAGCATTGGGCTCGGTTGTTACACTTTATCTTAACATTTGTATATATTTGTAACATTTTGGAAAATTATAGATATTAATTTATAATTATAAATATGAATATAATGAGTTTACAAAAATGATATCGCATATGAATTTTGGTATCGGATTTGAAAGGTTAGCCTAGCACCACATGAAGGGTTTGGAAGCATCACATGAACCAAAAGTGGAGTCTTTAGGGTGCTAAGTTAACTAACAAAGAATCGTTCCTAGAATCGATTAGGGTTTCAAATTTTTCACATCATCATATGAAAGAAATGCTAGGGTTTAGAGAGTACGACCTTTGTAGTTCCCTACGCTAGACTCCTCGGCTACTTGGGGTTTGAAAGAACTCCGTTTGAACTCCTCAAGGTCACCGATGATCCACCCGGAGTCCGCTTTGTCCAATCTTGCGACTTTATCCGATCAAGTGAACGAAATCAAGTTAACAATCCAAACAAGTGGGCTAGACTTGTGTAGAATGGTGTTGTGGTTCTCTTTCTCACTTCAAAATCCTAACTTGATGATTATATTGCTCACTACAAAAATCTAGTGAGCAAAATGAGAGAGGAAGAAGAAGATGATGGCTATATTTTTCAAGAGAAGAAAAACCTCTAGTTGAAAAATAGAAAATATATCTTTATATATTTTTTATCTCTCATCTCAAACCATGGTTGAATCATTATTGAACTTGAGTTAAAACCCAAAAGGAAAAGTAATCCATGGTTAAATGGTGGGTGAGCATGGTTAGGTCAAGAAGAGTGTAGAAAGCTTCCATGAATTATCCTTTCCTTTTCTTTTGTTTTAAATCAAATTCAATAATAAATATATATAAACTAAACCATGGTGTGAGTCTTATATTGCCACCATTTTCTTTGTATAATCAACCATGATAGATGATGTTTGTATGTATGTATGTATACACATCCATATGTGCATGAAACTAGAAAGAAAGAAAAACATACATGCATTCATACATCCATCCAACACAAGAAAGGATTTCTAGTGAGAAACTAATGGTTAAATGATAAATCAACACTTGATTTATCAATACTGCCATATCACATATGACCCCTACCAAAAGCAAGCCGCCCGATTAATATACGGTATCCTATACGCGCATTTTAATCGGGTCCATGCGCATATCGCATATGCGTACCACAACGTTTCGCCTGGACTAGGAAACTCCATTGTGGGACTCTGAGACTCGTCAATACGCCGGCAGTGGGTGATGATCATATCAAGCACCCCCAAGCCGCAAGCGGTCAGCTAAACGTAATGGCCACCCGGGTATTGAGCGATCAGAAGAGAACAAGCGAACCTGCTACAACTCCGGTCGAGCCGATCGGCAACACTTCCCGTACAGTCCGGTCTCCTCGTCTGATATGTCGCATATCAAGTCTAGGGGTGGTAAACGTCAAACCCCAATAACCGATAACTCGTGCCGATGTGAGGCTCATAACGGGTCGAGAAACTACTGGTAACACTTACCAGCAAATCTCTGAATCAGCCCTGGCCAGGGACTTCCCTGTTACGACCAATCGAGCACAGCGCAACATCAACCCCCAATACCGGGAGAGACGAAACCCCTCCTATCGTTCATTGCCTCCATGTGACTCGGGACTGTACCCAAAAACCACCGTTTTGCATGCCCTCATGGACGTGGTAAGGTGGAGATCAAAGCACAGTGGGAATCACACAAGACTCTATGACGATCTCGGGTCTACAGACTAACCTGCACAAGTGTCACCTGAGAACTGCCATCTGACGTGAGGTACAATACCAACTGGGAGTTCTCGGCGAGTCCGTCCAGTGTACCCAGTCTCCACTGAGCACCCGTATACCATCTCTGATGTCAAACACCAATGGATATGGGATCATCCATCGCCCATCTCATGGGTCGAGAAGCGTATACGCTAGTCTACACTGGTATATCGATGCTCCGTCTCGATACACCTACGACTAGGGACCTTGAAGGATGTACTTATGGACTACCATGTCCCCACTAATATGATCTGCATCATAGTCTAGGTAGTCAAGTACACATCCTAAGGGCTTTACCAACATGTAACTATAAGACAGTTTAAAGAGACTAGTATACATGTTAAGATAAAGAGTAACCAGATAGCATACTATCATATCGAGCAAGAAAGTCATCTCTATATATGTCCAAGCATCCAATATAATATACATCATCTGTACAATACTGGCCTCTAGGGCATACATACAACTAACAATCTCCCACTTGCACTAGGGCCAGCTACTGTAGTATCGCATACCGAGCATCCCGAAGAGTCTCTCAAACTGTATCTGGGGAATGGCCTTCGTGAGTGGATCCGCTGTGTTATTCTTCGTGTCAACCCTCCTGACCTCGATCTCCCGGCGATCAACTATCTCCCGGATCAGGTGATACCACCTCAGAATATGCCTAGATCGCTGATGGGACCAGGGTTCCTTGGCCAAAGCCACCGCTCCATTGTTATCGCAATACAAAGGTATTGGATGCTCAATGGATGGAACCACTCCAAGTTCAGTAATGAACTTTTTGATCCAGACAGCCTCTTTGGCAGCATCGTTGGCAGCGATGTATTCAGCCTCCATCGTCGAGTCTGCCACGGTTTCCTGCTTGGAACTCTTCCAGCTAACCGCCCCTCCGTAAAGGGTAAAGACAAATCCCGACTGCGACTTAGAGTCGTCCTTATCACTCTGGAAGCTCGAATCGGTAAAGGACTCCACTTGGAGTTCTCCGTTACCATACACCAAGAGCATCTCTTTAGTCCTTCGTAAGTACTTGAGAATGCTCTTCACAGCTGTCCAGTGACTCTCTCCAGGATCAGCTTGATACCTGCTCACTACACTTAGTGAGTATGCTACATCGGGTCTGGTACATAGCATCGCATACATGATAGAGCCTACAGCCGAAGCATAGTGTATCCCTTGCATGCGAGCTCTCTCCAAATCAGTCTTGGGAGACATCTCTTTGGAGAGAGTGACTCCAGAGATCGTGGGTAAGTTCCCATGCTTGGATTCTTCCATACTAAATCTCTTTAGTATGGTGTCAATGTACCTGGATTGGGACAATCCCAGTATCCGGTTGGATCTATCTCTATAGATCCTAATTCCCAATATGCAGGAGGCATCACCAAGATCTTTCATTGAGAATCTTTGTGATAAGAAGAGCTTGACCGATTGCAGCATAGGAATATCATTTCCTATCAAGAGTATGCCGTCCACGTACAATACGAAGAAGACAACCTTACTCTCTGCCACCTTCTTGTAGATACAAGGTTCATCTACATTTTTGACGAAATCAAACTCTTTGATAACGACGTCAAAGCAGATGTTCCAACTCTGCGATGCTTGCTTTAATCCATAAATGGATTTAAGCAGCTTGCACACCTTTCCGCTGCTCCCACTGTCTACGAAGCCCTCTGGCTGAGTCATGTACACGCACTCTTCTAAATCACCGTTTAGAAAGGCGGTTTTAACATCCATTTGCCAGATTTCGTAGTCATGATATGCAGCGATGGCAAGCATGATCCGGATGGATTTAAGCATAGCCACTGGAGAAAAAGTTTCGTCATAGTCCACACCTGGTCTTTGATGAAAACCCTTTGCAACAAGTCTAGCTTTGAAAGTCTCCACTTTCCCATCTACACCAAGTTTTTTCTTGAAGATCCATTTGCTCCCAATAGGTTTTACCCCTTGAGGAGCAGCTTCCAAAGTCCATACTTTGTTGGTGTACATGGATTCCATCTCAGACCACATTGCATCCAGCCATTTCACTGAGTCCTTACTCGTGATGGCCTGCTCGAAGCTAGTTGGGTCATCATCTTCCATGATGCAATTCTCGCTTCCACTATCAATGAGAAAACCGTAGTATCTCTCAGGTTGGCGAGGAACCCTACTAGATCGGCGGAGAGGCTGAGGTTCGTTGGGAGCTACTGAATCCTCTGGTTCCACTAAATCTTCAGTTTGAGTTTGTGTTTCTGGAACCTCTTCCAGTTCTACCACTTTGCCACTAATTTCTTTTGCAAGAAATTCCTTTTCCAAAAAGGTGGCATATTGAGAAACAAACACTTTTTGTTCTTCAGCGTGGTAGAAAAAATATCCTTGGGAATTCTTAGGATATCCCACAAACTTACAAAGAACTGACCGTGCCTCGAGTTTGTCTGGATTTTGCTTTTTGACATAGGCCGGACAACCCCATATCTTAACTCGTTTAAAATATGGTCTCTTCCCACTCCATATCTCATATGGTGTGGTAGGTACAGATTTAGATGGAACTTGATTCAATAGGTATGCTGCTGTTTCCAGTGAATATCCCCAGAAGGAAATAGGTAACTCAGCTGTGCTCATCATAGAGCGCACCATATCTAATAGGGTGCGGTTCCTCCGTTCTGATACACCGTTGTGCTGTGGTGTATATGGAGGAGTCAGCTGAGAGAGAATCCCATTCTCTTTTAGGAAGTCCAGGAATTCACTGCTCAAGTATTCTCCTCCTCGATCAGATCGAAGGATTTTAATACTTTTTCCGGTTTGGTTCTCGACTTCTTGTTTATATTCTCTAAATTTCTCAAAAGCTTCAGACTTATGTCTTATCAAGAACACATGTCCGTATCTTGAGAGATCGTCAGTGAATGTAATGAAGTACGAAGAACCATCCCTGGCATGTGTAGACATGGGACCGCATACATCACTATGTATCAGTCCCAAGAGTTCGGTAACTCTTTCTCCGTGTCCCGTAAACGGAGTTTTGGTCATTTTGCCTTTGAGACATGACTGGCAAGTGTCATAAGATGAAAATTCGAACGGTTTCAAGTATCCATCCTTATGCAACTTAGCTATCCGTGTCGCATTTATATGACCGAGTCTACAATGCCACAAGAAGGATTCGTTCAGTTCTGAACCTTTCCTCTTGTGTGTGTTTGTTATGCTCAGAACTGTTGATTGATTTAGAACATAAATGCCATTGCATAACGTGCCTGATCCAACCAACTTTTGGTTACGGAAAATGTTCATAACATTATCCTGTAATACAAAATTATATCCCTCTTTACTCAACAAAGAAACCGATATAATGTTGCATATCAGGTTCGGCATGTAATAGCATTCGTTCAGAACCAATGTATTACCAGTTGGTAATGCAAGGTGATATTCCCCGACAGTCTTAGCTGCAACAATTGCACCATTTCCAACTCTTATGTCTTTATCACCTTCTCCAAGTTCTCTACCTTTTCTAAGCCCATGTAACTGATTACATATATGGGATCCTGACCCGGTATCTAATACCCAGGACGTAGGGCAAATGGAGAAACAGTTCTCTGTAACGAACACACCCGAAGAAAATGCATCAACATGTACTTTCTTCATTCGGGTGGCATGGGAATCCTGGTATTCCCCTATGTCATGTTCAGTCCTATAACTTTTATAAGAAAGAACGGAACCAACGTTCCCCAGCACAGTATAACATGCGGGTTCGGTCAATACATCCATATTATTATCTTGATTAAGGCATGACATGGTCGCTACCTGGAAAGAGAGAGAAGAAAACACTTTAGCATAAGCTCTTGCAAGATCAGATTGGTTATTATCTTATCTAATCAGGATGGCTCCCACTGGTTTTTATCAAATCTTCCTTCAAACCCTAAAAGGAAAGACTAGCCGGGATTAATTACACCTTACAACTTCGTCGATCTTTCAGCCAGGCCAGTGTCGGTACTTTGAGGGAGGTTCCCCGTGCTTTCGCACGGACCTAATTAAAGTAACCTCGTTTTCCCAGAGGCGTAACCCCGTTGACACCTTTCTAGACACCTACTTGATCGGCTAATTGTAATGTGTAAAACTCTCCCAGGAGTAACTCTTACTCGCAGTGGGTATCGGGATCCAACTATCTCATAGAAGGTATGCAATCTCATTGCAAATCTCAACACTTGAAATTCCCGATAGTATTTTGCCCCTAGCATCTATATGACCTTAACATAGTCAACAAATCATAAGTGCTAGTCAAGTTCAACCCGTTATTTCCCGATTGAATTAAACCCACCCGCACGACCCTTAACATAGTCAACAAAGTTGCACGACTACCCTAATCCAACCGCATCATATGCATATACAGATAAGCACTAATCAGCTACCGCACACTACGCCTTAACATAGTCAACAAACGTAGCACGAATACTAACTAGTACTTATCTGAAATGACGGAGGGCTACGACAGGTTTTTCTGAAAACCTATTGCGTAATGAACTTGATATCGTTGTAGAATCTAATGAAGTTTTGAAATGGAGTGATTTTGAGGCTTTTCTAGTTTTGCTAAAGGGGTCACTCCCGGTGAAGGGATCGTCGGCCCTTTCCTCGTCGAATGAGGTGCGGGATATATCATATATATCGCTGTGCAAAGCAGAAACTATAGAAGCAATCAAAAACCAAACCGAGTGTGTAGCATCTTCCAGTTATTGCTAAAGGGGTCACTCCCGGTGAAGGGATCTCGGCCCTTTCCTCATCGAATAAGGTGCAGGGTATATCATATATACCGCTATGCAAAGCAAAACTGTAGCTACCTTTTTTATTTAAAATTTGATTCTACAACATCTTTTAGGTTTCTTTTCTTTCATTAATCACATTAATGAAGTCCCATCATTTAAGTCACCTAAACATCACAGATAAATACGACGTACACTTATGCCATCCGCATTCGCCTCGATGTCCCCTCGTGCACCGTTAGGTTAGGTAACTAACGGCAGAGCAGGGCAGGGCTAGCGCGGGTGTAAAACATAAGTAACGCCTATATAATATATCATATATACTATATACTGTATCCATCACAGAACATATCAAATGATCACATCACAGATATCGCAGCAGAAACATAGATATAATGTGGGATATACTAGGACGTCCGTATTTAGTATTTAGCCAATAATAGAAAATACGGATTCCACAGTCGCGATGAATAGCCAAGCCCATACCCTGGACCCCTACGAGAGCGGCAAGCGACCCTACCAATTCTGGAGTTTAGGAGACCCGGTCTCGACTCCTCGAGATGGCCTCCCACTGAACCCCAGAACCCGGTTACCTGTGCTCCCCTCCTTGGGTCCATCCTAATGCGGAAAAGTAAATAATATACAACACAGGTGGCATCGACCTCAACTCGGAAGTGCCCCAAATTAAAGAATATTACATTACATTTGAATTTACATGAATGAAAATATAAAGCTCTCATCTTACATAAAACCCCCCGGCTATTCAATCGCGACAATCCTGCACATCATATCTCAGCAACACATAATATCACATATCATCAAAGTAAGTATGCGTACCCCAATTGTCGTTGATGTATAGCAACGAAACCGACGATATCGACATACTACACTTACGGTCACAGAAAAGAAAGTTTAAAACTGCAATATTTGGAATCCACATTCTCTTTAGACATCATAAATACGAAATATCACATACTTCGTATTTCATGTCCAACTATATGAATTCCACATATTGCATCACATTCCAGATAAATAGACGGTATTAAAGTTTTCGAACGAACGATCAAATGCCCAAGATTCGCTAAAGCTCAACACTTGAGCGGAGTTCAAAAAACCCGGAATGTGACACAGTGGTAGCAGTCCAGCCGTAGAAGGGTCAAGCCAACGCCTCACATGTAGCACGCCGTACTGCCCCAAACCCTAAGGTTCAAAGGGCAGTTCAAGACGGTCACATAATCGAGTTAAGGTTTGTTTTCTTCTAGAGGGTCCACCACAAACAAACTTGCACGTATTTCCGAAAGATTTTAAACCCCATGAAAAGTGAGCAAATGATACTCGTTCAAACACTTCAGTACATTCTAATTTATCCGGAAAAGACACGAAATGAAAATTCCGATCGAATCGACAAGTCCAAAACCATCTCCAGAATTTACAGAACTAAATTCAGATTAAAAATACCCAAAACCATATACAAGCAGAGAGATTAGTTTCTGTACAAAAACGAGTCCATGAGTCAACAGAACGGCCGCGGAACCGCGGCCTAAGCAGGCTATTGCCGCGGTTCCGCGGCGAAAATAACTGTTCATTGACTCGTTTTTCACAGTAACTCTTAATTTTACCTGCTGAATTTTTTGCATATTTTTAATTCTGAAAATAACCAGATTTTAAAAAATGTCCAGAGAGCATTCTAAAAGGCCGTATTTCGGTTCGATCGGAGTTTTAACTTCGTAAAATTATCGCCTAATGTTCTAGGTCGGCTCTGATACCAATGAAATGTTAGCCTAGCACCACATGAAGGGTTTGGAAGCATCACATGAACCAAAAGTGGAGTCTTTAGGGTGCTAAGTTAACTAACAAAGAATCGTTCCTAGAATCGATTAGGGTTTCAAATTTTTCACATCATCATATGAAAGAAATGCTAGGGTTTAGAGAGTACAACCTTTGTAGCTCCCTACGCTAGACTCCTCGGCTACTTGGGGTTTGAAAGAACTCCGCTTGAACTCCTCGAGGTCACCGATGATCCACCCGGAGTCCGCTTTGTCCAAGCTTGCGACTTTATCCGATCAAGTGAACGAAATCAAGTTAACACTCCAAACAAGTGGGCTAGACTTGTGTAGAATGGTGTTGTGGTTCTCTTTCTCACTTCAAAATCCTAACTTGATGATTATATTGCTCACTACAAAAATCTAGTGAGCAAAATGAGAGAGGAAGAAGAAGATGATGGCTATATTTTTCAAGAGAAGAAAAACCTCTAGTTGAAAAATAGAAAATATATCTTTATATATTTTTTATCTCTCATCTCAAACCATGGTTGAATCATTATTGAACTTGAGTTAAAACCCAAAAGGAAAAGTAATCCATGGTTAAATGGTGGGTGAGCATGGTTAGGTCAAGAAGAGTGTAGAAAGCTTCCATGAATTATCCTTTCCTTTTCTTTTGTTTTAAATCAAATTCAATAATAAATATATATAAACTAAACCATGGTGTGAGTCTTATATTGCCACCATTTTCTTTGTATAATCAACCATGATAGATGATGTTTGTATGTATGTATGTATACACATCCATATGTGCATGAAACTAGAAAGAAAGAAAAACATACATGCATTCATACATCCATCCAACACAAGAAAGGATTTCTAGTGAGAAACTAATGGTTAAATGATAAATCAACACTTGATTTATCAATCCGGCCATATCACATATGACCCCTACCAAAAGCAAGCCGCCCGATCAGTATACGGTATCCTATACGTTCATTTTAATCGGGTCCATGCGCATATCGCATATGCGTACCACAACGTTTCGCCTGGACTAGGAAACTCTATTGTGGGACTCTGAGACTCGTCAATACGCCGACAGTGGGTGATGATCATATCAAGCACCCCCAAGCCGCAAGCGGTCAGCTAAACGTAACGGCCACCCGGGTATTGAGCGATCAGAAGAGAACAAGCGAACCTGCTACAACTCCGGTCGAGCCGATCGGCAACACTTCCCGTACAGTCCGGTCTCCTCGTCTGATATGTCGCATATCAAGTCTAGGGGTGGTAAACGTCAGACCCCAATAACCGATAAGTCGTGCCGATGTGAGGCTCATAACGGGTCGAGAAACTACTGGTAACACTTACCAGCAAATCTCTGAATCAGCCCTGGCCAGGGACTTCCCTGTTACGGCCAATCGAGCACAGCGCAACATCAACCCCCAATACCGGGAGAGACGAAACCCCTCCTATCGTTCATTGCTTCCATGTGACTCGGGACTGTACCCAAAAACCACCGTTTTGCATGCCCTCATGGACGTGGTAAGGTGGAGATCAAAGCACAGTGGGAATCACACAAGACTCTATGGCGATCTCGGGTCTACAGACTAACCTGCACAAATGTCACCTAAGAACTGCCATCTGACGTGAGGTATAATACCAACTGGGAGTTCTCGGCGAGTCCGTCCAGTGTACCCAGTCTCCACTGAGCACCCGTATACCATCTCTGATGTCAAACACCAATGGATATGGGATCATCCATCGCCCATCTCATGGGTCGAGAAGCGTATACGCTAGTCTACACTGGTATATCGATGCCCCGTCTCGATACACCTACGACTAGGGACCTTGAAGGATGTACTTATGGACTACCATGTCCCCACTAGTATGATCTGCATCATAGTCTAGGTAGTCAAGTACACATCCTAAGGGCTTTACCAACATATAACTATAAGACAGTTTAAAGAGACTAGTATACATGTTAAGATAAAGAGCAACCAGATAGTATACTATCATATCGAGCAAGAAAGTCATCTCTATATATGTCCAAGCATCCAATATAATATACATCATCTGTACAATACTGGCCTCTAGGGCATACATACAACTAACAGGATTTATATCCGCAAAAATATAATTATTTTGGTAAAAATGAAGAAAAATGTGTGATATCTTGAAAATGATATTTAAATTATTTTAATATGATATGCGATTTTATTAAAAGATTATGGTATTTAAGTATTATGATAAGTGTTGTATTTCTTTTAAAAGCATAAATTTTTATTTAATGTAACATAAGGGTAATTATTTAAAAAGGTTTGTTTTTATTTTGTATGAGGGTGGGTATATGTTTAGCTAGTTAAGTAAACCCTCACAACCATCACACCCACACACACTCTCACCTCCCTCCACCTTATGCTTCAATCCTTACACCACCACCTTACAACCCTATGCCTCTTTTTTCTTTCTCTACCTCCCTCTCTCCTCTAATTACACATACTCATTCCTTCTTTTCAAACTAAACCAACACTTCCTTCAAGCTCCAACACCAAAATCTTCAAGCATTCATCACATCAAGAAAGAAATGAGAGGGTTCCTTCATCAATATTGCTCATACCATCAAGCTAGAGCCACTACAACTCCTAAGAGCTTCCACCATGCAATTAATGAGTTGTTTTTCCCTTGTGCACTATCTCTATAGGTATATCTCATCTTTTTTGCAAGGTCTATTCTGTTTAATATTTGTTTTAGTGTGCAAATATCAAGAAAAATGAAAATTTTGTGATATTTGTAATGCTAAATTTGAATCTGGAACTATTAGGTTAATTCAATAGAAAAACTAATAATATGAGGATATGGTGAGACCAATGGGACATGGGCCCTAAAGCCCGAGCCCCTAATTCCTTACTTCATCCGGCGGTTCTTCCCAATTTCCCGTCACCGCCGGTCTTTCTGTGTACAAGTGTTTTAGGTTTTGGTTAGTAGCTTAGGTTGGTGATAATTTAAGCTGCTGTATTGTTTGATTTATCCCAGATTTCATATAGAGAAATCTGGGAGCGTTCTAATATTGTTTTATCAATGTTTCCGATATTTATGATACGGTTTTTCGTATTTCTATACCGCAACTGATATATTGACGTTCATACGTTAAGATCAAGGGTATTTGGTCGTTTTAGAGTAAGTAAGCTGTAGGTTTTAACCTATGGGTGCTTAGCTCATTGTTTTGGTTTTGATATGATATTTACGCCGATAAGTTATAACTATGATTGTAGGTACGATCGTGGAGGTTTCCGAGACGGTAAGGACGAACAAAGCAATCGTGGATTTCGACGAGCTCGACAAGTGTGAGTAGATTTATATCTACCGGGGAAGTCGGGTGGATAGAGTATAGCACCTCCGCAACCATTTAACTATGATAGTTATGCTATCTAGTTAGATTTCATGATATGTTAGATAACTTAGCTTTATTAGATTGATATTATTTCGCATCTAGTAGGTTATACATGTAGTTATATTGATATATGGTTATGATGACATACGTACGTGACGGTCCGTACGATATGGATATGATATTGGATGGACATTGTACGTGGGATCATACCGTACTTGTGATGATGAGGAGAGTGTGTCGATTACGGCCAAGTGTCAGTTGGACTCGTGGAGTCATGAGTTATCCCGACTTGGGACATTACGATTCGTTTTCCATTTTAAATAATAAATGACAAGGATGTAATGCTATTTTCCAAAACGAATATCTATTTTAACTTAATGCAGCTTCCTTATTTTAAAATAATGTTTCGTTCCATTTTCAATAATAATGGTATAGCTCATAGCAATTAGTTACGTTTAATAATTCGCGATACACCTAGATTTCCTTTATATGTTCGCGATACGCTTACCGATTATATACGTTATATACGTACTCTTTTATATGAACACACTGATAGAACACTGCACAACTATCAATGAGTACCATTTTGCACGAGCACAGACGCATATGTTACACTACACCTCATTGGTACTGCCATGACACTGTAGGACCGCTATACCACGCGATGTCTATATAAATGCCGATACGATGCGTTATGAATTCCTTATATCCGGGGAATTGGGTTGTATTTATATGCTATGGATATAGGTAAAATTACATTCTGCTATAAATACTTATAGAACACTTGCACAAATACTAATGATTGCCATGCTGCACGAGCACAAACGCGTATGCTACACTACACATCATTAGTATTGCTATGACACAGTAGAACTGTTACAATTGTTTGCACGACTGACTATATTTATGTACGATGCCTTTATTACCTGTTGATTAATTGCGAATACTATTACCATGAGTATTCGTATTTGATTGTTATGAGTTTTTATGATATTTTTACCTCCGATGTATACATCAGTGGTATGGGGCGCTGATATATATATATATATATATATATATATATTGATTATATCATCACAAAGATATATGCAATTATTCTTCTTCTTTACTTGATATTTCTGGATACGATGAGTTGACGTCCACCATGAGCTTGATATTTTCTGATTTGATTTTATTCCGAACCGAGTGGGGGAGCTATACGGTTACGGACATGCTACATATCCGGACTGAGTGGGGGAGTATACAGTCGGATACATGGTGGACCGATCGAGACCGAGGGGGCAGGAAAGCCGCGATTGAGGTGGGGAGCCTGATGAGAACACTCGATACCGGAGATAGATGTGAGCATGACAGATATCCAGGGGATACTGACCAGGACTAGGGATATCAAGGGCGACCGATCTGATGAGACGGTGTCGACGATATCTGGATTTGTGTGTCGGTGATGGACACGAGTGATTTGATGATTTAGGGTGTCGATGTTGGACCTCATATATTGATGTTTTGCGATTATTCGAGAGACGCTATTATATTTTATGCGATATAGTAGCCGATCAGGACTGATCCGGGAGACAGTACCTGAATTCTATTTTACCTGTTGATACATATAAAAGGGTTTTTAAACGAGCTATAGTCTCATTATTTTGACGTGTCTAGGATGACACAAGAATCTATTAAACAGTAAACCTCTTAAAAATCTTTACTAAACAGCGAGACGCATACTTAAATAAAATACATATTATACTTTATACTATTACGTCTGCTTCTTATGCCGTGACATACGTATCCCGCAGCTATTTTAAAAGGGGGTTTTCATACATATTTCGACTACCTTATAGGGTTATACCTGGATGCATGTTATATACATATGAGATGATATATTTTGGGTTTACGTGATAGATAATGTTGCATTTATAGTATTTATGCATTATTCATATATTAATACTAGATATGATAATACTATACTTTATGACCTAGGTATATCGTTGTGCATTTTGATTTCTACCTTGAGATATACTTTTATTCACTGAGTTGGCAACTCACCTTCGTTGTGCCCCAGTTTCTTGCGGTACACTCTTTTCTTCGGTGATTGCTTTGGTAGGTAGGTTACTGTTGTATCGTACCAACACTTATATATATATATATATATTCTTTGTATCTAGTTAAAACTCCATCGACCTAGAACTTGTATATTGTAGACTTAGAATCGAGACTTATAGTTTATGTGTTTGTGGGCGTCGCACTCGTTGGAGTTGACTTTTTATGCTTGTATCAGGTTTTATTCAAAATTTACGAAGGAGGTGCTGCCGATTTTTAAAACGTCATATATGCTTTTCAAACACACTTATTTAGACTTACATGATTATTTTTTTAACTGAATCCATCTAATGACTATTTTTAAACTTCACCTCCAATGTTTTCGTAAAAAGGTTTAGATTCCGGGTTTTTGGCTAACTTGGATCGTGTCGACGTCTTTAGATGTCACGTGATGTAAGTGCCGGTCACGTGCCACTTTTGGGTCGTGACATTACTTGTTATTATGTATCGTTAATACATGTTGATAAAACCCATGGGATCATTTCTTGACTACCAGCGTGATGGCGATCATATATGTAGGGGTTGGGTAGTCTATAAGCACATCCTTAAAAGTCCCTGGTCGTGAGAGTATCGAGACTGGGCATCAATATTCCGGAGTAAATTGTGTTAGTTATATGTATGCCCTAGAGGCCATTATTATACATGTGATGTATATTATAGTGGATGCTTGAACATATATAGGGAGGACTTTCTTGCTTGACAAGATAGTATGCTATATGGTTGCACTTTATCTTAACATGCACACTTATCGTCTCTCTATTACATGTTGATAAAGCCCTTAGGATGAGTATTTGACAACTAGGATTATGATGCAGATCATACTTGTTAGTTATATGTATGCCCTAGAGGTCATTACTGTACATACGATGTATATTGTAGTGGATGCTTAGACATATATAGGGAGGACTTTCTTACTCGACATGATAGTATGCTATCTGGTTGCTCTTTATCTTAACATGTACTCTGATTGTCTCTATGTTACATGTTGATAAAGCCCTTAGGATGAGTACTTGACTACCAGGACTATGATACAGATCATACTAGTGGGGACAGTGTAGTCGCTAAGTACATCCTTCAAATGTTCCTAGTCGTAGGTGTATCGAGACAGGGCATCGATATACCAGAGTAGACTAGCGTATAGCTTCTCGACCCATGTAGATGGGCGATGGATGATCCCATATCCATTGGTGTTTGACATCAGAGATAGTATACTGGTGCTCAGTGGAGACTGGGTACACTGAACGGACTCGTCGAGAACTCCCAGATGGTATTATACCTCACGTCAGATGGCAGTTCTCTGGTGACACTGGTGCAGGTTAGTCTGTAGACCCGAGATCGTCATAGAGTCTTATGTGATTCCCACTGTGCTTTGATTTCCACCTTACCACGTTCAAGAGAACGTGCAAAACGGTGACTTTTGGGTACAGTCCCGAGTCACATGGAGGCAATGAGCGATAGGAGGGGTTTCGTCTCTCCCGGTATAGGGAGTTGATGTTGCGCTGTGCTCGATTGGCTATAACAGGAAGTCCTTGGCCAAAGCTGCTTCAGAGATATACTGGTAAGTGTTATCAGTAGTTTCTCGACTCGTTATAAGCCTCATATCGACACGACTTATCGAGTTACTGGGGTCTGACGTTTACCATCCCTAGACGAGATATGCGACATATCAGACGAAGGGACCGGACTGTATGGTAGTGTTACTGATTGGATTCGCAGGAGTGTGAGCAGGCTTGCTTGTTGATCTTCTGATCGCTCAATACCCGGGTGGCCGTTACGTTTAGCAGACCGCTTGCGGCTTGTGGGTGTTTGATATGATCATCACCTGCTACCGGCGTATTGACGAGTCTTTAGAGTCCTACACAGGGGTTTCCTGGCTCAAGCGAAACGGAGTAGGAGCACATATATGATATGTGAGGGACCAAGATTGATACGATATGAGATACCATATTCTATTCTTGCGAAATGTGACATTGGTCGGGTATATGCGATATAGCCAGGTTATCGGATCAAGTGTTGATTCGATAAGTTGTTACACAAGATATTAGTCGGTTATAACCGGATTATTAAATCAAGAGTTGATTTAATAATTTAATGTATAATTATATATATTATATATATTACATTACATTAACTAGTATTAGCTCACTTAAGATTTCTTTTCTCACTGGATTGTGCACATTGTATATATGCAAGTGTACATGTTTGTGTCATGCTTGATGATACATACAAGATGGGTGTATGAAACTTAAACCATATTAAGGTTAAATTAGGATTTATTTATTTCTTAAAGAATAACAAAAGAGAGAACCCTTGGTCAATGTTGTCAAGCTTTCATGAAGCTTGCAGAAACATTGACAAAGTCCACTCTTTTGTCATTCCTTAAGATATTACTTAACCCAACCCTTAACCTTATAGCTTGGTTAATTCTCTACATGAGTTAAGCATGAGGGCTTAACTCACCCATGGTTGCATTATTCATTTGGATTAACTCATATGATGAGTTCTATCTTCTTCTTCTTCTTTCTCTCAAAATCTTTCTAGCTCTAATGGAGGTATGAGAAAAAGTGTGAGAAAATCAATTATAAAGTGAGCCCACTTCCTACTTCATCATCCTCTACTACTTGCCATGTAGTATAGGGTGTTCTCTTCACAAAGTTCATGACCTAGTAAAGAAATAGCTTGGGTTAGTGTCTCCTCGACGTAGATCATCTTCGGCCTCGAAGTCATCGAAGCAAGCATGTTCGTTTCTTCGTGGAGCCTCTCTATAGTCCGGAGTTTACGATCGCAGCGAAGGGGACTACTACACAGAGCTATTGAAGTGAAGGACCGGTCTACAAAGGTTATATTCCTTGCTCTCTTTACTTATTGCAAAGTGTTTGCATTTGATTCCATATATTTCTAGTAAACGATTCATGTTAGGGTTAGCTAGAACGGCAAAATTTTGAATTTGGCATGGACGATGCCTCCCGAAACCTTGCTGCCGTCTTAACATGTACACTTATTGTCTCTCTATTACATGTTGATAAAGCCCTTAGGATGAGTACTTGACAACCAGGATTATGATGCAGATCATACTAGTGGAGCAGAGGTAGTCAGTAAGTACATCCTTCAATTATTCCTAGTCATGGGAGTATCGAGACAGGGCATCGATACTCCAGAGTAGACTAGCGTACACGTTTCTCGACCCATATGATGGGCGATGGATGATCCCATATCCATTGGTGTTTGACATCAGAGATGGTATATGGGTTCTTAGTGGAGACTGGGTACACTGTACGGACTCGCCGAGAACTCCTAGATGGTATTATACCTATCGTCAGATAGCAGTTCTATGGTGACACTGGTACAGGTTAGTCTGTCGACCCGAGATCGTCATAGAGTTTTATGTGATTCCCATTGTGCTTTGATTTCCACCTTACCACATTTAAGAGATCATGCAAAACGGTGGTTTTTGGGTACAGTCCCGAGTCACATGGAGGCAATGAGAGATAGGAGGGGATTCGTCTCTCCCGGTATTGGGGGTTGATGTTGCGCTATGCTCGATTGGCCATAACAGGAAATCCCTAGCCAGGGTTGCTGAGATCTACCGGTAAGTGTTATCAGTAGTTTCTCAAACCGTTATGGACCTTGTATCGGCATGACTTATCAGGCTATTGGGGTTTGACGTTATACCACCCTCAGGTTGAGATATGCGACATATCTGACGAAGAGACCGGACTGTACGGTAGTGTTACTTGATTGGATTCGCAGGAGTATGAGCAGGCTTGCTTGTTGATCTTCTGATCGCTCAATACCCGGATGGCCGTTACGTTTAGCAGACCACTTGCTGCTTGTGGGTGACTGATATGATCACCATGTAGGGTTCCTAGGCATGCTCACAAGGTTCTACGAGGCATCAACAATGCCCAATTAAAATTTTAGCCCTGCCGAACAACCCAAAGCCGGATCTTTAAACTAGGGTTTAGGCGAAAACTAACATGTTAAACACTTTAACACTAAGTGAGAGGGATTAAAACCTTTGTAGATCCGGTCCTTCACTTCTTAAGCTCCGTGTAGATGTCCCCTTCGCTGCGATCGTGAACTCCGGACTCTAGATAAGCTCCGCAAGAAGAACGAACGTGCTTGCTACGATGACTTCGAGGCCGAAGATGATCTACGTTGGGGAGACACTAACTCAAGCTATTCCTTCACTAGGTCATGAACTTTGTGAAGAGAACACACTCTACTACATGGCAAGTGGTAGAGGATGAAGAAGTAGGAAGTGGGCTCACTTTAGATTTGATTTTCTCACACTTTTTCTCATGGCACCATTAGAGCTAGCAAGCTTTTCATGGAGCTTGATGAAGAAGAAGATG
The DNA here is from genome assembly GCA_030015575.1 of Agapanthus africanus. Taxonomy (NCBI): domain Eukaryota; kingdom Viridiplantae; phylum Streptophyta; class Magnoliopsida; order Asparagales; family Amaryllidaceae; genus Agapanthus; species Agapanthus africanus. The sequence goes on along the minus strand of JASDDO010000014.1, from coordinate 460,946,378 downwards.
AAGTGAATAATTCATCCAAAATGAAAACTTATCCAATAAATTATTGCACCATGGTTGAGTTAAGCCCTCATGCTTAACTCATGTAGAGAATTAACCAAAGTATGAGGTTAAGGGCTGGGTTAACTAATATCCTAAGGAATGACAAAAGAGTTGACTTTTTCAATGTTTATCAAGCTTCATGAAGCTTGATGACTTTGACCAAAGTCTCATCTCTTTTGTTATTTGTTAGGAAATTAGTAAACCCTAATTTAACCTTGACTTGGTTTTAGTCTCATACACCCAACTTGTATGTATCATCAAGCATGATACAAACATGTACACTTGCATATATCACATATAAACAATGTGCACAATCTAATGTGAAAATAAATCTTAAGTGAGCTAATACTAGTTAATGTAATGTAATATATCAAATATATAATTATACATTAAATTATTAAATCAACTCTTGATTTAATAATCCGGCAATAACCGACTAATATCATGTGTAACAACTTATCGAATCAACACTTGATCCGATAACCCGGCTATATCGCATACAACCGATCAATGTTACAAATCGCGATAATAGAATACGGTATCTCATATCGTATTAATCTCGGTCCCCCACATATCACATATGTGCTCCTACTCCATTTCGCTTGAGCCAGGAAAACCCTGTGTAGGACTCTAAAGACTCGTCAATACGCCGGTAGTAGGTGATGATCATATCAAACACCCACAAGCCGCAAGCGGTCTGCTAAACGTAACGGCCACCCGGGTATTGAGCGATCAGAAGATCAACAAGCAAGCCCGCTAGTTCTCCTGCGAATCCAATCAGTAACACTCCCGTACAGTCCGGTCTCGTCGTCTGATATGTCGCATATCTCGCCTAGGGGTGGTAAACGTCAGACCCCAGTAGCTTGATAAGTCGTGTCGATATGAGGTCTATAACAGTTCGAGAAACTACTGGTAACACTTACCAGTAAATCTCAGCAACCCTGGCCAGGGATTTCCGGTTATAGCCAATCGAACACAGCGCAACATCAACTCCCTATACCGGGAGAGACGAATCCCCTCCTATCGCTCATTGCCTCCATGTGATTCGGGACTGTACCCAAAAACCACCTTTTTGCACGCCCTCTTGGACGTGGTATGATGGAAATCAAAGCACAGTGGAGATCACACAAGACTCTATGACGATCTCAGGTCAACAGACTAAGTTGTACCAGTGTCACCAGAGAACTGCCATCTGACGTAAGGTATAATACCATCTGGGAGTTCTCGGCGAGTCCGTCCAGTGTACCCAGTCTCCACTGATCACCCGTACACCATCCTTGATGTCAAACACCGATGGATATGGGATTATCCATTGCCCATCATATGGGTCAAGATGTGTATACTTCATCAACCTCTTCTCTACTAGCCATTTAGATTGGGTTGTTTCTTCACTAGTTTATCACTTAGTGAAGAGGTAGCTTGAGTTAGTGTCTTCTCGACGTAGATCATCTTCAGCCTCGAAGACTTCAAGCAAGTTTGTTCGTTTCACCTTGTGGAGCCTCACTAGAGTCCGGGAGATCACTACTTGGAGCGAAGGGACTACTACATGGAGCTATTGAAGTGAAGGACCGGTCTACAAAGGTTGTATTCCTTGTTCACTTAGATGTAAAGATGTTTACATGCTTGTTTGTCTAATTCTCTAATTTAGATTCTAGCGTTAGGGTTCTTTAGCGTGCCATTTTTTTTGAAAATGGCATGGTCTATGCCTCCCGAAACCCAACGGCCGCCTAGGGAACCCAGCAGTGGTATTAAAGCGGTGCTAAAGAATTAGACGATGTTTGTTGAATTACGAAACCGAAACAACTCTGAAACACCCGATATATAAACCCAGTTTCTGTCGAATTTTTCAGAGAATCTAAATTTTTTTGAGCAACTGCAGAATGTTGCATATGATGTAACATGTACACTGAACCAAAACCAACCCATTTGGCCGGTTTTTTCCCGTCCACATACTCATTTAAACCGGCATGGCCGGTCTAGTTTGTTCTTTTTGGGTTCGTTTTGGTTTGGTGGCTCAGGCTCTGGGTTTTGGTGTTTCAGGTGTTTCTTGTTTTTGCTAAAATTGCATGTGATGTTATCTTTGTGCAAAGGCAATTCGGAGTGTTTCATAGTCATAATTCTAACATCATTTCGGGTTATTTAGACGACGTTAAAATGTTCGAACGGATATCAACAACCCATTTTTTCCCTCGCTGGAAATTTTCCAAGAGTTGGATTTTTCCGAGTTTGAAATCTTCAGAAAATCATGCAGGTGTTTTCTATGGGCCCTCTAGAAGAACGAAACCCTAACTCGATTTTGTGACCGTCGGAACCGCCACGAAACCCTAGGATTTGTGGTCGTTCCGCGGCGCCATAGGTGAGGTAAGGGTTGACCCTTCTACGGTTGGTCCATAGGTGCTGTGGAATGTTCTGAGTACTTTTTAAACTCCGCTCAAGTGTTGAGCTCTTTGGGAAATTTTGGGTGTTTGTTTATACGATCGAAAAGTTTAACATCGTCTAGCTATCTGTGATTGTGATACAATATTTAGAATCTACAAATTTAGTTTTATGAAAACTAATTTGAATTTTATAAATCCAGCAAGTTAGTCTCATTTGATCGGTTGCCACGGGTTTTTGATGTGGATCAAAAGTCCATCGCAATTACGCAGTGTACGCGGATACTCGCCGGGTAACCTTACTAGATAGCAACGCCCCATAGCCCTGACCAAGTGACTGTAACCCCGTTGCCAAAAGCATCCGTTCGGGTGCTCGCGGCCGCGGTGTTCCGCCTAAGTGCACTTCGTCGACGACATCGGGGGTGCGGCCGTTTACTAAAGTTTCCGACGAGCATTCGATCAGGTCATCAGGAATCTTATTGAATTACCCGACTGGTTATTGAAAAGTGTTTTCAATATCGAGACTAAAATACGGGGTTTATAATTGTTAGGCATGCGATGTCTAAGGAATTCATTTGTTAGGCATGAAATCCAAAGTATGTGATACATTGGGTTTATGATGTCTAAGGTGGTTGCGGATTCCAATTGTTGTAGTTTTTTACTTTCTTTTCTGCGACCGTAAGTGTAATATGTGGTGTATCGCCGGTTTCGTTGCTATATGTCAACGACAATTGGGATACACATATTTACTTACGTTGATGACATATGATGTTATGTGTTGCTGTGATATGTTATATTGGATCGTCGTGTTTTGAATAGCCGTTTTTTTATGTGAGATGAGAGTTTTTCATTTTCATTCATGTAGAAGCTTGTATGTAGTATTCTTTTATTGGGGCACTTCCGGGTTGAGGATGATGTCATCATTTATGTATATTATTTACTTTTCCGCATTATGATGGACCCAAAGTGGGGAGCACAAGTAACCGGGTTCTAAGGTCCAGTGGGAGACCATCTCGAGGAGTCGAGACCGGGTCTCCTAACTCTAGAATTGGGAGGGTTGCTTGCCGCTCTCGTAGGGGTCTAGAGATGTAGGTTTGGCTATTCATCGCGACCGTGGAATCCGTGTTTTTTTATTGGCTTAATTTAAAACACGGAATTCCTAGTATATCCAATATTTCATGTGTTCTTCTGCTGCTGATATTCTGTGATGTGATAACTTTATATATTGAGACGAATGCTTATATTATATATATGATATATAATTAATATTGCTTCTTTCGTTTCTTCTGTGATGCTTAGGAAGCATAATTGATGGGACTTCATTAATGAGATTAATGAAAGAAAAAGAAACCTAAAGATGTTGTAGAAACTTGTTTTAAAAACTGATAGCTCTAGTTCTTGCTTTGCATAGCGGTATTCCTTGTAGAATATCCAGCACCTTATTCGATAAGGAAAAAGCCGAGATCCCTTCACCGGGAGTGACCTCTTTAGCGAAACTGGCAGATGCTACAACCCACTCGGTGTTTTCTTTTGATTTTCTTTTTTAGTTCATGCTTTGCATAGTGGTATTTGTGAAATATACCGCACCTCATTCGATGAGGAAAGAGCCGAGATCCCTTCACCGGGAGTGACCTCTTTAGCAAAACTAGTAAAAGCCTCAAAACACTCCTTTTTAAAAAAAAAATCACTCGATTCTACAACGATATCAAGTTCATTATGCAAAGGGTTTTCTTAAAAACCTGGCGTAGCCCTCCGTCATTTCAGATAAGTACTACTTAGTATTCGTGCTACGTTTGTTGGCCTCCGTCAAGACGTAGTGTGCGGTAGCTAACTAGTGTTTATCTGCAACATAAGATGAGATTGGATTAGGGTAGTCGTGCGACTTTGTTGGTCTCCGTCAAGGGTCCTGTGGGTGGGTTTAATTTAATCATGAAATGTACGGGTTGAACTTGACTAGAAGCCTATGGTTTGTTGGCCTCCGTCAAGGTTATAGGATGCTAGGGGTAAAATATTATTGGGAATTTCAAGTGTTGAAATTTGCAATGAGATTGCTACCTTCTATGAGATAGTTGGATCCCGATATCCACTGCGAGTAAGAGTTACTCTTGGGAGTGTTTTACACATTACAATTAGCCTATAAAAGTAGGTGTCTAGAAAGGTGTTAACGGGGTTACGCCCCTGGGAAAACGAAGTTTATTTTAATTAGGTCCGTGCGAAAACATGGGGAACCTCCCTCAAAGTACCGACACTGGCCTGGCCGAAAAATTGGCGAACTTGTAGGGTGTAATTAATCCCGGCTAGTCTTACCTTTTAGGGTTTGAAGGAAGATTTGATAAAAACAGTGGGAGCCATCCTGATTAGATAAAATAATAACCAATCTGATCTTGCAAGAGCATACGCTGAGTGTTTTCTTCTCTCTCTCTCTCCTGGTAGCGACCATGTCACGCCTCAATCAAGATAATAATATGGATGCATTGACCGAACCTGCTTATTATACTGAGCTGGGGAACGTTGGTTCCGCTCTAACTTATAATTGTTATAAGTTCGGGCAGGAAATAAGGAAATATCCGGATTTCCACGCGACCCAATCGAGGAATAAGCATGTTGATGCATATTCTTCAGGTGTGTTCATTACCAAGAACCGTTTCTCAGTATTCTCTACGTCCTAGGTATGAGATACCGGATTAAGGATCCCACATATGTAATTTGTTACATGAGCTACAGAAAGGTAGAGAACTGAGAATAGGTGATTGTTCTCTAGTGTAGAGAATGGTGCAATTGTTGCAGCCAAATTAGTTGGCAAATATCACCTTGTATTAATACATTGATTCTAAACGAATGATATTACATACCGAACCTGATATATAACATTACATCGGTTTCTTTAATAAGTTAAAGAAGGATGTAATTTTGTATTAGTGGATAATGTTATGAACATTTTCCTTAATCAAGAGTTGATTGTATCAGGCACGTTATGAAATGGCATATACGTTCTAAATCAAACCACAGTTCAAAGTATGTAGAATACACACAAGAGGAATAGTTCAGAAATGAACGAATCCTTCTTGTGGCATTGTAGACTAGGTCATATCTATGCGACACGACCAGCTATGTTACATAAGGATGAATATGAGAATCTGTTCGAATTTTCATCTTATGATACTTGCCAGTCTTGTCTCAAAGGTAAAATGACCAATACTCCGTTTACTGGAAACAGAGAGAGAGTTACTGAACTCTTGGGACAGATACATGATGATGTATACGGTCCTATGTCTACAAATGCCAGGGCTAGTTCCTCGTACTTCATTATATTCACTGATCATCTCTCGAGATTCGGAAATATGTTCTTGTTGAAAAACAAGTCTGAAACTTTTGAGAAATTGTTGGAATATAAGCTTGAAGTTAAGAACCAGACGGGTAGAAGTATTAAAGTCCTTTGATGTGATTGAGGAGGCGAATACTTGCGTGTGCAGTTCCTGGAGTTTCTAAATGGAGAATGTGATTCTCTCTCAGCTTACTCCTTCGAATACACCACATCACAACAGTGTATCGGGGCGGAGGTATCACACCCTATGAGATATGGTGCGCTCTATGATGAGTACTGCTGAGTTTCTTGTTTCCTTTTGGAGTTATGCACTTGAGAAGTTGCATACCTATTGAATGAGGTTCCATCCAAATCACCGCCTACTACTCTATATGAGATATGGAATGGGAAGAGACCATGTCTTAAATGAGTTAAGATATGGGGTTGTCCGGCCTATGTTGAAATGCAAAATCCGGCCAAACTCGAGGCAAGGTCAATTCTGTATGTTTGTTGGATATCCCAAACATTTGCGAGGGTATATCTTCTACCTAACTGAGGAGCAAAAGATGTTTTGTTTCTCAACATACCATCTTTTTAGAAAAAGAATTTCTTGTGAAGAAATTTGTGGTCATGAGGTAGAACTGGAAGGAGTTCTAGCTAGACAAACTAACAGCTGATGATTTGGTGAAACCAAAGGATTCAATAATCTCCAAAGGACCTCAGCCTCTCAGCGAATCTGGTAGGGTTCCTCATCCACCTAAGAGATACTACGGTTTCCTCGGTGATGGTGGGAGCGAGGATTGCATCATGGTAGATGATGACCCAACCAGGTTCAGGCAGGCCATCACGAGTGGGGACTCTGTGAAAAGGCTGGATGCTATGCGATCAAAGATGGAATCCATGTACATCAACAAAGTTTGACTTTGCATGTTGCACCTAAAGGGGTAAAACCCATCAGGAGCAAATGGATCTTGAGAAGATTCTTCGTGTAAATGGAAAAGTTGAGATTTTCAAAGCTAGACTTGTTGTAAAAGGTTTTCGTCAATAACCAGGTATGGATTATGATGAAACCTTTTCTCCAGTGGCTATGCTTAAGTCCTTCAGGATTAAAGCATGCATCGCGGAGTTGGAACATCTGTTTTGATGTGGCAGTCAAAGAGTTTGACTTCATCAAAAAGATAGATGAACCTTGTATAAATAAGAAGGTTGTAGAGAGTAAGGTTGTCTTCCACGTATTATACGTAGATAACATACTCTTGATAGGAAAGGGTTTCCTATGCTACACTCGGTCAAACTCCTCTTATCACGAGGATTCTCCCAGGAAGATCTGGATGATACCTACTACATCTTGTAGATTATGATCTATGTGATAGATCTAAGTGGATGTTGGGAGTGTCCCAAATCCAGGTACATTAAACACCATACTAAAGGGGTTTAGTATGGAAGATTCTAATCATGGTGGTTCACCCACTTACTCAGGAATCACTCTCTCCAAAAAGAAGTCTTCCAAGACCGATTTGGATAGAGCTCGCGTGCAAGGGATACCCTATGCTTCGGCAGTAGGCTCTATCATGTATGCGATGTTATATACCAGACCAGATATAGCTGATTCACTAGGTGTAGTGATCAGGATTCAATCGGATCTTGGGAGAATCACTGGACAACTGTGTAGGACATTCTTAAGTACTTGAGAAGCACTGAAGAAATGTTCTTGGGGTTTTGGTAACGGTGAACTCCAGTGGGAGTCCTTTACCAATTCCAGCTCCCAGAGTGATAAGGACGACTGAAAGTCAGTCACGGGCTTTGTCTTTACCCTCAGTGGAGGGACGGTATGTTGTAAGGGTTCCAAGCTATATACCGTGGCAAACTAGACGATAAAGGCTGAATACATCACTACCAACGATGCTACCAAAGTGGATGTCTGGATATTTATTGTTCATGAGATGAACATAGTTCCTACCATTGAGAGTCCAATAATTGTTATTGTGACAACAATGGAGTTGTGGCTTTGGCCTAGGAACGCCGGTCCCATCAGCGATCTAGACATATTCTGAGGACAGTATCACCTGATCAGGGAGATGGTTGATCTCCAAGGGATCGAGGTAAGGAGAGATGACGCGAAGGATAACACGGCGGATCCACTCACAGAGGCCTTTCCTTAGAGAGACTTTTATGGGGCGTTGAGTATGAGATATGATTGAAAGAATTTCCGTGTCGTATTTGAAATATTTCACAACCAAAGAAATTTATACCACAATCAATTGACGGTTTCTATTGTAGGTTCGCCGGTGAATGCGGATCGTCCACTGGGAAGGTGTGATTTGTTCGTAATCGTTTTAGTTGAGTTGAAAATTAAAGGATAAAAGAAAATGATTCAATATTTATGAAATTCAGTTTCAAGAATCATAAAGAAATAGATCTATAATCAAGAATTACTAAAGATCAAGAAAATGTCCAAATCGTTTGAATTATCAAGATTTGTAAAGAAGCTTGTAGGAATCGATCCAATTGATAGTGATGATGAATACTAATGATTACAAATTCTTATCTATTGAGGATTTGTTGCTAGATCAATGACGATCAACGAGGTTTAGGGATCTATTGAAGAAACTAGGGTTTCTTCATCATCATCCCTTGTCCTTTCATTGATTATCATTCAAATTCAAGCCTCTAGCAAATTAAATCACCGATCGTTGATCTCTAATTTGGAGCGAAAACATTCAAGAAAGCGATCTCGCTCAAATTAGGTCTTCGATGATTCGATTTCCTAAACTTTACAAAACTCATAAGTCTTAAGAATCGTTCAAGAATTTAATCATCATCAACTACCTATTCTCTCGATTCTGCTACAAGCGAAGTTTTCACTCAAACATCATGAAAAAGAAAAGAATCAAGACTCGATCACTCTTCATAATGCAAGAATATAAAGATAAGCAAGATTTATAATCTTCACCTTTATTAATCGATGATTAGTTACAATTCACTCGAGTCGAGCTTACAAGATTTGAGGAGAGAACTAAATCGTCGAAATTAGCTTCATATCGGTCTTCTTGAGTCGCGGATCGTCATGGATCTCTTTCTCGGATGAAGATCGGCATTGCTTCAAAGGCTCGTCGAAGGCTTGCTTGATTTGGTACTCGATGGATCTTGATTTGGATCAAATTGTGTCACTCAACTTGTTTAGAATTGATTTGGATCTTGCTAGAATTTTTACCCTCAAATGATGAACAACCATTGTAATGAAGCCCTAGGTCTCCTTTTATAATTTTCCCTTTAGCTTCTCCTAGAAGCTTGGTAGGAATCAAACTTGCACAAGAAGCTTGGCTGTTAGAAGGGAAGCTTCTGGAGAAATCTACACAATTCAAAGCGGCTTGGAGAAGTTTGGCCGTTGAAAGGAGGCCTCGGCAAAAAGTTCTCACCACCGACGAGTCAACTCGGCCGTGGATCCACGGCTGATCAGCCTGACTCGGCCGCGGATCCGCGGCCGTTTGATGGAGTTAGTGCCTCAAATCTTCAGGGTATTCTGGTGTAGGCTTTAGGGTTGTTTCCTGATGTCTGGAATATTTTTATACTTTCTTATTTACTGCCAGATCTCAGGTCAAAGACTTGATGTATTTTATCAGCACTTTTAGCAGTTCCGGCTCTTTTACCTGGAGAGTTTCTTGCACACAATCTCGAGACAAGTGTTGAGATATAAAAATCATGCGAATAGTAATAAACACTTAATTTCCCTTTAGAATGTCGATTATAACTATAACACAGGTTATTTTGTATTTTCCAAATGAATTTGTAATCTGTGTTATAATTACAATAAACACCTATATATGAATGATAAGACTAGGGAAATTAATGCGTTGAGAATGCACTATTTTCGACTGATCAAATTCCTCCAAACTTAATTTTGGTCGTCTCGAGCAAACATCTTTTATTCAGGTGAAGGAGAAAAGAAGAAGAGAAAGAAAAAGAAAAAACTAACTAGCACACTTTCGTAGGCAACACGATTGTACTGAGCACGTGCAACAAGCCTTTAAACCTCTAGGTGTCCCTAGTAGGAGGAGTGTTGTCTCCTGAGGGTTTTCAGCGGATTGCACCCACAAAATCCCATTATAAAAGGAAGACCGTGAAAGTTACATATAAAGATCAAAATTATAAAAGAAAGACTTTGGAAATTAGAGTTTCCAACTATATTAGCTTTTCGGTTGTCATCAGCCCTATCTTAATAGTCATGAAAAGATGTTAGAAATCACATCATCCCTCAATAAAACATCGTCTTTATTCTTCATTCCTACCTTTCTTCCAAACATTGATCATATACCCCTACGTGTGTGAACTGGACATCCCTACACTCGGAGAATTCAATTCAAGCTATCGTACTCTTGTCCATCTGTCTCAGTAGTTTTTAATTAATATTTAGATGGAATTTGCTCACACATTTTTCATGCGACCGTTAGTACTTCTTGAGGTACTAACCGACCGATTACTCATGTGCTTGCTGATTAGGTGTATTTAATATTTTTCTCGTCTTGCAACACCTAAGGCTTAGCAGTGACTCCCAAACCAGTTGGTCTAAGGCACTAGGTGATGAAGCACCCTCGCTATATTTTTTTATTGCTGCCTTGGTGTAAACAAAACCAGTGTTCATCTTTCACCATTTTATCTTTTATACTCCATTTATTATTTCCTTCATACTTTGGCTTTTAGACAAGAGCATTTCAAGGTATCCTCTACTATCCCGAGTTTCAAGACGTGTGTAAGTGCGAATAGTAGGGTATCAAAATTCAAATGTTTGGCTTCCAGAATAGAAACTATTTTTCAGATTTATTTTTATCCTCAGATTAGTGACTTCTTTCATCTTACTAACCCTTGGGACAACGACTCATAACTACTTATTACTAGTTCGTTTAAGAAAACTTCTAACTTTCTTGGTTTTCTTAAACTTTTCCAATCTTTTGGATGTAATTTTTCACTATCTAATCTTTTATTATAAAATTAAATATTAAATATTTTTATCTTTTAAATTTTTTAATTTTTTTTTATGTGTTTTATATATTTTGTGCTTATGCAAAGTATGATGCAACATGATGCGTAAATAAGCACAAACCTCCCCCAAACCTGTTTTCAACAGTGTCCTCATTGTTGCTATCTGTTAAATCTTCAGAAACCTGTAAACTTGGGAGGAAAAATTTGTTAAAGGGAACATGCAAATGATCATGAAAATCTCCCCCCAAATTTTTTTATTATTATTTTTTGTATATATATTTTTTATTTTTTCAGATGTATGTACAAGTTGACTCACCTCCATTCTAAAAATGTGACAAAATTACTAAGTCATGGAGGTGAGGAGGAGGAAAATCAGTCATTATAAAGCGGCTCCTGTAAAAACAGGAGCTCCTCCGAGGGGTCAGTGGAAAAATACGGTTTTAGTCTATGTCCATTCACTTTAAAAATTGTATCGTTTTCAACATTTTCTACCTCAACTGCCCCGTCCGGGTATACATACCGCACAACAAAAGGTCCTTTCCACCGAGATTTTAGCTTACCCGCATGAAGATGGAGTCGTGAATCATGAAGAAGGACTTGTTGACCAGATGTAAAAGTTTTTCTCAAAATGTTTTTATCGTGAAATATCTTAGTCCGGTTCTTTACAATCACAACATTATCGTAAGCTTCATCGCGGAGTTCGCTTAGCTCGTTTAATTGCAGCTTCCGAAAGTTGCAGGCTTGATTTAAGTCAAAGTTAAGTTCTCTAATGGCCCACATTGTTTTGTGCTCAATCTCGACCGGAAGGTGACAAGCCTTACCAAACACTAGTCTGTAAGGAGACATACCTAGATCAGTTTTATATGCAGTACGGAATGCCCAAAGAGCATCCGTTAATTTGGTTGACCAATCTTTTCGATTTTTAGAAACAGTTTTCTCCAAAATTTGTTTGATTTTTCTGTTAGAAAGCTCAGCTTGCCCGCTCGTTTGGGGATGATAGGGTGTAGAAAGTTTGTGGTTGATTGTATATTTCCGCATCAAAGTCTCGAAAGACCGATTTCAGAAATGTGTCCCGTTATCGCTAATGATAGCACGTGGGTGTCCAAATCGCGAAAAGATGTTTTCTTTTAAGAACTTAATGACAACCTTTTTGTCATTAGTGCGACAAGGAATAGCTTCAACCCATTTCGAGACGTAATCAACCGCAAGCAATATGTACAAATTCCCGAAAGAGTTGGGAAAAGGACCTATAAAATCTATACCCCAAACGTCAAAAATTTCAACCACTAAGATCGGTTGAAGAGGCATCTCATTTCTTCGAGAAATCCTACCCGTGTGTTGACACTGTGTATAGGTTTTGCAATGATCAAATGAATCTTTGAACAATGTCGGCCAATAAAAACCGCATTGCAAAACCTTCTCCGCCGTCTTTCGAGGACCGAAATGACCCCCACATGCATGATCATGACAAAAAGATAGAACACTCTTGAATTGATCATTAGGGAAACATCTGCGAATGATTTGGTCAGGACAATATTTAAACAAATAGGGTTCATCCCAGTAAAAATGTTTTACTTGGGATAGAAATCGATGTTTGTCCTGTTTCGACCATTCATAGGGAATAGGTCCCGTAGCAAGATAATTCACAATATCCCCGAACTAAGGTTCAGTGGATACTTTGAAGAGTTGTTCGTCCGGAAACGAATCATTGATTGGCAGGGTCACAGGTGAAGAAGAGATGCACGACAGATGGTCGGCTACAACGTTTTCACATCCTTTCTTATCTTTAATAACAAGATCAAATTCTTATAATAGAAGGATCCAACGTATTAGCCTACCTTTAGCATCCTTCTTCACCAAAAGATGTTTCAAGGCGGAGTGGTCAGTGTACACAACAATTGGTGAGCCGATCAAGTAAGGCCTGAATTTTTCTAATGTAAATACAACTGCCAAAAGTTCTTTTTCGGTAGTTGTATAATTAATTTGAGCATCGTTCAGGGTCTTACTTGCATAATAGATCACGTGTGGTATCTTTTCAATGTGCTATCCTAAGACTGCACCAACTGCAAAATCTGATGCATCACACATAAGCTCAAACGGGTGGTTCCAATCAGGAGATGATAGAACGGGGGCTGTAGTGAGGGAGTGTTTAAGTGAGTCAAATGCATCCTCGCAATCCGAGTCAAAGTGAAAAGTCGTGTCCTTGTCTAAGAGAAGAGTTAAAGGTCTAGCAATTTTGCTAAAATCCTTAATGAATCTCCGATAAAAACCTACATGGCCAAGAAAAGATCGTATATCTTTGACACATTTGGGATGAGAAGGTTTTAAATGACATCTATTTTAGCTTTGTCAACCTCAATGCCTTTCCGTGAAATAACATGTCCAAGCACAATTCCCTCTTGGACCATGAAATGGCATTTTTCCCAATTCAAGGTTAAGTTCTTCTCTTTTCAACGAGTAAGAACCGCGTCAAGATGAGATAGGCAGTTAGCAAAGAATCTCCAAATATCGAGAAATCATCAATGAAAATCTCCAGAAAATTCTCGACCATGTCCGAGAATATCCTTATCATACACCGCTGAAATGTAGCAGGAGCATTGTATAACCCAAAGGGCATGCGTCTATAAGCAAAAGTACCAAAAGGATAAGTAAATTTAGTTTTATCTTGATCCTTTTCGGCAATAGGGACCTGGTTATAGCCAGAGTATCCGTCCATAAAGCAGTAATATTTCCGTCCAGCTAAGCGTTCTAGCATCTGGTCAATGAAAGGTAGAGGAAAGTGATCTTTCCTCGTTGCGGCATTGAGTTTTCTATAATCAATACATACACGCCACCCAGTTTGAGCGCATGTCTGGATTAACTCATTTGCCTCATTTGTTATTGTCACGCTCACTTCCCAATATACAGCGAAGGGGACAGGACCGGTCCGCTACGTATTTACTGTGAAGTAAATACGCTAAGCGTATCTAAGCAATATAAAAGTAATCACAAGTGACAAGAGATATAAACTGAACAACAACTTTGTTTAATAACATTCTTTTGTAAAATGCATGAAAAGGAAATACAACTGAAATAAAAGCGATGCCTAAACAATGGCATAACAGGAAATTAAAGATACTAAATAGAAAATGTACAATGTCTAGAACTCAGGGTCTTCGCTGTACTGATTCAAGTCTTCTGCAGTTGGCTCTATCTCAGGTAAGTCCAGATCACATGATGACATTCAAAGAAGAAAGAAAGAGAATGTCGTCAGCGAACAGGTCACTCGGTAAGTCCCAAAGATAAGGGAAGAATAGAAAAGACAGAATAAGAAAATATCTTTTACAGTTATATTATATTGTAATAATGTTGTTTTAACGCTGTTGTTTGTAGCTTGGTATAGAAGGATGCCAGTGTATACGAAAGGGGTCTCTATATGCTGTTAGTGTATATGCCCTAGAGGCCATTACTGTATCATACTAGTTTGTATATTACTTAATGGAAGCTTGGGATATGCACAGTTGTATAGACAATCTTGCTCAAAATAGTAGTATGCTACTTGGTTTGTTTCTACTTTAATGTGTACATGTGTTTCTTTTAGTATATCACCTATACACATTAGTGGAGCCTTTAGGATCTTTGCTTGATTACCAGCGTTGTGATGGCAGTCACACTCGTGGGGGCTGGGTAATCCATAAGCACATCCTTATGCAGGTCCCTAGTCGTAGGACTATCGAGATAGGGCATCGATACTCCGGAGTAGACTAGCGTATGCGCTTCTCATCCCAGCATGGGAGACGGTCTGTCCCACAGCCGTCAGTACGTCGTACTTGAGATAGTATGCGGGTGCTCGTTAGGTTACGAGTACACTGGACAGGACTCGTCGGGAACTGTTGGTTGGTACTATACCTATCGTCAGTTATCCGTTCCCAGGTGACATGAGTACAGCTTAGTCCGCTGACTTGACACTGTCACTTCGCCTTGAGTGTGTTCACACTGTACTTTGATTACTACCCTACCACGGCTCAAAGGAGTCGTGCAAACAGGTAGTAGTTGGGTGCAGTCCCGAAGCACTTGGAGGCACTGACGGTTAGACATGATTCGTCTCTCCCGGTATTAGGGGTTGATATCGCGCTGTGTCTAGGAGAGCCATTACACAAAGTCCCTGCCCAGGGCAAACGAGATATACTGGTAGGTTTCCAGTGTTATCTCAGGGTGTTCTGGGCTACACTCTGACACGACTTGTACTGCTATTAGGGGACTGACGTTTACCGCCCCCTAGGCCCACCATGCGATATTCTCAGACGAACATACCGGACGGTACGCAGATTGTCACATTCAGGCTCAATAGGAGTTCAGATGGGTTTCATCTCGTTCGTCTTCTTATCGGCATATACCTGGGGGGCCGTTACGCACAGCTAGTGCCGCTTGCGGTCTGTGGTTAAACCCACTGCCAGCGTAGTGTCGAGTCTTTAGAGTCCCACACAGAACTATTCGCCTTTAGGCAAAAAGAGTAGATGTCGCATGGTTTTGCGACAGGGTTCGGTCACATCCGTGAACTTGTGCACGTTTAGTGTCCGGGCAGTTATCACCAGCGGGCTTTGGTTTAAGCCAGATCCTAGTGTACGTTTTGGGATTGGTTTTATCTCGTTTGTATTCGTGTTCCTCGGAACGCGGATGCGGGTGTGTATGCACAGTTGACAGAGACAGAGGCAGAGGATTCTCATTAGGGTTGTTGACTGTTGACTTTTGCTAAACCCTAATGAGAATAAGAAATATGATTAATGATAATATTAATTAAGTATTATTGTGCCATGGTTGGGTTGAAAGGTTGACTTTGTTGACCGGTTGACTAGGTTGAACTTGTTGACCATCATCATGACAATGGCTATCATTTCATGGCATTGACCTTTGCTTGCTTGTTTTGTTCACAAATTGCATTTAATGAATGAAATGATATTGCCATTTGATATGATAACAACCATCATATAATACTCAATTATTATTATTTGTTATGATTATTTTTTGGATTATGAAAGCAAGGGTGGAAAAAGGCTTACTCATTCTATCATTCTCTCTCATCCTCAAGCTCTCCCTCTTTCTCTTGCTCTCTCTCTAGCTCAAGGAAACTCCCTCTCATGAGTTGAGAACCATTTCCTTAGAGATAAAACCTAAAACACTTCTCTACTCATCCTAGTATACAAGGTCTAGCAAACTAAGTGTTCTAGTTTCCTCTAGATTGAGGTTGGAGCCAAAGGTAGAAGCTTTCAGGTGGATCCATCTTCGGTACAAGGAGACGACGAGGAGAGAACCATCCGACCATCACAAGGAGTCGAAGAGAAGGAGTTCAAGTTAAGGTATAACCCCCTAACCGAGTAGGTAAAACTCCTAGTTAGGTTGTTAGATAGTTGTTTAACAAAGATCCATATTTTGAGTCCATGTTACCCCAAAGAAAAATCGTTTTTCACCATTTCCGCAACCCCAAAGAACCGGGGACGGGTAACGTGGACTTACATATGCTAGAGACCAGGGCAAACGGAATGTATAAGGAACCGTTATGCTACGGTACAACAGCAACGGAATATAGGTTAGGTGTCTTAATCTTACTGTCTCGTGCCACTTTTAACACCTTCCGTACCAATCTATCCCTTAAACCCCATAGTGTTTTGATTGTATTGTATAGATTGTATAGTTGAATGACTGACTAAAACTATGATATCAGTAAACGGATGCGACTGAGTAATCAGGTAAATGGAATAACTGTAGAATCATGTAAATGAATGTATATCCATGGTTCGGTTTAGTCAAGTTGTATAGATTGATAACTGGATTCATGGATTCATGTATTCATATTGAATTGGAATATTGTAGATTGTAGATTATACTTGAATCATATTTAAGTCAGATATAATCAGACTCAAACCCGAGTCAGACAATTAGAAATGTAAATCGAAGTCTTGATTATTTCTTAAACCTATATTTACTAGGGTCCTTAGGGTAATTTATAAAACTTGAGGGGGTTTTATATAAAAATACTTTTATATACTTGTCAAAATACACCCCAATTATTTATTATTTGTCTTTAGAGGTATAATGAATATGAATTTTATATGGTGATATTTCTAATGAAAATATCCTAATTTCATAATAAATGGTATTTATTGGTAATATTGGTTTTGTATGGAATTCATGGTATTTTAGTGTAAAATTGATTCTTGTGATTTTTAGAAAAATGTGGAATATTTATATCATAACAAAATAGGTATTTTAATGATAGATTTACATATATTTATACAAAAATAATTTTAATATATATTTTATATTCTAAAAATCTCATTTTCTCAATATGTCGTATTTTAAATCTTTCGAGACCGAATGCTCCTTGCGGAGGTTTGAATCTCGCACCACTAAATCCGAGGATGTGAGATAATCCGCACCATCCCGAACGGGTTCCCCAAAATGGGTTGTAGCGGCGCTTTGCAAAGATTGTATAACTACTAAATCTTTTAGAAAACGGTTTATTAAGTAAATGGTGTTTATTTGTAAAGATGTCGATTTCCCGTATTCTATGTTCCGGGGTTTCCTAAGTCAACTAGATTGCTCCTAACTGGTCCCAAGCGACAAGTTGTGAGATACCTCAAATCGCCTCTTCACTGCCAATTGTGGCCAGGTAAGTACAAGTGAAGAAAGGAGAGATCCGCTCACGAATCACCATGAGACGGGCCTTTTAAAGCTACCTTTCTCACTTGTCTAGCCCAGACACCACGAAGTTAGGTTTAGATAAACGACTGAATGCCCACAACCTAGCTCTGTCCTAATGAATGTGACAGTCCTTAATTGGCCGAGTCTAGATATTTTTATTAGTTCAAAAGTTATTTATTTATAAAGATGTATCAATACTAAATCTTTTAGAATTGGTTTTTAAGTAAAGGGTATTTAAATGAAAATGTTTGTTTTCCCGTATTCTAAGTCCTCGAGGTATCGTGTTATGTTGTATATGAGTGTGTGAGGAGGTAGGTCATTACCTCGTGGTCTACTTAAAGGTATAACAAGTTTAATGAAGTTAAATGTATAATTGAAACAATGTGGTATTTAAATGAAAAATACGATAATGTGAAATAACCATCATTTTATGAAATGAAACTTGATCAATTTGGTTGATTAGTGTTTAATAGTCAACATGAGAGAGTTTAAGCATAATTGTATTAACGAGAAGTGAAGTTTTATAAGAAACCAAATCGGAAATCAGATTGGTTCCGATTCCGTCGGGTTTTGTAAAACCGTATTTTTTGAATAGAAAAGAGAGATAGAAAGTGGGACTCACGGGTTTTAGGTTACACAAGAGAGTGAAATGGAAGTAGGGGAATCGCCGATGTGTTGCGTCGTCGCCGGTAGTTCCTAAAACGATCCCCGGAAGTTCGCCGTAGATTTCGCCGGAGCTTCGTCTTTCGCTCGTTTTCAAAGTACACATGATTCTTGGAATTTTGAGAGAGTGGGCTCAGAATTTTGGGATGAGAGGGTAGGGGGTAGAGGTGTATTTATAGGGTTAGGCTAGGGTTAGGGTATGTGTAGGGTTTTAAATTAAAAAATGTAGAAAATATATTAAAATTCATTAAAATATGGAGTAAATGGGGATTTCAAAGGTCACTGGAACCGATCTGGCAAAATAAAGTATGTAGGGGGGGTAAGGGAGAGGAAGAGCCCCAACTTTCCAGTTGGGGACTCGGCCGTCTGGCAGAGTCCGGGCGGCGGCACCGGCCCGAGTCGGGTCGAGTCGCCAGGTCGGGAGGTGGGGGGTCTCGAGGTGTAGGCTCCGGTGCATTTAGTTTTTCAGGTTCAGTAGAAAGTTTGGGAGTTATCTCGTGTGTACTGTTGGGCTTCTATAAAATTTAAAACAAAATAAATATTAAAAATAATATGGGGCATGGGATTTGAACTCTGGTGGCTTGGTTCAGCAATCCAAGGTATTACCAATGAGCTACAAGCTCCTTCTTGTAATTAAATTGCTAATTAATTATTTAAGTCTTGTGCTCAGACAATAAATACCCCTTTATGGATTTTGAAATTTTTTTGTAAAAACTTGTATAGGAAATTTAGGGTTGTTACAGTTATGACCGTGATGCCAGATTTCTTAGGGACTACATGAATTGGACTTACCCATTGGCTATCGGAGATTGGGTAAATGATACCATTGTCAAGGCATTTGACGATTTCTTTCTTCACCGCATCCTTCATGACGGGGTTTAACTGTCTCTGTGGTTCTCGGGTTGGCTTGGCTTCATCCATCAGATGTATATGATGTTCAACAATCAAGGGACTAATCCCTTTGATGTCAGCCATAGTCCAACCAAACGCCTGGCTATTAGATCTCAATACCGTCAAAAGAGCGTTCTCTTGCTCTGAGGCTAGAGAAGCTGATATGATCACCGGTAAAGATTCATTCTCACCTAAATATGCATATTTAAGATGAGAAGGTAATAATTTGAGATCTAATGTCGGCGGAGAAACTATAGAAGGTGGGGTCAGCGAATGATATTCGGAGTCACGAAGAAGCTCGTAGCCTGCATAGGATACAGACCCGGAAGGTGAAGAGTCAAGAGTGTCAGACTCAAGAATGGAAAAAGTGTCCTCACTAAGATGTGAAAGATCAAACATTAATGTGTTAGTGTCGTCGAGATCTTCAAAGCAAAGTTCATCAACTTCGCAACTTTCGGGAGAAATCTCGTGGACAGAACAGACATCAAGTATATGAGCAGAGGGTTCAGACGGCCGACTTCCAATTCTGTAAATATTCAGTTCAATTGTCATTTTTCCAAAGGATAGGTTCATTGAACCGTTTCGACAATTAATGACAGCATTGGAAGTGGCAATGTCACGACCCGAAAGTACGGAACATGACCGGCACTTAAACTACGAACGTCTCAAGGCGTACGTATTCTAAGTAAGCCGAAAACCCAGAAATCCAATCCAAGATGAGTAGTAGAGAGTAGGAAAACCATTTTCAATCAACTAGTTTGCAACATATGCCGAAGTATGCATTTTAAAATCATAAGTCTTTTCCAAAAATTACGGCAGAGTTTCCTTTGTAAAATTGACCCCAAACGGGTACAAAACCTGATAAAGCATATATATAAAGAATAAGGGCATCCCCAAGCGGGAGCTAGCTCTTCGTCAATCGATGGTCACAACCACGCAAGCAATAAAATATACAACGCCGAAAGGCGAGGATCACAACAGAAAAGGAAACTCAAAACAGCATGAAATCCGCATAAATACAAAGCGCGACTCTAAGATCGATAGAATAAACAACACTGGTCTCTATCTCTGAAATAAATACATGTTTGGTTGATGGAACTTCTAGATACAACAAAATAATGATATACAAGATATATAATGGGGGGTACGATACAAGTAAACCCACCTACTAGCAAATCACCCGAACGAAACTATGCCCGCAAAGCCGTAAAGAAAAATGTACGGCAAACCTGCAAGAAACTGGGGCACAACGGGGGTGAGTTGCCAACTCGTGAATAGAAAAACATCTACGAATAAAAATCGCATGTATGACGCAATCCTAGGTCATACGATCATAAAATATAATCCTCAAATATATAACATGCAGCCTATAACAAGGCTAGGGTAAATATCTAACCCGAGTGTAATCTCATGTGCCCGTGTCAGTGCCCAAGGGTAGCAATATATCATATGAATGAGGTATGAACGCATGAAAACAGAATACATGTAAATGAAGAACTGTTTTCATAATTTAGTGAGATTTCCTTTGTATTTTTAAAATGAGGTATCATAATGAAATCAGCATAAAACAGTGCCTAGCATCGGCACAAAACGTAATCCCAATATCTCGATATCTCTGTATCACAGTCTCTGTAACTCAAAATCTCGAAATCTCAATGTCTCAATCACAATATCTAGGGCGCCGTCAGTCCAGACCGGCCCCTACCATCCATCTCAAGACCACGACGGTATCCTCCGGATATCCGACGCGTTGGGTAAAATCACCGGCAGGTAGTGCTCCCCTGCCAGGCTCACATCGTCATCACGCGCTTCTTGCCCCGGGGTACCTTACCGGGTCCACCATGTACCCGAAACGGTTCATCCATCTCCTCGAATCGGGTCTCGAAATCCATCAGCAAACTCATAGTGGACGACTCATACATCATAGGAAAACCGCATTTTTTTATTTAAAAAGAGAGAAAGCAGTTTATATATGTTTTGCGGTTTTCCTCCAAATCCAGAAAATATCATGGGAATCCGAATCATCAATAGCATGCAAAACCATGAATATACGCATGAGCATCCATGAATGCGGCATATAATGAATAACAGTATGCGAAGTGATAAGTAACAACTACAATGTCTAAACTAGCATATAAGGCAAGCAACTAATCATCATGTCAAAACTACTAGTAACAAGCTACATTATGCGATAATATTTTCTAAGGTGTACGTGATATGGCAATTACCGATGAAGATGTGTGTGAGCCGGCAAGTAAGTGTACGTGGTACATACGCATCATCGGTAATGGTGCTGGTGTCCTAACAGCATAATGTCAATAATGCAATATGAAATAACAATGCAAGTATGCGATGCGGAGCGAGCAACCAAAATAAGCAGGAGCTAAATATTAAACAATGGTGCCATTTGAAATAACACGAATCGTGGGGTTTTGAAAATAGGGCTACGGTGGTTTTAAGAAAGGATACGTCTTTTGAAATATCCGTAGATCCCTTGACCTGTCTTTTAAAATACCCACGACCCGCTAGTTTTGAAATAGGTAGGAGTCTAATCTAATCTAACAACTACACTAAACTATACGGCTGAACTACAGGTAAGGAAACCGCCTATCATCTGAGTCGATACATATACATACCTGTATATGTATAGTCGGTGATCCCGCCTCAATAATATCATATCCTATACCATATCTATAATCAGACATCCCAAGTCAAGAGTGCGGATCAATCATCAATATATAGCTCATACGTAAATCCGTCATACGGCATCCTAAATCTGGGTACGGGTCAATATCACATTCATCATACTATTCATCTGGTATCCTCTTTATCAAATATCATGATTGAGGTACTAATCTACGTCTAGTACAATACTGATACCGCCTAAGTATGCATGCAGGTGCAAGAATCACTGCGTCAAAAGACCCGCTAAAACATCATGTCGTATCTCAATACGAACCAAATCACATCACCGATCTCCTGGCCTCAAGCCCAATCTCATCGACTCATCTCAAATTCCAAATACTATCCTCAAATCCAGTATATGAACACATAGTCCCATACCTATGTAAACACATAAAAATACAATCCCATATACGCACTTATGAAAGAAGAATGTATGCAAGTATGGGTGTGTGTGTATGTGTGGTGCAACCACTACTCTAGGGTTTCGCATCACTAACCAATCCAATCACACCTAGAATCCATCTTTTAACATCAATAATCTCAAACAATATACAATCAAAATCTGTGTGTATACGTATTCGTATACATCACCACGAACTGCGGGGGTGCTATACGCCATCCACCCGACTTCTCCCCGTAGATATAAATCTACTCACCTGTATCCTGCGTGTCGGTGTCGATAACACCATGCTCCGTCGCCTCGGAATCCACGTGGAAGTACCTATAATGATCACCCATAGCAATGCGTATGAAAATCAAGGCAGAAAACTGATACAGCGCACAGTGTGCTCATAGGTTGGAACCTATGGCCCAAACATGCAAATCCAACAAACAAGCCCTGTTGTCGATGTACGAACACCCGACAACCAAATACAAATCCAAATATCAAGAAATTTCATTTAAAAATACGGAAAACACTGCCTAAAACACACCAAAATGCTCCCAGATTTTCCCCAGATGACAATTAGCCAAAACTGCATATAGGAGGGGTCTAATTTAGTGCAAAATGAGCCCTGGAACAAAAATTGACTGATTCCCCTCTACTCTGGCCGCAAATTGCGGCCAGAGTGATTAAATTTGCGGCCGTAGTTTTGAGTTAGGGGCTCGGGTCTTGGTGATAGCTTCCTAGGTGCCTGCACGACTCACTGTCAGCTCAATTTTATTTTTGGTGACCCCGGGTTGCTCCAGATTCCAGAACACCTTCACAGATTACACAAACCGACATGAAAAGTTCCGTAATTCCGTATTTTTGGGTTTCCTGTAAGTCTACGCTAGCGCCCCGGCCGTCTACAGACGCCAAATGCGGAACAAAAACTTTTTAACTGGCGCTATCGAATACTTTAACCCGGATCTGCCATTATTGCTAAACTAACAAACTGTAAAGAGTGCAGAAAGGTTATACCGAACGATCCGAGTCCTTCGTTCTTTAACCATCATCCCACGCTCCGTTGCGGCTGCTCCGATCTCGTCGATCTCCGATATCCTCGTCGAGGTGGCACCACGTCGACGATTCTTTAAACGGGCTTCCGCCTCTGACTTGAGGCAACTCGGTCGTCAAGTTTGCTAAAAGAGACGTCCAAGAATGATGTAGAGAATGAGTAGATGACTTTGTCTCACTTCGTCCAAGTCCGTGGACGATCGGTTAATGAAGTTGCCGAGGGAATCGGGTGATGGAATGAAATGAGCTGTGAATTCCATACACCCCAAATATCTATCATAATCTTTTTTCCAATGAAAAACCATCAAGTAAGTGAGAGAGGAAGGGGGCCGGCCACTTTATATGCAAGAGGGAGGTGACCGTAGGAGAAGGGGGGTGACTATATGAACAAATATCATGAAGAAATATCCTTAAGTAAACAAAACCTCATTAATGCAAATGGTGATTCATTAACCTAGTCACCATTGCATTAATGGCTCCATTAAAGCACTAATGACTCACTAGCCTCATCACCACTTCTAGAAGCTTCTAGAATGATGACTCACTTTAACTGAAGAAAAGATAAATCCGTCTTTAACCGAATGTTAAAAGACGGCTGATAGAAAACTGGAAACTGGCAACTTCCAAAAGTGATCCTGAAACGACTTTCAGGATAACCCCGAAACTGTATAAATATACCCGCATTTGTATTACGACCGAATACAAATGCAACTGAGACAAAGATATTATACCTACTCAATATAATACTCGGATCCGGCTTAAACCAAAGCCGACCAGTATCATCTGCCCGAAAAATAACACGTGCGTAAACGCACGTGCATTTTCCGAACCCTGCCATAAAACCATACGGCCTCTACAACGTTTCGCCCGAACTTAAGAAACTGTCTGTGGGGGACTCTAATGACTCGTCAGTACCCTGGCAGTGGGTTTAACCACAAACCGTCAGCGGCACTAGCAATGCGTAATGGCTGCCCATGGACTGACCTCAAGGGATGCCGATGAGCGCACTCATCCGGAAAACCCTACCGAGCCTAACAGTGATAATGTATATACAGTCCGGTCCGTTCGTCTATGAGTATCGCATATCTGCCTAGGGGGCTAGTAACGTCAGACCCCCAAGAGCAGTGTAAGTCGTGTCGGAGTGAAGCCCAATAACACCCTGAGATACTACTGGAGTACCTACCAGTAAATCTCCTGCCACGGCCGTGGGCTTTGTGTAATGGCTCTCCTAGACACAGCACGATCTCGCCCCCAATACCAGGAGAGACGAATCCCCTGCCGATCTGCTCACGTGCCTCCATATGGCTCGGGACTGTACCCAAAAACTACCTGTTTGCACGACTCCTTTGAGCCGTGGTAGGGTAGAAATCAAAGCACAGTGGGAACTCACACGAGACAAATGACGACCTCAGGTCGATGAACTAACCTGTACACATGTCACCAGGGAACTGCTATCTGACGATAGATATAATACTAACTAGCAGATTCCCGGCGAGTCCTGTCCGGTGTACTCATAACCCAATGAGCACCTGTATACATCTTAGGTGATCCAACTGACACCAGTGGCTTGTGAGACCGGCCACCGCCCCTCGTCGGGGTCTCGACTGTATACACTAGTCTACTCCGGAGTATCGATGCCCTGTCTCGAAACTCCCACGACTAGGGACCACAATTAAGGATATGCGTATAAACCACCCAACTCTCACGTATATGATCGCCATCATACTGTTGGTGGTAAAGCAAGATCCTAAGGGCTCTATCAAAGTGTAACATGTAATCAGTCACCTGAACATGTACACGACTGATAAAGACAAACCGGATAGTATACTATCATCTTGAGTAAGACTGTCCTACCGGTATAGGTCCTCCACAATCATTGCAATCACGTACCTGCGATCCAATAATTGACTATGAGGGCACTATCTCCAACAATCTCCCACTTGCACTCAAGGCTAATTATTGCGATGTTGCGTACTCACAGCCCGTGTGAAACCAACACCCAACTCCTCTACTAATCAGTTTCACAAAGCCCGTTTGTAAAACTATTGTATTCGAGAAATAGCCTTAGTGAGTGGATCCGCCTAGAAATTTCTTTCTATATCTCTCTTAATCTCAAATTCACGGAGAAAGCCATCTCCTGAATCGAGTAATACCTGTCTTAGAACATGTCTGGATATCTGATGGGACCTAGTTCTTAAATGAACTCCAAATCCAAACTTCTTAGACTGTATCGATCACTGAACCTAATCAGTATCCGGCACCATGCCACCCACAGTATTCTCTTGGACCACCTGTCCACAATACTGTCCCTCTTCGTCAGAGGGAAAAACTATAACTCTGACAATCACTCTGTCAACCATGTCACCTTTGAAGCCTAGAATGATAACCGTTTCCCAAAAGAGGCTGCCGTCATCAAATCCGTAGAACATGTACTTATGTTCTAAAACTGCTTCCTTATGTTTCTCCAGGATTGGATTAATACAAACTTATTGCATCTAGTGCAAAAACAACATCTGGTGTGGTACTTGACATCTCATGATTGACTCAATTGCCTAAGCAAGTGATCTGCCAATCATGCACATCCCTCTCCCCTTTAGTCTGTAAGACACCTTTAGAGAGGGTGACTCCATCACCTGCAGGTACACCACCATGCTAGGAGTCAACTATTCCAAAAACCATTAGAATATCTGTCAAAGTACCCACATTGGGAAACTACCCAAATCCAGATCTAAAACCATAGATCTAGAAACCAGAATGTCAAATATTATATCCATATCCTGTCTGGAGAAACAACTGTGTGACGACCACAGTACAACCGATCGTAGTATAGGAATTTTACTTCCTACTCTGTGTATGTTATCTAGATACCATGACATCACACCCTACTACCTTCTTAACCGATCCATCCCCTATTCTGATTGAAGTCAAACCCATGACTGTCACATCAAAATTAGATGATCTATCTCCGCTATAACTGCTCTAGTCTATAAATAGACATAAGCTACTTGCCCACCATGCTTCCGTTGCTCCCACTGACTACGACAACCCTCCTACCGGGTCTCATATTCTGGAACAACAGTAGTGTCAAGTCTTGGTAGATAAGAACCTCCCTGTCACCGTCCTTGAGCTTACCGAAGTACCTCTCGGGTGTCTGAGGTTACCCACCAAATCTGCGGAGTGGCTATTGGAATGTCAAACCTGATTGAATGTATAGGTCCTATTAAATTTTCCGTAATCGTTCGCGGTTCTGGAATCACTTCCAGTTCTACCATACTCCCACTACTATTTTCTGAAAAAGATCCATTTTACTAAAACTGTGGTGAGTCAAGAACAATATCACTATTGATCTTCCAAATGGTAGAATATCAACCCTCGTCATAGCCAGGGTCAACCCACAAACAGCCATTACAGAAACGTGCCCTGAGTTATCCACAGTCTGGTTTTAAGCATAAGCTGGACAACTCCCCGTACCTTAATAACTTTTAAGGTACGAACCATTCTATATCCAATATAGAAACTTTGACACTAATTTAATTGGAACCATATTCAAATCATGCAGCTGTCTCCAGTGCATATCATCTTAATGGAAAGAGACTAATCAGCATTACTCAACTTAGGAATCCATCCAATTATGAGTAACCTGAAAGAGAAACACGTTTCTCAAAACCATCACTATCATCTGAATACCAATCACAAGAATCTACATCTTCGATCTCTTTGAAGAATCCCAATACTTGTGATACTTGGTTCTCTACTTTATTTTTATACCCACAACTTCTCAAAACTTAGACCTTGTATTTCTACGAAACACTTGTCTAAATACTAGAGAAGTTATAAGTAAACAGAACATAGTACGAGGACCTACCCCTTTGTCCTGATGGACACTTGGACAACATACAATACTCTGTATAAGTCCGCTGAGTTAAACAACTCAAAACTTATGCGTCATAGGTTGAAAACTGTACCCTGGCGATTTCCTCAAATATCACCAATTACAACGAATTCCGATATAAAGAGGATGATCACCTAATTCCCAATATCTTACTCCCACTCATCATCTGTAAAACCATACAGATATGAGAATGAAACCTGGAAAATACATACCCTTGGAGTAAGTGTTTAATCGGGAAAACAGTTTTTCCTTTAACAATGCACTGAAACATGAAAATGTTTCGTAGGGGTATCCTGGTATTCATAGCAATGCCTCTTCCATAATCCAATTTATGACTTCAACCGTATATTTTATTGCCATCTCTCCAAATCCCTTTATTTGTCTTTAGTCGTTACCTTCTGTACACCATTGTTAGGCTAAATGGTTTTCTTCCTTCCCTACCGTTCGGCACCAGCCTATGGTTTGGAAGAAGACTATCCAGTAAGCATAATAGGTGTACCCTCCTAAACCAAGGAGTACTCGCAACTGAGAGAAGGTGATGATAAAAGACAACTGAATAAAACCTTATTCTTTTAAAGGTGAAATAGGAGCGGCGATGAAGTACGCGGTTTTGGTCGTGAATGATATCAGTCGCAATTTACTTTGCCCTCTTTCTAATCCCTTTATTTTGTCTTTACATATTACCTTCTGCACACCCTACTTAGGCTAATTGGTTTTCTTCATTCCCTACCTTTCGGCACCAGCCTATGGTTTGGAATAAGACTATCCAATAAGCGTAATAGGTGTACTCTCCTAAACCAAGGAGCCCTCGCAACCTGAGAGAAGGTGATAATAAAAGACAACTGAATAAACCAATTCTATTTCTCCTGAACCTGGATCCATCCCCGAAGAAGTCCCTTCGAGTTCGTATATAACCATACGATGGATCTATCCAATGGAAGTGGATATCCGTAGTAATACGGGTGTTCTGAGAAATTCAAAGGGTAAAAGAAGGAGTGGCAATGACTTATGCAACTCAGACAATCCAAAAGCCAGTATTTTTAAGAAGGTTCGGTCAACTTGGTTACTGAGTCATAGTCTAGGGTCGGTCAAAGGTCGCTGCCAAAGAGAGAGAGAAAAGAAACACTCTGCGTGCACTCTATCCTAGATCAGAATGGTCATCACTTTATCTAATCCGGAAACCTCCCACTGTCCTGTCAAATTCTCCTCCAAACCTAAAGAAGAATCAGTCGGAATCACCCGAAGAGTAAACCAACTCATCAGTGGGAATCGGGATCCAACTCTCATCGCATGATAACGTGACGGAATCCACTCGCGTTATCACACTCCAGAAGGTATGCGCATGCCTGGCAAGTTTCAGTTTCTTTAGAAACCCCCGATATGATTTTTGCCCCATGTTCTTATGACCTTGGCGAAGTCAACAAATCATATGTCACATGTCAAGTTCTGCCCGTCATTATCTTGTTACTTTGAACCCACCCGTACATACCCTTGACGAAAGCCAACAAGGTAATACGACTGTCCTAAACCAACACATCTATCTATGCAACAAATGAATACCCCAGCAACTACCAAACACTATGCCTTGACGAAAGCCAACAAACATAGCATGAATATTACTGACCATCCATAAGAAACGACGGAGGGCTACAGCTGGTTTTTGGCGAAAAACCTTTAACGTAATGAACTTGATCTCGTTGAAGGAACCTGATAGCTTTTTAAAATATAGTGGCGAAAACCTTTTGCTAAAGAGGTCACTCCCGGTAAAGGGATCTCGGCTCTTTCCTCGTGGAATGAGGTGCAGGATATTCCACTGAATACCGCTATGCAAAGCAACATGTAATCGACTATAGTGAAGTTATTACCCTGACGCAAACTTCTGCCCAAGGGGTCAGTCCCGGTGAAGGGATATCAGCCTTTGCCCCGTCGAATGAGGTGCAGGATATTCCAACCGAATATCTCTATGCATAACAAAAGAAAACGTCTTTGCAATAACACTTTTTAAATTGTTCCAACAACATCCAAACAGGTTTGTTTTACTTTGCATTGATCAGAATCAACGCAGTCCCATCATTCAATCACACCAGAAAAGAACGAAAATAAAATGTACGTATATGCCATCCGCATTCGTCACTGGGTCCCGTCATCACCCGTTAGGTTACTTAACTAACGACAGAGCGGGGACTGGACTAGCGCGGGTGTAAAACATATACAACATCTAATAGTATATAAACCAATATACAATAATCGATCCAGGCGTGATAGTATGCAACATTACAGAAAAGTAATAAGCATCACAGAACAATACAGATAATCTTGGATCCCCGAGTTTCACAGAGCCGCTGCTGAAACTCGACGTTCCCCTGTCGTGTGGATAGCCTGTGCAATGAAACCTAGACCCCTACGGGTGCGGCAAGTTACCCGCCAAAACCTGAAGCGAGGCAGCCCCCTACAGCATGGTGAATAGACCACCCATCACTTCACGGAATCCGGTAATCTTGGGCACCCCTCCTTGGGTCAACCTGTACCCCCTACGAGTGCGGCGAATAGTCTGCCAATTCTAGAGTGGGACCCCTCTGCCTTTCAAAGCCATGAGATGCGGACCCGTTGCCCCCCAGAACCCGGCTATCCGTGCACTCCGTCGCGGGGCAAAACCTAGTACAGTAATGAAAAATAGTACAATAGGTACATCGACCGCAACCTGGTCGTGCCCCAAAAGAATATTATACAACAGGCAGTGACGGCAGTCCACAAGTTGGATGCTCGCCCCGCAATATCAAATGTACAAATAAACTCAAACTGTACTACCATTGCACACTGCTATCCACCACGACAAATCCGCAACATCACAGCACAACACAGAACATCAACGCGAATGTCACGTTCGCAAACCCGTCTAAAAGAACTATAGCAATCAGACGCGGTTTACCGATCAAATGACATTCCCGGTCGGAGATATAATGTAAGCACTGTAAACTAACATGTTTAAATTTTGATCGACCAAATATCAAGAAGTGGGCCCCACGACTTACTGGTGAACAGTAACAAAACCTGGGCCCAAAAGATATATACCAAAAATCCCAATTTCCAACAGAGAACCCACTGTACAAATTTGGGAGCACGAGCTCACCACGTGGCCGCGGATGCGCGGCCAAACCATAGGTTTGGCCGCGTTTCCGCGGCTCTTTGGTGGAGACACGTGCCCAAATTTGGTCGTGGTTCTTAGAAAAGCCTGCACAGATTTTTAAGACATGTAGAAAAATTTTATCAGACCATTTAAAATCGACAGAAACTGTTAGGCTTGGATTTTGCAATTTTCGATTTCCGGTCGGATCGATATTTTAAACGCGTTAGCACAAGTTAGTATAGCAAAATGGTGAGGCTCTGATACCACTGTAAGTCTACGCTAGCGCCCCGGTCGTCTACAGACGCCAAATGCGGAACAAAAACTTTTTAACTGGCGCTATCGAATACTTTAACCCGGATCTGCCATTATTGCTAAACTAACAAACTGTAAAGAGTGCAGAAAGGTTATACCGAACGATCCGAGTCCTTCATTCTTTAACCATCATCCCACGCTCCGTTGCGGCTGCTCCGATCTCGTCGATCTCCGATATCCTCGTCGAGGTGGCACCACGTCGACGATTCTTTAAACGGGCTCCCGCCTCTGACTTGAGGCAACTCGGTCGTCAAGTTTGCTAAAAGAGACGACCAAGAATGATGTAGAGAATGAGTAGATGACTTTGTCTCACTTCGTCCAAGTCCGTGGACGATCGGTTAATGAAGTTGCCGAGGGAATCGGGTGATGGAATGAAATGAGCTGTGAATTCCATACACCCCAAATATCTATCATAATCTTTTTTCCAATGAAAAACCATCAAGTAAGTGAGAGAGGAAGGGGGCCGGCCACTTTATATGCAAGAGGGAGGTGACCGTAGGAGAAGGGGGGTGACTATATGAACAAATATCATGAAGAAATATCCTTAAGTAAACAAAACCTCATTAATGCAAATGGTGATTCATTAACCTAGTCACCATTGCATTAATGGCTCCATTAAAGCACTAATGACTCACTAGCCTCATCACCACTTCTAGAAGCTTCTAGAATGATGACTCACCTCAACTGAAGAAAAGATAAATCCGTCTTTAACCGAATGTTAAAACACGGCTGATAGAAAACTGGAAACTGGCAACTTCCAAAAGTGATCCTGAAACGACTTTCAGGATAGCCCCGAAACTGTATAAATATACTCGCATTTGTATTACGACCGAATACAAATGCAACTGAGACAAAGATATTATACCTACTCAATATAATACTTGGATCCGGCTTAAACCAAAGCCGACCAGTATCATCTGCCCGAAAAATAACACGTGCGTAAACGCACGTGCATTTTCCGAACCCTGCCATAAAACCATACGGCCTCTACAACGTTTCGCCCGAACTTGGGAAACTGTCTGTGGGGGACTCTAATGACTCGTCAGTACCTTGGCAGTGGGTTTAACCACAAACCGTCAGCGGCACTAGCAATGCGTAACGGCTGCCCATGGACTGACCTCAAGGGATGCCGATGAGCGCACTCATCCGGAAAACCCTACTGAGCCAACAGTGACAATGTATATACAGTCCGGTCCGTTCGTCTATGAGTATCGCATATCTGCCTAGGGGGCTAGTAACGTCAGACCCCCAAGAGCAGTATAAGTCGTGTCGGAGTGAAGCCCAATAACACCCTGAGATACTACTGGAGTACCTACCAGTAAATCTCCTGCCACGGCCGTGGGCTTTGTGTAATGGCTCTCCTAGACACAGCACGATCTCGCCCCCAATACCGGGAGAGACGAATCCCCTGCCGATCCGCTCACGTGCCTCCATATGGCTCGGGACTGTACCCAAAAACTACCTGTTTGCACGACTCCTTTGAGCCGTGGTAGGGTAGAAATCAAAGCACAGTGGGAACTCACACGAGACAAATGACGACCTCAGGTCGATGAACTAACCTGTACACATGTCACCAGGGAACTGCTATCTGACGATAGATATAATACTAACTAGCAGATTCCCGGCGAGTCCTGTCCGGTGTACTCATAACCCAATGAGCACCTGTATACATCTTAGGTGATCCAACTGACACCAGTGGCTTGTGAGACCGGCCACCGCCCCTCGTCGGGGTCTCGACTGTATACACTAGTCTACTCCGGAGTATCGATGCCCTGTCTCGAAACTCCCACGACTAGGGACCACAATTAAGGATATGCGTATAAACCACCCAACTCTCACGTATATGATCGCCATCATACTGTTGGTGGTAAAGCAAGATCCTAAGGGCTCTATCAAAGTGTAACATGTAATCAGTCACCAGAACATGTACACGACTGATAAAGACAAACCAGATAGCATACTATCATCTTAAGTAAGACTGTCCTACCGGTATAGGTCCTCCGCAATCATTGCAATCACGTACCTGCGATCCAATAATTGACTATGAGGGCACTATCTCTAACATTTCCAATGGGGTTGGTCTGGGTTTCTAGCACTAGGGTGCTTTTATGGTCTCCACTGAACTCAATTTCCCATCACAACTCATAATTTCCTCAAACCCTTACTAGTTTTTCCTAAAATCCACAAAATCACCCGATTTCGATTCTAAACTTGCATAGGGGTATAAGTAATGCTAAAACTAAGCTAATGGTTCAGTAATTACCTCATTTGGCAACTCAAGAATTTTCTTGAGTTGCCCCTAGAGGCCAAAATCCTTGCTTCTTTAGTCCAATGTGTAGATCTTGAGCTTGTGTGCATTTTTTGTGAAACCGATATGGGTTTTGGGGTGAATTTCATGGAGAAATGGGGGTTTGAAGGTGGAGGAAGAGGAGGGCAGCAGGAGCAGCAACAGCTCATGGAAGAGGGGGGAGAAATGAGAGGAGAAAACAAGAGGGAATGGCCAAGTCAACACTCTCACCTACCCCTCTCTCTCACCATACCTATTTCTTTAATCCCTTTTTCTTTTCTTTTCCTTTTCTTCTCACTCAAATAGTAACCCAAAAAGTAACATGATAGAAAATGCACAAGTGTAGAAAAACAAAATATGTGCATGTTTTGCACAAACTTGCAAAAAACCCGATTAGCGATTTTTAATCGCGATTAGTACTAAATTAGCATATAAATGCTCATAAAAACTTAAAAATGGCATAATTCCATAAAATACCCTATTTTAGAATTTTCCATAATTTTTTCCAAATTTTTCTCGTTTATTATAAATTTAATATTAAAATAATCAATAAAATAATATTAAATTATAAAAATTCCCAAAAATAATATTTTATTATTTTGAAATGTTACAATCTTCCCCCCTTAAAGAAATTCGGTCCCCGAATTTATATTTAAACCCCCAATTTCTAAAACATTTCAATAAGAAGTCCAAGTCGTCGGGGCTCCGAAATCATCAATACATAAAACGCATCATAGCGCAATGCATGCGCATGAAAAATGAGTAGATAACTGAAAATCGAAACTCCGTCAAGCATCCTGCAATCATCGGAGTCATGGTAAAGACACGAATGCCAAATCCAAAGAAAAACCAATATGATATAAATCAGAACTATATATGTAAATATCAAATCTATACATGTAAGTTTCTAAAGGAAATGCATGCCAAATCTTTTTAAGTCGTTGTGCAATGCGCATAACACTGCACAGTGGCGGACGTCTCTTATAAGAAAATAACCATATACGTATATACCTCTTGTTTAATATGCACGTCCCGCCGTTTTGAAAATAATTTAGAAGGGTTTCCTTGTTTTAAACGTTTTGTGTCTTATCAGATGTGTAGGTAAATACTGAGACTATAGCTCGCTTTTGGAAATCCCTTCGATAACTATCAATGCATGCAAAATATACTCAGGTACTGTCCTCTGACTAGTCCTGCTCAGTATAAAAACATATAGCAATCATCATAAAAACGTACCGCTCCATAAGAAATCAGTCCCAAAATATACCTATGAATACTACGTGCGTCTGGTGCGCACGGAAATCAAGATCCATAAATGTGCCATACATGTGCACAGAAACAACATCTAAGTGCATCGGGTGTGCACGAAGCATCTGTCATGGGCCAAATGTGTGCCTGGCAGCAAAAACAGGTGCATCTGACATGCACGAAAAATCCCGATTTAGTGCATCTGGTGTGCAACCAAAATCGTATCTCATAACATGCGCCCTACATGCGCTAAAATCCAAATCCGGTGCATCCATCATGCACGAAATCATGAAATCCAATATCAAGCGCCGAAACACGCGTAAAATCCAATCAAGTGCATAAAGTGCACAAACAAACATCGAACATCCCAATCGAAATCGAAGTCCAGTGCAACTAAGTGCACAAAATACATGTCACTGCATTGCAAGCATATGTAAACTATACAGAGTGCAAAAAAAAAAAAACCAAATCGTGTGCGTGCATACCCACAAAATCAACTCAAATGTATGAAACCCATGAAATCATAAATATAGGAAACCAAGGTTCAAAAACGATATCAAGTGCAACAATTGTGCAAAAATCGTAAATACTCAGCAAGTGCCACCATGGTGCATGAAAACAAATATCATGAGACCCAATCATCAAAATCAAATCAAACGAATAAATCGCCCAACAATACTAAAAACAAGCATGGCGAGATAGTCCCGCTCAAGCATATCCTCCAAGAATCTCTGGCTAACTGTCGTGGTCACTCATAGCATGTCTCATCGACGATCCTGAACTCTGGCCTGCTGGTGTGCGTAACATGACCACTCCTGGGTCCAAGTATTCTCTGTGGATTACCAATCTCACGATCCACCGGCTCATCGGCCCTGTCAGGTACGCTAACGGGGACGATTCCGTTTTGGCACTTCTCTGGTCATCTCTCGGTCAATCCTCACGACCACTCGTCAAGCAGCATGTCACTGGCGTCGGCCTCTGGCTCTCTGAATGCACATGACACATCTAATCCTGGGTGCAAATATCATTGCAGCAGTATCCTGGAAGGAATCCTGCTCAAGGTCTCTTCCAAGTCTTGTCTCTGCCTAACTGTCCGGAAGTCATCGTCCTTTACCATATCTGCTTCTTGTTTCGGAACGGCTGCATACTCATCGCGACTCCTTCTAGTAGGTATATCCAGTACTATGCTTCGGCATGCACATCGCATCTCTGATGTCGGCGGAGGGGAACGTCATCATCAAGATTTTGTACGAACCTCTTACTCCACTTTTTCTCTAATGTCGACTGCTTCGGACTCGTCCCGTCGTGGCTGCATGGACTGAGCTCCAACGGCTATCCTCATATCGGGAGTCTCCCAAGAAATGCATCTCACCACCTAGCATCCGAATTAAGTCGAGTCATCCAATCGAGTCGTCAAAACCTCATAATCCCCCAAGAGCTCAACATCTTGGGCACAGTTTAATAGTATCGAGTACATACCACAGCATCGGTGGTCCAGCCGTAGAAGGGCAAACCCAAGCCTCACTAATGGCGCCGTAGAACTGCCGTAAACCCTAAGGTTCAAAGGCTTTCATACGGTCATTAAGTCGAGTTAGGGTTTCATTCTTCTAGAGGGACCATAGAATTGCCTGCATGTCTTTCCGACTACTTTAAACTTGGAATAATAAGTTTCTGACATTCGATCGTCTCTGTCGACTCTCAACGTCTCCGCGTGAAGTCGTCTCTAGCTGGAATCAATCTATCTGATGACCTCGCATCGGGGTAGCGAACAATCCATGTGTCCTAGTCATTCATCCTCGGTGACTAGCGACCTTCTATCATCTCTTAGTACAATCTCATACTGCAATAGTTCCAACATCTGGGACGATATCTCATCGTTCGCAGCAATAACTAGCTCACTCGTCTGCACGCTGAACCGTGCCTCAATCAATCATGAATAAGCCACACATCAACGGTCATCAAAGTCTGGCTGGCCTCTGTCAGTGGCTCAATCCTCTGGTGCTAATCTGCACGTCCGAGAAGTCTCATAAAGGCGATCCGCCAAACGCTCGTGGCGCGGAAACACAGTAAAAAGACACATCTCTACAATCGTGTGTCGCCTGAATCACGCCCTGGTCAGTCCTCGTTCGTAACGAGCACATGCTGACCGCAACTCTAGCCGTAGCTCTCCTTGCCCGTAATCGTGGCAGCAAAACCAAACTGGTACCGATGAAGCTAGATTAAAGGAATGAATATGATACTGAACAAGAAATGTACATCCTAAGGCTTCTTAAGTGGAGTGGCATGTCGTAAATATGCCGCGGAACATACCCACGGTACGTCACTCTACTTTAGTCACCTATTCCATCAACCAAAGGTCATCCTACGCTCCGAAGGTAAAGCCTAACGCTCTGATACCAACTTTGTCACGACCCGAAAGTACGGAACATGACCGGCACTTAAACTACGAACGTCTCAAGGCGTACGTATTCTAAGTAACCCGAAAACCCAGAAATCCAAACCAAGAGGAGTAGTAGAGAGTAGGAAAACCATTTTAAATCAACTAGTTTGCAACATATGCCGAAGTATGCATTTTAAAATCATAAGTCTTTTCCAAAAATTTCGGCAGAGTTTCCTTTGTAAAATTGACCCCAAAGGGATACAAAACCTGATAAAGCATATATATAAAGAATAAGGGCATCCCCAAGCGGGAGCTAGCTCTTCGTCAATCGACGGTCACAACCACGCAAGCAATAAAATATACAACGCCGAAAGGCGAGGATCACAACAGAAAAGGAAACTCAAAACAGCATGAAATCCGCATAAATACAAAGCGCGACTCTAAGGTCAATAGAATAAACAACACTGGTCTCTATCTCTGAAATAAATACATGTTTGGTTGATGGAATTTCTAGATACAACAGAATAATGATATACAAGATATATAATGGGGGGTACGATACAAGTAAACCCACCTACTAGCAAATCACCCGAACGAAACTATGCCCGCAAAGCCGTAAAGAAACCTGTACGGCAAACCTGCAAGAAACTGGGGCACAACGGGGGTGAGTTGCCAACTTGTCACGACCCGCAAAGTACGGAACGCGACCAGCACTTAAGTTACGAAACGTCTCAAGGCGTCCGTATACTAAGTAAGCCGAAGCCCAGAATACAAAACCAAATAAGATTTTTAGAGTGAAGGAAAACCAAATAATTTAAGCATTTACCTCATTACCTAACCAATTTGCCCTTATTCCAAAATTCCAGCAGAATATAAAAGAAATCAGTGCATGAGGAATAACATGTCGACTCAAGTGAGCTCGACCCAGATACATCATAAATAAATCCTCAAGTCTCACAATCTCACATCTAGGTCAATATACAGTCATCCGAATAAAACAGGTACAACTGAATTGATAGTAGCAGTAGTGGCAACAGTAGTAGTAGTAGCAACAGTAGTAGTAGTAGCAACAGTAGATACAGTAGATAACAGTAGCATCAGTAGATGGAGTACTCTAGATACAATGAGCATATATAAGGTGGTACAAACTGATAATAACCCACCTAAGAGCAAAAGCCTTTAGTCCAGGCAAGAAGTACAAATGAAGCAAAGGTATCCGCCGCTACAGTGCTGACGGAGTGGGCCTGCAGAAAAGCTGTGGCACAACGGGGGTGAGTTGCCAGCTCGTGAGTAATAGATAACATTTACTAAGGCTATCGTATGCATGCACACAAGTGTCCTGACATCCCTAAAAAAGGTATAGCTACATGTACTAGCAGGTGTGTATGCATCAACAGTATACTAGCAAGTATACATGTCACATGGAGGTGATAACAGGTATGTATGCCACATGAAAATACCATCATGAATGTATGCTATATGAGTCATCTCAGGATCTCAACATGTAAGTGTAAGAATTATTCCTTGCTTGTTTTGAAAACTTCTTTTTAAACATCAGCATGATATCCAAGAAATCAATAAAATCCGTGTCCAGCAACGACACCTCAAAACTGACCAAATCTCATATATCCATGTCCAGTATCTTTGGCCTCAGCTATCCGGCTGATCCACATCAAAATCCATATCTCAATCCAGCGGCCACGGTCGGTATCCTCTGGATATCCGCCGTGCCAAATGAAATCACCGGTAGGTAATCCGTCCCCTGCCAGGCTCAACGCCATCATCTGCGATCTTCTTGCCCCGAGGTACCGTACCGGGCCCACCATGTACCCGAGACGGTTCATCCACCTCCTCGAAACGGGTCTCAAAAACCACAGCAAACTCATGGTGGACGACACTTTACATCACTAGAAAACCGCAGCTTTTATATTTTTAACAATTATCAGTTGAAATATTGCGGCTTTCCCCCGAAATCCAGAAATATCATAAACCTCATGAAATTATCATAAATACATATGCCGATGATTATGAATGCTTATGGTATCAATTT
Organism: Agapanthus africanus; assembly: GCA_030015575.1. Lineage (NCBI taxonomy): Eukaryota > Viridiplantae > Streptophyta > Magnoliopsida > Asparagales > Amaryllidaceae > Agapanthus > Agapanthus africanus. The sequence goes on along the minus strand of JASDDO010000014.1, from coordinate 460,908,026 downwards.
TAATACTTATTTCAATGTCACCTTTCTAGGCAGTTAACATGTTTCAGATTTAAAGTTATTTAGTGTTGTGACATGGCAATTACCAGGGTGTGTGTGTTCATATGAATAGTGCTCGTGCAACATATAAAACCTGGTAATGGTGCATGTGTCCTATAATGAATCTGCGTATATGGAACATCATATAGATACTAACTACAGCAATTATCATGCAAGTTTTATCATTATTACTCCAATGTTACCAGTAATACCAAGTCTACTAAATCTATCGGGCGACTCGCGCCATCCAAACGATTGTCCCCCGTAGATGTTAAATCTACTCACCCGTGGTCCTGTGCTAAGTGTGTCCGACCACCTGCTTTCCCTTCTCAGCCGTGCTTGAAGTTCCTGCCGGCGAACCTAGAATTCACATGAGTCACCATATAAGAAGAAATTCTGCAAAACGTGATATATCGACAAAAGGGATACGCGTGCATGAACTAAACGCGTGTGCACACGACGCGACGCGACGCGCACAAACCCACCAGAACACGCTGTGTCGCGCAGCGCGCCACAGAACCACGCATATCACGCGCGTGTCGCACAAGTTTAAAACATCGAAAACACGTAACTAGTTCCAGATTTTGCCTCAGGGCCAAACTTGAAAAGTTAGAGATACCAACAGACTAACCTACCCAACATGACCCTACTCCAAAAAATCCAACACCCTACCCCCTACTCTGGCCACAAATTGCGGCCAGAATGAATAAACCGGCGGCCTCCAATGTGAGGTGGGTCCCCGTGCTTTGTGTGTGTGTCTCTGCTAGTCTCACTATGCTACAGTCTTCTCAATTTTTACCTGAGTGGATCGGGTCAAAAGCAGATTTCAGAAAGGCTAAAAAGTCACTAAAACTGCTAATTTATGCCAAGTCGGATAAATCGGGTGTCTACATGGAATCCGAGGAATTTCTCTGGTTGGCTGGCCTCACTAGCACCTAAGAAGGTTATTCTAGCTAATGCAATTCTCACTTTGCTCAAAATCTCCATAAAACACCCAATATCACTACTAAGCATGATATGGATACCAATTAAGCTAGATTATCGAAATTTTAGCAAATTAAGGCTAATCCTCTAATTTTAATGACACCACTAGGCTTAAACAGATTAGTTAACACCAAAGATGGCTCATTAAACTTCAAGTACTCTAAAGTGATTAAATCTAACATGACTGCACAATTCTAGCAATAAAATTCTATTTATCGCAAAAACTAGCTAATCAAGCTCCTAATCTACACAATATGGGAAAAGTTTAGGAGTTATACCCTCTAAGAACCTTGCAACAAAGGAGAAGGAGAAGAAGAAGAGGGTAGGTGCTGCTGTGGTGAACTGGAGCTGCTGGAATCCAAGCTGGTGCAACTGCTGATGCTGATGCAAAACTTTGTTTGCTGTTGCTGTTGCTGGAGGAAAATGTTTGCTGGTGTTGTGTTTATTTGGTGACGTATGGGCTGAAGTAGCAACAGCAGGGTGGTGTGTGTGTGGTATGAGGTGGTGTGTGTGTGGTATGGGGTTGAGGGCTGAAGGAGCAGCTGTTGCTGCTGTTGTCTGCAGAATTTTGAAGGGCTGAAGAGCTGAAATGATGAAATGGCTGAAGTCTTGGGGCTGGTGTGGAATTTGTAGCAGGCTAAGTGGACTTTCTGGTGTTAGGGTGGCTGTAGCAGCTGCATAGGGTTTAGGGGGGGCTGATGCTATGCAGATTTGTTGCTGAAATTGGGCAGGAAATTGTGCTGGTGATAGTGATGGGTTAGTAGCTGTTGTAGAGTGGTAGGGGGGCTGATGCAAACGATGGGCTAGCCTCAGCTGAATTTCCATGGGGTTAGGTGGCTGTTGCAGCAGCCATAGCTGACCTTAAGGTTGAAATTGTGCACAAATTGGCTGATGTGATGTTGGTGCTGCTGTTGCAGCAGCTACGGCTGAGCTATAGGGTATAGGAGTTGTCAAAGTTGACTGTTAGTGGCTGAAATAATGATATGTGGCTGATCTGTCTTTGGGCTGATGTGCTGAGGTTGAAATGTGCCGATATGAGGGGTTGAAATGTGCTGTTTTGATGGCTATATGCTGGTGTGTGGTCGAGATAACATCTTACAAGGATATCCATAAAACCAGATAGATCACTAGAACCCGTTTTGGTAAACTCTTTACCAAAAGATCCCACATTAACACGCAATTACTACTAAACACAGACTCAGGTGTTACACAACTCGTGAATAGAAAAACATCTACGAATAAAAATCGCATGTATGACGCAATCCTAGGTCATACGATCATAAAATATAATCCTCAAATATATAACATGCAGCCTATAACAAGGCTAGGGTAAATATCTAACCCGAGTGTAATCTCATGTGCCCGTGTCAGTGCCCAAGGGTAGCAATATATCATATGAATGAGGTATGAACGCATGAAAACAGAATACATGTAAATGAAGAACTGTTTTCATAATTTAGTGAGATTTCCTTTGTATTTTTACAATGAGGTATCATAATGAAATCAGTATAAAACAGTGCCTAGCATCGACACAAAACGTAATCCCAATAGCTCGATATCTCTGTATCACAGTCTCTGTACCTCAAAATCTCGAAATCTCAATGTCTCAATCACAATATCTAGGGCGCCGTCAGTCCAGACCGGCCCCTACCATCCATCTCAAGACCACGACGGTATCCTCCGGATATCCGACGCGTCGGGTAAAATCACCGGCAGGTAGTGCTCCCCTGCCAGGCTCACATCGTCATCACGCGCTTCTTGCCCCGGGGTACCTTACCGGGTCCACCATGTACCCGAAACGGTTCATCCATCTCCTCGAATCGGGTCTCGAAATCCATCAGCAAACTCATAGTGGACGACTCATACATCATAGGAAAACCGCATTTTTTTATTTAAAAAGAGAGAAAGCAGTTTATATATGTTTTGCGGTTTTCCTCCAAATCCAGAAAATATCATGGGAATCCGAATCATCAATAGCATGTAAAACCATGAATATACGCATGAGCATCCATGAATGCGGCATATAATGAATAACAGTATGCGAAGTGACAAGTAACAACTACAATGTCTAAACTAGCATATAAGGCAAGCAACTAATCATCATGTCAAAACTATTAGTAACAAGCTACATTAGGGGATAATATTTTCTAAGGTGTACGTGACATGGCAATTACCGATGAAGATGTGTGTGAGCCGGCAAGTAAGTGTACGTGGTACATACGCATCATCGGTAATGGTGCTGGTGTCCTAACAGCATAATGTCAATAATGCAATATGAAATAACAATGCAAGTATGCGATGCGGAGCGAGCAACCAAAATAAGCAGGAGCTAAATATTAAACAATGGTGCCATTTGAAATAACATGAATCGTGGGGTTTTGAAAATAGGGCTACGGTGGTTTTAAGAAAGGATACGTCTTTTGAAATATCCGTAGATCCCTTAACCTGTCTTTTAAAATACCCACGACCCGCTAGTTTTGAAATAGGTAGGAGTCTAATCTAATCTAACAACTACACTAAACTATACGGCTGAACTACAGGTAAGGAAACCGCCTATCATCTGAGTCGATACATATACATACCTGTATATGTATAGTCGGTGATCCCGCCTCAATAATATCATATCCGATACCATATCTATAATCAGACATCCCAAGTCAAGAGTGCGGATCAATCATCAATATATAGCTCGTACGTAAATCCGTCATACGGCATCCCAAATCTGGGTACGGGTCAATATCACATTCATCATACTATTCATCTGGTATCCTCTTTATCAAATATCATGATCGAGGTACTAATCTACGTCTAGTGCAATACTGATACCGCCTAAGTATGCATGCAGGTGCAAGAATCACTGCGTCAAAAGACCCGCTAAAACATCATGTCGTATCTCAATACGAACCAAATCACATCACCGATCTCCTGGCCTCAAGCCCAATCTCATCGACTCATCTCAAATTCCAAATACTATCCTCAAATCCAGTATATGAACACATAGTCCCATACCTATGTAAACACATAAAAATACAATCCCATATACGCACTTATGAAAGAAGAATGTATGCAAGTATGGGTGTGTGTGTATGTGTGGTGCAACCACTACTCTAGGGTTTCGCATCACTAACCAATCCAATCACACCTAGAATCCATCTTTTAACATCAATAATCTCAAACAATATACAATCAATATCTGTGTGTATACGTATTCGTATACATCACCACGAACTGCGGGGGTGCTATACGCCATCCACCCGACTTCTCCCCGTAGATATAAATCTACTCACCTGTATCCTGCGTGTCGGTGTCGATAACGCCATGCTCCGTCGCCTCGGAATCCACGTGGAAGTACCTACAATGATCACCCATAGCAATGCGTATGAAAATCAAGGCAGAAAACTGATACAGCGCACAGTGTGCTCATAGGTTGGAACCTATGGCCCAAGCATGCAAATCCAACAAACAAGCCCTGTTGTCGATGTACGAACACCCGACAACCAAATACAAATCCAAATATCAAGAAAGTTCATTTAAAAATACGGAAAACACTGCCTAAAACACACCAAAATGCTCCCAGATTTTCCCCAGATGACAATTAGCCAAAACTGCATATAGGAGGGGTCTAATTTAGTGCAAAATGAGCCCTGGAACAAAAATTGACTGATTCCCCTCTACTCTGGCCGCAAATTGCGGCCAGAGTGATTAAATTTGCGGCCGTAGTTTTGAGTTAGGGGCTCGGGTCTTGGTGATAGCTTCCTAGGTGCCTGCACGACTCACTGTCAGCTCAATTTTATTTTTGGTAACCCCGGGTTGCTCCAGATTCCATAACACCTTCACAGATCACACAAACCGACATGAAAAGTTCCGTAATTCCGTATTTTTGGGTTTCCAATGGGGTTGGTCTGGGTTTCTAGCACTAGGGTGCTTTTATGGTCTCCACTGAACTCAATTTCCCATCACAACTCATAATTTCCTCAAACCCTTACTAGTTTTTCCTAAAATCTACAAAATCACCCGATTTCGATTCTAAACTTGCATAGGGGTATAAGTAATGCTAAAACTAAGCTAATGGTTCAGTAATTACCTCATTTGGCAATTCAAGAATTTTCTTGAGTTGCCCCTAGTGGCCAAAATCCTTGCTTCTTTAGTCCAATGTGTAGATCTTGAGCTTGTGTGCATTTTTTGTGAAACCGATATGGGTTTTGGGGTGAATTTCATGGAGAAATGGGGGTTTGAAGGTGGAGGAAGAGGAGGGCAGCAGGAGCAGCAGCAGCTCATGGAAGAGGGGGGAGAAATGAGAGGAGAAAACAAGAGGGAATGACCAAGTCAACACTCTCACCTACCCCCTCTCTCTCACCATACCTATTTCTTTAATCCCTTTTTCTTTTCTTTTCCTTTTCTTCTCACTCAAATAGTAACCCAAAAAGTAACATGATAGAAAATGCACAAGTGTAGAAAAACAAAATATGTGCATGTTTTGCACAAATTTGCAAAAAACCCGATTAGCGATTTTTAATCGCGATTAGTACTAAATTAGCATATAAATGCTCATAAAAACTTAAAAATGGCATAATTCCATAAAATACCCTATTTTAGAATTTTCCATAATTTTTTCCAAATTTTTCTCGTTTATTATAAATTTAATATTAAAATAATCAATTAAATAATATTAAATTATAAAAATTCCAAAAAATAATATTTTATTATTTTGAAATGTTACAGGCAAGGAATGGTCGACCCAAAATCACCGGAATTTGGTTCCGTGGGTTTGCAACAGGTTGTGTATCAAGAACAATAAAGTCCACAGGGAATATGAATTCCCCGATTTTTATCAACACATTCTCCAGTTCACCCCTAGGTTTGGTGATTGATCGGCTTGCCATTTGGAGAGTGCAATGAGCTGGTTTCAACTCTCCAATCCCTAACTGCTCATAAACAGAATATGGAAGCAGGTTAACACTTGCGCCAAGGTCAAGTATGTTGGTGATAGTGCCCTCAGAGTCAATTATTGAATCGCAGGTACGTGATTGCAATGATTGCGGAGGATCTATACCGGTACGACAGTCTTACTCGAGATGATAGTATGCTATCTGGTTTGCCTTTATCAGTTTTGTACATGTTCAGGTGACTGATTACATGTTACACTTTGATAGAGCCCTTAGGATCTTGCTTTACCACCAACAGTATGATGGCGATCATATACGTGAGAGTTGGGTGGTTTATACCCATATCCTTAATTGTGGTCCCTAGTCGTGGGAGTTTCGAGACAGGGCATCGATACTCCGGAGTAGACTAGTGTATACAGTCGAGACCCCGACGAGGGGCGGTGGCCGGTCTCACAAGCCACTGGTGTCAGTTGGATCACCTAAGATGTATACAGGTGCTCATTGGGTTATGAGTACACCGGACAGGACTCGCCGGGAATCTGCTAGTTGGTATTATACATATCGTCAGATAGCAGTTCCCTGGTGACATGTGTACAGGTTAGTTCATCGACCTGAGGTCGTCATTTGTCTCGTGTGAGTTCCCACTGTGCTTTGATTTCTACCCTACCACGGCTCAAAGGAGTCGTGCAAACAGGTAGTTTTTGGGTACAGTCCCGAGCCACATGGAGGCACGTGAGCGGATCGGCAGGGGATTCGTCTCTCCCGGTATTGGGGGCGAGATCGTGCTGTGTCTAGGAGAGCCATTACACAAAGCCCACGGCCGTGACAGGAGATTTACTGGTAGGTACTCCAGTAGTATCTCAGGGTGTTATTGGGCTACACTCCGACACGACTTATACTGCTATTGGGGGTCTGACGTTACTAGCCCCCTAGGAAGATATGCGATACTCATTGACGAACGGACCGGACTGTATATACATTGTCACTGTTAGGCTCAGTAGGGTTTCCGGATGAGTTCGCTCATCGGCCTCCCTTGAGGTCAGTCCATGGGCAGCCGTTACGCATAGCTAGTGCCGCTGACGGTTTGTGGTTAAAACCACTGCCAGGGTACTGACGAGTCATTAGAGTCCCCCACAGACAGTTTCCCAAGTTCGGGCAAAACGTTGTAGAGGCCGTATGGTTTTATGGCAGGGTTCGGAAAATGCACGTGCGTTTACGCACGTGTTATTTTTCGGGCAGATGATACTGGTCGGCTTTGGTTTAAGCCGGATCCGAGTATTATATTGAGTAGATATAATATCTTTGCCTCGGTTGCATTTATATTCGGTCGTAATACAAATGCGGGTATATTTATACAGTTACGGGGTTATCCTGAAAGTCGTTTCAGGATTACTTTTGGAAGTTGCCAGTTTCCAGTTTTCTATCAGCCGTTTTTTAACATTCGGTTAAAGACGGATTTATCTTTTCTTGGATGAGGGTGAGTCATGCTTCTAGAAGGTTCTAGAAATGGTGACTAGGGTGATGAGGTGGCGGGTGACTCATCTTTGCATTTAATGAATTGATGACTAGGTTTAGATGTGTCATCCTTTTCATTAATGCATTTTGTTCTTGCTTAGGATATTTTCCCTTGATCTTTTCTCTTGTGGTTACCTCCCCCTCTCCTACACTCACCCCCCACTCCTATATAGTGGCCGGCCCCTCCCCTCTCTCTCTCACACACTCACTTGAGTTTTCATCTGGTAAAAAGATTATGATAGATTTTGGGGTGTATGGAATTTCACAGCTCATTTCATTCCATCACCCGATTCGAGTGGCAACTTCATTAACCGTTCGTCCATAGCTTTGGACGGAATGAGACAAAGTCTTCTACTCATTCTCTACATCATTCTTGGTCGTCCCTTTTAGCAAACTTGACGACCGAGTTGCCTCAAGTCAGAGGCGGGAGCCCGTTTAAAGAATCGTTGACGTGGTGCCACCTGGACGAGCAGATCGGAGATCGATGAGATCGGAGCAGCCGCAACGGAGCGTGGGATGATGGTTAAAGAACGAAGGACTAGGATCGTTCGGTGTAACCTTTCTACACTCTTTACAGTTTGTTAGTTTAGCAATAATGGTAGATCCGGGTGAAAGTATACGATAGCGCCAGTTAAAAAGTTTTTGTTCCGCATTCGGCGTCTGTTGACGGCCACGGCGCTACCGTAGACTTACAGTGGTATCAGAGCCTCACCATTTTGCTTTACTAACTTGTTTAAAATATCGATCGAACCGGATATCGAAAAACACAATTTTCAAGCTTCACAGTTTCTGTCGATTTTAAATGATGTCCTAAAATTATTCTACATATCACAGAAAGTTGTGCAGGGTTTCAGAAGCACACCGACCAAATTTGAGCACGTGATTCCACCAAACTGCCGCGGAATCACGGCCAAACCCATGGTTTGGCCGCGCATCCGCGGCCGTTCTATTGAATCAGTGCACCAAATTTGCACAGTGTCTTCTCTGTTGGAATTTGGGGTTTTTGGTATATATCTTTTGGGCCCAGATTTTGTTACTGTTCACCAGTTGTTCGTGGGGCCCACTTTGTGATATTTAGTCGATCGAAATTTAAATATGTTAGTTTACAGTGCTTACATTATATCTCCGACCGGGAATGCCATTTGATCGGTAAACCGCGTCTGATTGCTATAGTTCTTTTAGACGGGTTTGCGAACGTGACATTCGCGTTGATGTTCTGTGTTGTGCTGTGATGTTGAGGATTTGTCGTGGTGGATAGCAGTGTGCAATGGTAGTGCAGTTTGAGTTTATTTGTACTTTTGATATTGCGGGGCGAGCGTCCAACTTGTGGATTGCCGTCACTGCCTGCTGTATAATATTCTTTTGGGGCACGACTAGGTTGCGGTCGATGTACCTGTTGTACTATTTTTCATTACTGTACTAGGTTTTACCCCGCGACGGAATGCACGGATAGCCGGGTTCTGGGGGCAACGGGTCCGCATCTCATTGCTTTAAGAGGCAGAGGGGCCTCACTCTAGAATTGGCAGACTATTCGCCGCACTCGTAGGGGGTACAGGTTGACCCAAGGAGGGGTGCTCAAGCTACCGGATTCCGTGAAGTGCTGGGTGGTCCATTCACTTTGCTGTAGGGGGCTTCCTCGTTTCAGGTTTTGGCGGGTAACTTGCCGCACCCGTAGGGGTCTAGGTTTTCATTACACAGACTATCCACACGACCAGGGGAACGTCGGGTTTCAGCAGCGGCTCTGTGAAACCCGGGGATCCCAGATTATCTGTATTGTTCTGTGATGCTTATTACTTTTCTGTAATGTTGCATATTATCACGCCTGGAGCGATTAATGTATATTGGTTTATATACTATTAGATGTTGTATATGTTTTACACCCGTGCTAGTCCAGTCCCCGCTCTGTCGTTAGTTAAGTAACCTAACGGGTGATGACGGGACCCAGTGACGAATGCGGATGGCATATACGTACATTTTATTTTCGTTCTTTTCTGGTGTGATTAATTGATGGGACTGCGTTGATTCTGATCAATGCAAAGTAAAACAAACCTGTTTGCAGTTGTTGGAACAAATTTAAAAAGTGTTATTGCAAAGACGTTTCCTTTTGTTTTGCATAGCGGTATTCAGTGGAATATCCTGCACCTCATTCGACGGGGCAAGGGCCGATATCCCTTCACCGGGACTGACCCCTTGGGCAGAAGTTTGCGTCAGGGTAATAACTTCACTATAGTCGATTACAAGTTTCTTTGCATCGTGGTATTCAGTGGAATATCCTGCACCTCATTCCACGAGGAAAGAGCCGAGATCCCTTCATCGGGAGTGACCTCTTTAGCAAAAGGTTTTCGCCACTATATTTTAAAAAGCTATCAGGTTCCTTCAGCAATATCAAGTTCGTTACGTTAAAGGTTTTTCGCCAAAAACCATCCGTAGCCCTCCGTCACTTCTTTTGGGTATTCAGTAGTATTCAAGCTATGCATTTTAGCCAAAGTTAAGGCATAGTGTTTGGTAGCTGCTGGGTATTCATTTGTTGCATAGATAGATGAATTGGTTTGGGACAGTCGTTCTGCCATTTGGCCAAAGCCAGGGGCATGTGCGGGTGGGTTCAAATTGATAAGATAGTGATGGGTAGCACTTGGCATGTAACTTATGACATTTTGACCAAAGCCAAGGTTATAAGAGCATGGGGCAAAAATCATATCGGGAGTTTCTAAAGAAACTGAAACTTGCCAAGTATGCGCATACCTTCTGGAGTATGAGTAACGTGGATGCATTCCATCACGTTATCATGCGATGAAAGTTGGATCCCGATTCCCACTGATGAGTTGGTTTACTCTTCGGGTGATCCCGATTGATTCTTCTTTCTGGTTTGGAGATGAATTTGACAGGATAGTGGGAGGTTTCCGGATTAGATAAAGTGATAACCATTCTGATCTAGGTTAGAGTGCACGCAGAGTGTTTCTTTTCTCTCTCTCTTTGGCAGCGACCTTTGACCGACCCTAGACTATGACTCAGTGACCAGGTTGACCGAACCTTCTTAAAATACTAGCTTTTGGATTGTCTATGTTGCATAAGTCATTGCCACTCCTTCTTTTACCCTTTGCATTTCTCAGAACACCCGTTTTACTACGGACATCCACTTTCATTGGATAGATCCATCGTATGGTAATATACGAACTCGAAGGGACTTCTTCGAGGATGGATCCAGGTTCAGGAGAAATAGAATTGGTTTATTCAGTTGTCTTTTATTATCACCTTCTCTCAGGTTGCGAGAGCTCCTTGGTTTAGGAGAGTACACCTATTACGCTTATTGGATAGTCTTATTCCAAACCATAGGCAGGTGCCGAAAGGTAGGGAATGAAGAAAACCAATTAGCCTAAGTAGGGTGTGCAGAAGGTAATATGTAAAGACAAAATAAAGGGATTAGAAAGAGGGCAAAATAAATTGCGACTGATTTCATTCACGACCAAAACCGCGTACTTCATCGCCACTCCTATTTCACCTTTAAAGGAATAAGGTATTATTCAGTTGTCTTTTATCATCACCTTCTCTCAAGATATGAGTACTCCTTGGTTTAGGAGAGTATACCTATTATGCTTACTGGATCTTCTTCTTCCAAACCATAGGCTGGTGCCGAACGGTAGGGAAGGAAGAAAACCATTTAGCCTAACGATGGTGTACAGAAGGTAACGACTAAAGACAAATAAAGGGATTTGGAGAGATGGCAAAGAAATATACGGTTAGAGTCATGAATTGGATTATGGAAGAGGCATTACTATGAATACCAGGATACCCCTACGAAACATTTTCATGTTTCAGTGCATTGTTAAAAGAAAACTGTTTTCCCGATTAGATACTTACTCCAAGTGTATGTATTTACCAGGTTTCATTCTTATATATGTATGGTTTTACAGATGATGAGTGGGAGTAAGTTGTTGGGAATTAGGTGATCATCCTCATTATATCGGAATTCGTTGTAATTGGTGATATTTGAGGAAATCGCCAGGGTACAGTTTTCAACCTACGACGCACAGGTTTTGAGTTGTTTAACTCAGCGGACTTATACAGAGTATTGTATGCTGTCCAAGTGTCCATCAGGACAAAGGGGTAGGTCCTCGTACTATGTTCTGTTTACTTATGACTTCTCTAGTTATTAGACAAGTGTTTCGTAGAAATACAAGGTCTAAATTTTGAGAAGTTGTAAGTATAAGAATAAAGTAGAGAACCAGGTGTCACAAGTATCGGGATTCTTCAAAGAGATCGAAGATGTAGATTCATGTGATTGGTATTCAGATGATAGTAATGGTTTTGAGAAACTAGTTTCTCTTTCAGATTACTCATAATTGGATGGATTCCTAAGTTGAGTAATGCTGATTAGCCTCTTTCCATTAAGGTGATATGCACTGGAGACAGCTGCATGATTTGAATATGGTTCCAATTAAATAAGTGCCAAAGTTTCTATATTGGATATAAAATGGTTCATACCTTGAAAGATGTTAAGGTACGGGGAGTTGTCCAGCTTATGCTTAAAACCAGACTCTGGATAACTCAGGGCACGTTTCTGTAATGGCTGTTTGTGGGTTGACCCTGGCTATGACGAGGGTTGATATTCTACCATTTGGAAGATCAATAGTGATATTGTTCTTGACTCGCCACAGTTTTAGTAAAATGGATTTTTTCAGAAAACAGTAGTGGGAGTATGGTAGAACTGGAAGTGATTCCAGAACCGCGAACGATTACGGAAAATTTAATAGGACCTATATATTCAATCAGGTTTGACATTCCATTAGCCACTCCGCAGATATGGTGGGTAACCTCAGACACCCGAGAGGTACTCCGGTAGCCTCAAGGATGGTGACATGGAGGTATTTATCTACCCAGACTTGACACTACTGTTGTTCCAGGCTATGAGACCCGGTAGGAGGGTTGTTGTGGTCAGTGGGAGCAGCGGAAGTTTAGTGGGAAAGTAGCTTATGTCTATTTATAGACTTGAGCAGTTATAGCGGAGATAGATCATCTAATTTTGATGTGACAGTCATGGGTTTGACTTCAATCAGGACAGGGATGGATCTGTTAAGAAGGTAGTAGGGTGTGATGTCATGGTATTTGGATGACATACAAAGAGTAGGAAGTAAAATTCCTATACTACGATCGGTTGTACTGTGGTTGTCACACAGTTGTTTCTCCAGACAGGATATGGATATAATATTTGACATTCTGGTTTCTAGATCTATGGTTTTAGATCTGGATTTGGGTAGTTTCCCAATGTGGATACTTTGACAGTATTCTAATGGTTTTTAGAATAGATGACTCCTAGCATGGTGGTGTACCTGCAGGTGATGGAGTCGCCCTCCCTAAAGGTGTCTTACAGACTAAAGGGGAGAGGGATGTGCATGATTGGCAGATCACTTGCTTAGGCAATTGAGTCAATCATGAGATGTCAAGTACCACACCAAATGTTGTTTTTGCACTATATGCAATAAGTTTGTATTAATCCAATCCTGGAGAAATATAAAGAAGCAGTTTTAGAATATAAGTGCATGTTCTAAGGATTTGATGACGGCATCCTCCTTCGGGAGACAGTTATCATTCCAGGCTTCAAAGGTGACATGGATGACAGAGTGATTGTCAGAGTTACAGTTTTCCCTCTGATGAGGGACAGTATTATGGACAGGTGGTCCAAGAGGATACTGTGGGAGGCTTGGTGCAGGATACTGATTAGGTTCAGTGATCGATACAGTCTAAGAAGTTTGGATTTGGAGTTCATTTATGAACTAGGTCCCATCAGATATCCAGACATATTCTAAGACATGTATTACTCGATTCGGGAGATGGCTTTCTCCGTGAACTTGAGATTAAGAGAGATATAGAAAGAAACATCTAGGCGGATCCACTCACTGAGGCTATTTCTCGAACACAAAAGTTTTACAAACGGGCTTTGTGGAACTGATTAGTAGAGGAGTTGGATGTTCGGTTTCACACGGGATGTGAGTAGTCGACATCGTAATAATTAGCCTTAAGTGCAAGTGGGAGATTGTTGGTGATAGTTCCCTCAGAGTCAATTATTGGATCGCAGGTACGTGATTGCAATGATTGCGGAGGATCTATACCGGTACGACAGTCTTACTCGAGATGATAGTATGCTATCTGGTTTGCCTTTATCAGTTGTGTACATGTTCAGGTGACTAATTACATGTTACACTTTGATAGAGCCCTTAGGATCTTGCTTTACCACCAACAGTATGATGGCGATCATATATGTGAGAGTTGGGTGGTTTATACGCATATCCTTAATTGTGGTCCCTAGTCGTGGGAGTTTCGAGACAGGGCATCAATACTCCGGAGTAGACTAGTGTATACAGTCGAGATCCCGACGAGGGGCGGTGGCCGGTCTCACAAGCCACTGGTGTCAGTTGGATCACCTAAGATGTATACAGGTGCTCATTGGGTTATGAGTACACCGGACAGGACTCGCCGGGAATCTGCTAGTTGGTATTATACATATCGTCAGATAGCAGTTCCCTGGTGACATGTGTACAGGTTAGTTCATCGACCTGAGGTCGTCATTTGTCTCGTGTGAGTTCCCACTGTGCTTTGATTTCTACCCTACCACGGCTCAAAGGAGTCGTGCAAACAGGTAGTTTTTGGGTACAGTCCCGAGCCACATGGAGGCACGTGAGCGGATCGGCAGGGGATTCGTCTCTCCCGGTATTGGGGGCGAGATCGTGCTGTGTCTAGGAGAGCCATTACACAAAGCCTACGGCCGTGGCAGGAGATTTACTGGTAGGTACTCCAGTAGTATCTCAGGGTGTTATTGGGATACACTCCGACACGACTTATACTGCTATTGGGGGTCTGACGTTACTAGCCCCCTAGGAAGATATGCGATACTCATTGACGAACGGACCGGACTGTATATACATTGTCACTGTTAGGCTCAGTAGGGTTTCCGGATGAGTTCGCTCATCGGCCTCCCTTGAGGTCAGTCCATGGGCAGCCGTTACGCATAGCTAGTGCCGCTGACGGTTTGTGGTTAAAACCACTTCCAGGGTACTGACGAGTCATTAGAGTCCCCCACAGACAGTTTCCCAAGTTCGGGCAAAACGTTGTAGAGGCCGTATGGTTTTATGGCAGGGTTCGGAAAATGCACGTGCGTTTACGCACGTGTTATTTTTCGGGCAGATGATACTGGTCGGCTTTGGTTTAAGCCGGATCCGAGTATTATATTGAGTAGATATAATATCTTTGCCTCGGTTGCATTTATATTCGGTCGTAATACAAATGCGGGTATATTTATACAGTTACGGGTTATCCTGAAAGTCGTTTCAGGATCACTTTTGGAAGTTGCCAGTTTCCAGTTTTCTATCAGCCGTTTTTTAACATTCGGTTAAAGACGGATTTATCTTTTCTTGGATGAGGGTGAGTCATGCTTCTAGAAGGTTCTAGAAATGGTGACTAGGGTGATGAGGTGGCGGGTGACTCATCTTTGCATTTAATGAATTGATGACTAGGTTTAGATGTGTCATCCTTTTCATTAATGCATTTTGTTCTTGCTTAGGATATTTTCCCTTGATCTTTTCTCTTGTGGTTACCTCCCCCTCTCCTACACTCACCCCCACTCCTATATAGTGGCCGGCCCTTCCCCTCTCTCTCTCACACACTCACTTGAGTTTTCATCTGGTAAAAAGATTATGATAGATTTTGGGGTGTATGGAATTTCACAGCTCATTTCATTCCATCACCCGATTCGAGTGGCAACTTCATTAACCGTTCGTCCATAGCTTTGGACGGAATGAGACAAAGTCTTCTACTCATTCTCTACATCATTCTTGGTCGTCTCTTTTAGCAAACTTGACGACCGAGTTGCCTCAAGTCAGAGGCGGGAGCCCGTTTAAAGAATCGTTGACGTGGTGCCACCTGGACGAGCAGATCGGAGATCGATAAGATCGGAGCAGCCGCAACGGAGCGTGGGATGATGGTTAAAGAACGAAGGACTCGGATCGTTCGGTGTAACCTTTCTACACTCTTTACAGTTTGTTAGTTTAGCAATAATGGTAGATCCGGGTGAAAGTATACGATAGCGCCAGTTAAAAAGTTTTTGTTCCGCATTCGGCGTCTGTTGACGGCCAGGGCGCTACCGTAGACTTACAAAGTAAAGCACGGTTAATGTTTTTACCCCCAATAGAAATCGATAGCGTAGGACATCCAGGGTTCTTACGTTTCTTTGGTAACTGTGGGGTAAAGGCAGTGCTAACATTATTTGTCATGAAAACCTTTTTGGGCACTTGAGTCTTCCTCTTCTTAGTGCACAAGTCTTTAAGAATTTTCGCATAAGCGGGGATTTGTTGAATAGCATCTAGGAGAGGGATATTGATGTTAACCTGTTTAAAAATTTCCATAATCTTCTCCATATGTAGACTCGATTTGTTACCCCTTAACCGATTCGGATAAGGAGCTTTAGCAATAATAGCTGGATCCAACTTGGAGAAGGTGGTGTGTATGGAAATGATCCCAGAATAGGAGTGGGGATCGTCTTTGGTCGACTAGAAGAGGTATGCTGAGGTGTTGAGCCTTGAGGAAAACGAAGAATATGCTCGCAAGAAAATGGTGGGGTAGAAGAAGTAGGATTAGAAGTAGAAGAGGGTGTGGAAAGAAAAGTCTCAGCCGGGGTGTTATTGATTAATTCTTCTCATCACCGACTTGATTATTCAGCACTCTTCTAGATCTCAACGTTGTGATGGCATTCACATTATAATGTTGTGAATGCCCAGGGTTCGGTAGGGGTTGAGACGGATGTTTTCCTTTCTCTCTAGCACTCATTTCGGCATTTATTCGGGCAATTTGTGCTTCCATCGATTTAATACTCTCACTTTGGGAGTCAGAGTTTTTTTGGATCTTATCGAGGGAAGACTTGAATTCAGCCGGCATTTGTTTCATAAACATTTCAAAAGTCCGTTCGAGTGAAGAGGAATTATCAGTACCGGTCAACTGCAAAGGATTATACGTTGCAGGAGTGTTGTCCGGATTTTGAAAGTTTTGTGATTGATAGGGGTGCTGACTCAGTTGAAATGGTTGCTGTTGTGGTGGAGGACCCCTTTGGAAATTGTTTTGGTTTGGAACCGTGTTTTGATTTTGGTGTTGGTTCCAAGCAAAATTAGGGTGATTCCTCCAACCCTGATTATAAGTGGAAGAATACGGATCGTTCCTAGGTCTTTGTTGGAAAGCAACATTGGTATGCTCTTGACCTTGAAATGGAGAATTTAGAGGACATTCTTCCGTAAGATGAGATGGATCAGAACAACATCCACATACAGTTTTGGAGAGTGACATCTGATTTAGGGAGGCTGCTAAAAATTTATGTTCCATAGCTTCGAGTTTCTTTTGCATTGCTGCCATTTCAGCTCTAACTCCTATGGAAACATCAAGTTGATGAATGCCACCCCTAGACGATGACTGGTTTACACTCTCCCACTGTAAAGATTTTTCAGCGAAATCTTCTAAAAATCTCCAGGCTTCACCATCATCTTTAGTCATGAAGGTGCCTTGACACATGGATTCAAGGTTCTGTTTTGTTGTAGGATTAATGCCCTCATATATGGTTCTGCACAGATCCCATCTAGGAATTCCATGATGAGGACATTGAACTAACAGATCCTTGAAGCGTTCAAAACACTTCGAGAATGGTTCATTTGGAAGCTGGGTAAATTGATTTATTTCGCTACGGAGTCGAGCTGTTTTATGATTAGGGTAGAATTTCTTTAGGAAAGCTGTTACGAATTCTCCCCAGTTCGAAATAGAATGTGCGGCTGTGTTATAAAGCCACTTCTCGGCTATATCGCACAAGTGAATGGGAGAAGACGTAATCTCATAGCATCCACAGAAAGCTGTGAAGTACCCATCATAGCGCATACATTTTCAAATTTGGTAATAAAGACGTATGCGTCTTCAGACTCGAGACCGTGATATTTCGGTAGAAGATTGATGTATTGAGGTTTTATTTCAAAATTGTCCCCATTGGCTGGTGGAATGGTAAGACATGTCGAAAGAGGATCTCGCATAGGGTAACATCTCTCTTGGAGAGAGATGCGGGGTGGATTCTGCGCACCTGCGGACGGTGGCAGAGTAGTGTTAAAGAAGTTCGATGGAGAACCGTCCATCGAAGTGGGTGTGGTAGTGGGTAAAGAAAAAGTAGACGTAGAATTACCGACTTCGGAGTCGATAGGAGGAACGCGGACAAGACGGGCATTAGAATCCAGTGTCCAGCCGAACATGCACTGAATGGTTTAGCACAAGTGGCAGCGTTGTGATAATTAAGGAAAAGATTGGATTGGTGTTTGTTTTGAAAAATACAGATTTTGAAAAATTCACACAAACAATGCACAAGTAACCCAAAATCTAGTGGTTACCTAGGTCAAGGCTCTAGACCGCTCCTAGACTTCCAGAAGACAAGTCGCAAGATAGATCCTCTACTGCCTCTTTGCCCCTTCTGTGGCCAGGTAAGTGCCAGTTAAGTGGGAGGTTCTCCACTACGTAAGTAGTGGGCCTAATTAAGTAACCACTTGCCTTAGACACACTTGTCTAGACACCACAAAAGAAACACGGATAAGCAATAGATTACCCACGACCTCCTTCTGTCCTACATGAGAGCGGCGGTCCTTAAAGTCTTGTCTAGATATTTTTTAGTTAATGAGGGTGATGCGGATGCAAGTTTGTGATTTTGGGGCTTAGGAAGGGTAGTGAACTCCCCACCTAATCTGAATTTGGTCTTTTGCCCCTTAATTTCCGTGTTAAAATATGCAAACAACCAAGATCAAACACGCAACAATTTTTTTATTTTTGAGGCGCTGCGAATTTTTGCAAAGAAACCTCTAGAAATTGGTTAATGGACAGAGCAGGGAAGAGATAAGAAAGTCAGAAAATCACCTAGAAAATTTGGTGCAGTGAATCCTCTGCACCACCGCGCTTCAGCCGCGATATAGCTCAAAATGCCGCGGTTCCGCCGCAGATTAATATGATCTCTGCACAAAAATTTCAGCAACTGCTCCTGTTGACTCACCGAGCTCTCTGAGAAGTCCTGAAAATTTTTCCTCTCGCTCCAAAGTTCCAGATTTCTTTGCAACAAATCACAACAAATCGTTAATCACTTGATGCGATTTTTGATCTAAAAATTCTGTTGGAATAATAAAATTTTCAACTCAAATTACAAAAACGAACAAATTAGTACACTATCCCCGGCAGCGGCGCCATTTGATTGATGGAATTTCCGTGTCGTATTTGAAATGTTTCACAACGAAAGAAATTTATACCGCAATCAATTGACGGTGTCTATTGTAGGTTCGTCGGTGAATGCGGATCGTCCACTGGGAAAGTGTGATTTGTTCGTAATCGTTTTAGTTGAGTTGAAAATTAAAGGATAAAAGAAAATGATTCAATATTTGCAAAATTTAGTTTCAAGAATCATAAAAAAATAGATCTATAATCAAGAATTACTAAAGATCAAGAAAATGTCTAAATCATTTGAATTATCAAGATTTGTAAAGAAGCTTGTAGGAATCGATCCAATTGATAGTGATGATGAATACTAATGATTACAAATTCTTATCTATTGAGGATTTGTTGCTAGATCGATGACGATCAACGAGGTTTAGGGATCTATTGAAGAAACTAGGGTTTCTTCATCATCATCCCTTGTCCTTTCATTGATTATCATTCAAATTCAAGCCTCTAGCAAATTAAATCACCGATCGTTGATTTCTAATTTGGAGCGAAAACATTCAAGAAAGCAATCTCGCTCAAATTAGGTTTTCGATGATTCGATTTCCTAAAGTTTACAAAACTCATAAGACTTAAGAATCGTTCAAGAATTTAATCATCATCAACTACCTATTCTCTCGATTCCGCTACAAGCGGAGTTTTCACTCAAACATCATGAAAAAGAAAAGAATCAAGACTCGATCACTCTTCATAATGCAAGAATGTAAAGATAAGCAAGATTTATAATCTTCACCTTTATTAATCGATGATTAGTTACAATTCACTCGAGTCGAGGTTACAAGATTTGAGGAGAGAACTAAATCGTCGAAATTAGCTTCGCATCGGTCTTCTTGAGTCGCGGATCGTCGTGGATCTCTTGCTTGGATGAAGATCGGCGTTGCTTCAAAGGCTCGTCGAAGGCTTGCTTGATTTGGTACTCGATGGATCTTGATTTGGATCAAATTGTGTCACTCAACTTGTTTAGAATTGATTTGGATTTTGCTAGAATTTTAACCCTCAAATGATGAACAACCATTGTAATGAAGCCCTAGGTCTCTTTTTATAATTTTCCCTTTAGCTTCTCCTAGAAGCTTGGTAGGAATCAAACTTGCATAAGAAGCTTGGCTGATAGAAGGGAAGCTTCTGGAGAAATCTACACAATTCGAAGCGTCTTGGAGAAGTTTGGCCGTTGAAAGGAGGCCTCTGCAAAAAGTTCTCACCGCCGACGAGTCAACTCGGCTGCGGATCCGTGGCGGATCGGCCTGACTCGGCCGCGGATCCGTGGCCGTTTGATGGACTTACTGCCTCAAATCTTCAGGGTATTCTGGTGTTGGCTTTATGGTTGTTTCCTTATGTCTGGAATATTTTTATACTTTCTTATTTACTGCTAGATCTCAGGTCAAAGACTTGATGTATTTTATCAGCACTTTTAGAAGTTCCGACTCTTTTACCTGGAGAGTTTCCTGCACACAATCTCGAGGCAAGTGTTGAGATATAAAAATCATGGGAATAGTAATAAACACTTAATTTCCCTTTAGAATTTCGATTATAACTATAACACAAGTTATTTGGTATTTTCCAGATGAATTCGTAATCTGTGTTATAATTACAATAAACACCTATATATGAATGATAAGAGTAGGGAAATTAATGTGTTGAGAATCCACTATTTTCGACTGATCAAGATACTACAATAAAAGGCCTTAGTGCAAGTGAGAGATTGTTAGTTATATGTATGCCCTATAGGCCATTATTATACATGTGATGTATATTATAGTGGATGCTTGGACATATATAGGGAGGACTTTCTTGCTCGACATGATAGTATGATATCTGGTAGAACTTTATTTTAACACGTACACTTATTGTCTCTCTATTACATGTTGATAAAGCCCTTAGGATGAGTGCTTGACAACCAGGATTATGATGCAGATCATACTAGTGAGGCAGAGGTAGTCGGTAAGTAAATCCTTCAATTGTTCCTAGTCGTGGGAGTATCGAGACAGGGTATCCATACTCCAGAGTAGACTAGCGTATACGCTTCTCGACCCATATGATGGGCGATGGATGATCCCATATCCATTGGTGTTTGACATTAGAGATGGTATACGGGTGCTCAGTGGAGACTGGGCACACTGTACGGACTCGCCGAGAACTCGTAGATGGTATTATACCTATCGTCAGATAGCAGTTCTCTGGTGACACTGATACAGGTTAGTCTGTCGACCCGAGATCGTCATAGAGTCTTATGCGATTCCCACTGTGCTTTGATTTCCACCTTACCACCTTCATGAGATTGTGCAAAACTGTGGTTTTTGGGTACAGTCCCGAGTCGCATAGAGGCAATGAGCGATAGGAGGGGATTCGTCTCTCCCGGTATTGGGGGTTGATGTTGCGCTATGCTCGATTGGCCATAACAGGAAATCCTTGGCCAAGGTTGCTGAGATCTACCGGTAAGTGTTATCAGTAGTTTCTCCAACCGTTATGGACCTTGCATCGGCATGACTTATCAGGTTATTGGAGTCTGACGTTATACCACCCCCAGGCTGAGATATGTGATATATCTGACGAAGAGACCGGACTGTACGGTAGTGTTACTTGATTGGATTCGCAGGAGTATGAGCAGGCTTGCTTGTTGATCTTCTGATCGCTCAATACCCGGGTGGCCGTTACGTTTAGCAGACCGCTTGTGGCTTGTGGGTGACTGATATGATCACCACATACTGCCGGCGTATTGACGAGTCTTTAGAGTCCTACACAGAGGTTTCCTGGCTCAAGTGTAACAACCCTAAACTTTCTGTACAACTTTCTGTACAAATTTTTTCAAAAATACAGAAAGGGGTACTTTTGCCTGAGCACAAGATATAAGTTTGTTTTTCTTTTTAATAGCAAGAAAGAGCTTGTAGCTCATTGGTAAGACTTTGCACTGCTGAACCAAAGCACCGGAGTTCAAATACCATTAGCCACATTATTTTTTAATTAATTTTCTTTTAAAATTTTAGAAGCCCAAGAGCCTACACGTGCATAACTCGTAAAAACCAAAAGTCACATGTAAAACAAAATAGCCCAGGGGGTAGACAAAACGATGACGGACACGTGGCCCCAAGACCCGGCCCGACTCGGCCGACTCGGGCCAGCGGCGCGGCCGAATCGGCCGGCGGCGCCGGTCCGACTGAGTCGGATCGCCGAGTTCCCTTCTGAGCTTCTGTGCCTTTTGATCTTCTGGTAACCCCTGTATAGTTTATTTCACCCGCACAGTAACAGAGAAATTAAAAACTCCATTAAACCATTTTTAAATACAATTTTTAATACAATTTTCATACAACCTTTCATCTACCCTAAAACCCTAGATTACCCTATAAATACCACTCGAATACACACCCCCTCACTCACAAACTCTGTCCAAACTCTCAAGAATTTCCTCTAGAACTTTTGTGTACAAGTGGAGTTAGCGAAGGGCGAAGCTCCGGCGAATTTCCGATGACGACCCTAGGAGCTCCCGGCGACGAAACGATACACCGGCACCTCCTACCACTCCATCTTCCTCTTCTCTAATCCAAATTCCAATAAGTCCCTTCTCCCTCTTCTCTTTTCTATTCTGAAAACTCGTATTTCTAAAACCCGACGGAAACGGAGTTAATCCGACTTTCGATTCGGTTCTTCTTAAAAATTCCACCTTTTCTTAGATACAAACATACAAAACCCTCACATCTTGACTATTAAAAATTAACAAAACATCATGAACAAGTTTCATACCAAAATATTTCATATTGTAATTTTTATCGTACTTTTTCAGTAAAATACCATATAGTTCAGTTTTGACATTAAACATCATATTTCTTGCTATACTTTTAAATAGTTCACGAGGTAATGACCTACCTCCTCAAAACACTCATATGCAACATAGCACGATATCTTTCGGGAATATAGAATACGGGAATACGAATTTTACACTTAAATATCTTTTACTATTAAAACCTTTTTCTACAAGATTATGTATATATCAAATCTTTGCAAAGCGCCGCTACAACCCATTTGGGGAACCCGTTCAGGATGGTGCAGATTATCGCACATTCTCGGGCTTAGTAGTGCGAGATGCAGACCTCCGCAAGGAGCATTCGGTCTCGAAAGATTTAAAAATACAATTTTCTTTAAGAAAATGAGATTTCTAGAAATATAATAAATTAAAATTATATATATATATATATATATATATATATATGTATATGTATCACCAAAATATCTATTTTGATATAATATAAATATTCCAATTTTCTTAAATCAAAAGAATCACTTTACATGAAAATACCACGCAATTCCATATAAGTTCAATAGTTTACAATTAAATACCATATGTTATGAAAAATAGGTTTATTCACTAGAAATGTCACAAAGATAAATATACATCAATGAAAACTTTAAAGACGATAATAAAATACTTGAGGTGTATTTTGAAAATTATACAAAATTAGTTTTACATAAACCCCCCTCAAGTTTTATAAATTACAATAAGGACCCTAGTAAATATAGGTTTAAGCGGGACCAGTCTCTTGAGCCTCAGGAAGCCGGAGATATGGGTGCTTGCCTATTTAAGGTAGAAAACTTAATAAACGGTGTTATCAACACGATAATCGTCTTTGAAAAAGACGCAAATCCTGCCGCCCATGTGTAGCGGTTACCGGTAACACAAAAACCTAATTCAGGACTTCAATTTCTTTTCTAATTGTCTGACTCGGACTGAGTCTCAATATAATCAATTTGACTTGAATGAGATTCAAGTATATATATAACAATTCAAAATGAATCCATATATTCAATCTGTTCAATCTACAATCTATATAACTGGACCGAACCGAACCATGGATATATTCCATTTACATGATTATCCAGTACCTCCATTTCCTTTTATACGATATCATGGTTTTGGCAAGTCTTCCATTTACAATACAAGTATTCCATTTACATTTACAAAACAGTACATACAACACTTTACAATTTACTACAAACAATACAATCAAGACATCACGGGGTTTAAGGGGTAGATTGGTACGGAAGGAGTTAGAAGTGGCACGAGTCTGCAACCATAAGACACCTAACTTATATTCCATTGTTTTTGTACCGTGGCATAAACGGTTCCTTGTGTTCCTGATACCTTAGTCTCCGGGGCAAGCGAGACTCCTCTCGTATACACTGGCCTTTTCTGTACCAAGCTACAAACAACAGCGTTAACACTAAATACAACAGTATACAATATAATAAAACTTTAAAAGCTACTCTCTCTCTCTGTCTATTCTACTTCTCCCTTATCTTTGGGACTTACCGAGCGATTGTTCGCTGACGACATTCCTTCTCTTTCTTCTTTGGAATGTTGTCAGGTGGATCGGACCTTCAGGAGTTCGAGCCCACCAGCACTGAAGACTTGGACCAGTTTACCGAAGACCCAGAGCTGTAGCCACTTGTACTTATTTCAATTAATTTTAGTACTTTCCATTTCTGTTATGCTACTGTTTAGGCATCGTTTTTCATTCCATGTATTTACTTTTCCATGTATTGTAAAAAGAACACGAATAAATAAAGTTGCTGTTCAATATATATCTACTGTCTTTGTCTCTTGTGCACTTTTATTTATATTTCTTAGATACGCTTAACGTATTTACTGCAGAGTAAATACGTAGTGGCCAGTCGCGCCCTCTGCCCGTACACTGGGAAGCGGGGCGTGACAGGTTTTGTTGGTGGCCCATGCAGGTCAGAGCTGTATGGAACCCTACCATGCAGTTCAGTTCTGTGTGGACAACCTAAGCAATATAACACAAGAACCAGCAACTAAAACATTCTTTACAATTCATATTTCTTGAATCTTATCATTCCATATACTTTGAATCTGTCCTAACCTAAATTTTTCATTCAAGGTTATGGATTCCCCGAACAACACCAGCACCAACTTCAACAACACTCTACCTCCACTACCGATTACACCTGCCGTAGCTGCTCCGATCAACGAGCAGACGGTTTTGTTTGAGGCGATCCGCAGCCTCCTGGAAGGACAGCAGCAGCAGATTGCTATTCTTTTGAACCGTCCAAAAGCGGAAGCACCCGGAGTGAAGAAATTCCGGGCACTGCACCCCAAGAACTTCTCAGGAAAAGAGAGCCCTCTAGAAGTGGAGGAATGGGCTCAAAGTATTGAAGATGATCTGGCATTAGCACAAGTGCCAGGAATAGCTTGGGTCCGAGTTGCAAAGCTGCAGCTCACGGACAATGCACGGGTTTGGTGGAAGGTGGAAGAAAGCCGTCTTCATCAGCCTATCGAATGGAAGACTTTCCGTGACATGTTCGACGCAAAGCACTTCCC
This sequence comes from Agapanthus africanus, assembly GCA_030015575.1. Lineage (NCBI taxonomy): Eukaryota > Viridiplantae > Streptophyta > Magnoliopsida > Asparagales > Amaryllidaceae > Agapanthus > Agapanthus africanus. The sequence goes on along the minus strand of JASDDO010000014.1, from coordinate 460,883,006 downwards.
TGAGACTGCCAGGTTCGACATGGAACATCAGTTCATCCATCTGCAACAAGGTTCAATATGGACCAAGTCAGTAGATGAGTATGATGCTGAATTTACCGTGCTCAGCAGGTAAGATATGTCTCAATGTTCGACTTTATATCACATACTACACAGCTAACACAAGACCGTAACAGGTTTGCGGCCCATCTCATACCGACTGTTAAGATCAGAGCTAGAAGATTTCAGCAAGGGTTGGACCTGGAAATCCAAGCTGCTCTAGCTACAGGGGATTTCCCAACCCATGATTTGGCTTTGAAGGCTGCCCGAAGATACAAGACAGTAGTGATGGGAAAGGGCAGACCTCAATCTGCCGGAGTGATGCGCCCTGCCACTCAAATGGCAGGAGGAGCCTCTTCCAGGCCATCGTTCGAACCCAGGAGAACTGAAGAATCCAATAACCAGCCAAGACCAGATTTCTGTTTCCATTGCAAGAGAGATGGACATTTGATAAAGGACTGTAGGCGCGCAAAAGGCTTGTGCCTAGTTTGTGGCGCGTCCAATCATAGAATTGAAACCTGTCCTTATAGATACAACTCATCTCACACACACACCAACTACCCGCAGTGTCCAGCTATCCAGGCTCCTGCAACTCGTCCTGCACTCCCAGCACCACCTCCACGTGGATCTCCTGCACAACCAAATCGCCAATTCCATCAGGCACTGAGGAAGATGCCTCGAGGACAGAGGAATGTGCCTCTAGCTAGGAGGAACGTGCCACGGCGACAGGCTTACACCTTAGCAGCCGTAAAAGCCGAGACAGTTGACCAAGGTAACACTGGTAAGTCTCTTTCACATTTTTAAAAACCCTTGTATCACTTTGTTATTTTTCATACACCATCAATACTTCAGTCACCAAACTTTCCTTAAATCTGTTACACTTTCCTTTTAACGAAATTTTTATAAGGAAGGTAGAATGTAACAACCCTAAACTTTCTGTACAATTTTTTTCAAAAACACAGAAAGGGATACTTTTGCCTGAGCACAAGATATAAGTTTGTTTTGCTTTTTTAATAGCAAGAAGGAGCTTGTAGCTCATTGGTAAGACCTTGCACTGTTGAACCAAAGCACCAGAGTTCAAATCCCATTAGCCACATTATTTTTTAATTAATTTTCTTTTAAATTTTTAGAAGCCCAAGAGCCTACACGTGCATAACTCGTAAAAACCAAAAGTCACCTATAAAACAAAATAGCCCAGGGGGTAGACCAAATGATGACGAACACGTGGCCCCAAGACCCGGCCCGACTCGGCCGACTCGGGCCGGCGGCACGGCCGAAGCGGCCGGAGCGCTGGTCCGACCGAGTCGGATCGCTGAGTTCCTTTCTGAGCTTCTATGCCTTTTGAACTTCTGGTAACCCCTGTATAGTTTATTTCACCTGCACAGAGAAATAAAAAACTCCATTAAACCATTTTTAAATACAATTTTTAATACAATTTTCATACAACCTTTCATCTACCATAAAACCCTAGATTACCCTATAAGTACCACTCCAATACACGCCCCCTCACTCACAAACTCTGTCCAAACTCTGAAGAAATTGCTCTAGAACTTTTGTGTACAAGTGGAGTTAGCGAAGGACGAAGCTCCGGCGAATTTCCGACGACGACCTTAGGAGCTCCCGGCGACGAAACGACGCACCGACACCTCCTACCACTCCCTCTTCCTCTTCTCTAATCCAAATTCCAGTAAGTCCCTCCTCCCTCTTCTCTTTTCTTTTCTGAAAACTCGTATTTCTGTAACCCGACGGAAACGGAGTTAATCCGACTTCCGATTCGGTTCTTCTTAAAAATTCCACCTTTTCTTAAATACAAACATACCAAACCCTCACATCTTGACCATTAAACATTAACAAAACATCATGAACAAGTTTCATAGCAAAATATTTCATATTGTAATTTTTATCGTACTTTTTCAGTAAAATACCATATAGTTCAGTTTTGACATTAAAAATCATATTTCTTGCTATACCTTTAAATAGTTCACGAGGTAATGACCTACCTCCTCACAACACTCATATGCAATATAGCACGATGTCTTTCGGGAATATAGAATACGGGAATACGAATTTTACACTTAAATACCTTTTACTATTAAAAACCTTTTTCTACAAGATTATGTATTTTAACAAATCTTTGCAAAGAGCCGCTACAACCCATTTGGGGAACCCATTCGAGATGGTGTGGATTATCGCACATTCTCGGGCTTAGCAGTGCGAGATGAAGACCTCCGCAAGGAGCATTCGGTCTCGAAAGATTTAAAAATACAATTTTCTTTAAGAAAATGAGATTTCTAGAAATATAATAAATTAAAATTATTATATATATATATATATATATATATATGTATCACCAAAATATCTATTTTGATATAATATAAATATTCCAATTTTCCTAAATCAAAAGAATCACTTTACATGAAAATACTATGCAATTCCATACAAGTTCAATACTTTACAATTAAATACCATATGTTATGAAAAATAGGTTTATTCACTAGAAATGTCACAAAGATAAAATATACATCAATGAAAACTTTAAAGACGATAATAAAATACTTGAGGTGTATTTTGAAAATTATAAAAAATTAGTTTTACATAAAACCCCTCAAGTTTTATAAATTACAATAAAGACCCTAGTAAATATAGGTTTAAGCGGGACCAGTCTCTTGAGCCTCAGGGAGTCGGAGATATGGGTGCTTGCCTATTTAAGGTAGACAACTTAATAAACGGTGTTATCAACACGGTAATCGTCTTTGAAAAAGACACAAATCCTGCCGCCCATGTGCAGCGATTACCGATAACACCAAAACCTAATTCAGGACTTCAATTTCTTTTCTAATTGTCTGACTCATACAGAGTCTCAATATAATCAATTTGACTTGAATGAGATTCATGTATATATATAACAATTCAATATGAATCCATATATTCAATCTGTTCAATCTATAATCTATACAACTTGACCGAACCGAACCATGGATATATTCCATTTACATGATTATCCAGTACCTCCATATCCTTTTATACGATATCATGGTTTCGGCAAGTCTTCCATTTACAATACAAGTATTCTATTTACATTTACAAAACAGTACAAACAACACTGATTGATCGTCTAAGTTGTGAAAAAATGTTAAGTGTTCACAATCAAAGATATTTATACCGCAATCAATTGACGGTGTCTATTGTAGGTTCGTCGGTGAATGCGGATCGTCCACAGGGAAAGTGTGATTTGATCGATCTTGTTTTAGTTGAGTTGAAAATTAAAAGAGAAAAGAAAATGATTCAATAATTGTGAAATTTAGTTTCAAGAATCATCAAGAATTATATCTAAAATCAAGAAATGGTAGAGATCAAGAAAATATTCAAATCGTTTGAGTTATCAAGATTTGTAGAGAGGCTTGTCGGAATCAATCGAATCAATAGTGATGCTTGTTGGAAATAGTGCCCTCAGAGTCAATTATTGGATCACAGGCACGTGATTGCAATGATTGAGGGAGGACCTATACCGGTAGGACAGTCTCACTCAAGATGATAGTATGCTATCTGGTTTATCTTTATCATCGTGTAGTGCTTTAAGTGACCTTACGAGTCGCTATTACACGTTGATAGAGCCCCTAGGATTCTTGCTTGACCACCAGCAGTATGAGGGCGATCATATACGTGGGAGCCGGGGTCTATAAGCACATCCTTAAAAGGTCCCTAGTCGTGGGAGTTTCGAGACAGGGCATCGATACTCCAGAGTAGACTAGTGTATACAGTCGAGACCCCGACGAGGGGTGGTGGCCGGTCTCACAAGCCACTGGTGTCAGTTGGTTCACCTAAGATGTATACAGGTGCTCATTGGTTTATGATACACCGGATAGGACTCGCCGGGAACCTGTTAGTTGGTATTATACCTGACGTCAGATAGCAGTTCCCTGGTGACATGTGTACAGGTTAGTTCATCGACCTGAGATCGTCATTTGTCTCGTGTGAGTTCCCACTGTGCTTTGATTACTACCCTACCATGCTCAAAGGAGACGTGCAAACAGGTTTTAGTTGGGTACAGTCCCGAGCCACATGGAGGCAGTGAGCGGATCTGCAGGGGTTCATCTCTCCCGGTATTGGGGGTGAGGTCGCGCTGTGTTTAGGAGAGACAGTACATGAAAAGTCCTTGGCCAAGGCAGGAGATTTACTGGTAGGTATTCCAGTAGTATCTCAGGGTGTTCTGGGCCACACTCCGACACGACTTGTACCGCTTTTGGGGGTCTGACTTTTACCAACCCCCTAGGCCCGCCATGCGATGCTCATAGACGAACGGACCGGACTGTACGGATATTGTCACTGACAGGCTCAGTAGGGTGTCAGGATGAGTTCACTCATCGACGTCCCTTTTGGTCAATAGCTGGTAGCCCGTCACGTATGGCTAATACCTCTGACGTGCTAGTGGTTAAATCCACAGCCATAGTATTGACGAGTCTTTAAAGTCCACCACACACAGTTACTCAGGTTTCGGGCGAAACGCTGTAGGGGCCGTATGGAGATATGGCAGGGTTCGATCAGATACGTGCGGTATTGCACGGATCATGATCGGACGGATTTTACTAGCGGGCTTTGGTTTAAGCCAGATCCTAGTATTAGACAGTGTAGATTTTGTCTCTTTGCATTTGTATTCAGTGGGAATACAAATGCGGGTATGTATATACAGTAGCGTGGTTTTCCTGTAATTTATTACGGGATCCGTTTTCTGAAGTTTCCTGTTTGCATTCCGTTCCGGCCAGTTTTCTTTTATTCCTTCGCGGCCGGACTTTCTGGTGGAGGGGGTTATTTGCAAGTTTGCAAATAACTTATTGTGGAGGGGGTTTCTTGCATATGATGGCTTCATGATGGTTCTTGTCATCATGAGATTCCATTTTAGTCTTTTCCTTTGCTTTTATGAGATTGGATTTGGATGAGGATTGATTAGAAATTGGGGTGACCATTTTATTCTTATATTCATTCATTTTCTTCTCTTGAAAAAAAGGATTCTTTTTCCTCCACCATGGTTAGAGGGGCCGGCCACTTAGAGGGGATAGGTGATGAGGTTTCATTGGGTGGGGAAATTTATCACTCTCATTTTGATAGCCACCAAAATTCCAAAGCTCCTTTCCTTTGTTAATTTCTCCACCTCCACATATCATGGCAACTTCTATAACCCCAAGAGACAACCATTCTACACTAGTCTACAGCAAATCTTGGACACGTCGATTCGCCAACTTCGTGCCCGAGTTGCCTCGGTCCAGAGGTGGGAGCCCGTAAAAGAACCCGGCGATGTGATGCCCGTTTCGACGAGGAGGCGACGACCGGAGATTCCGCGAGGAGATCGGAGTGGAGGCGAAGACCGAAGGACACGGATCGCTTGGTATAGCCCTCTACCCTTTTCTCGTATTTGCTAGTAGTAGGTTAATGGCCCGATCTGGGATTTTAGTGTGCGGTGGTGCCGGTTTTCTAGTTTGAAAAGTTTTTCGTTTCCGCGTTTCCGGATTCGGATTGACGGCCGGGGCGCCGCCGTGCACTTACAGTGGTATCAGAGCCTCGCCATTAACTTAGTCTAGCTTGCTCTAGTGTGTTTAAAGCTTCGATCGAACGAATTTCCAAAATCCACAATTTCCATAGCACAAGTTTCTGTCGAATTATTTTTGTCTCGAAATTTTTTTCAGGTTGTTGCAGAAACATGTGCAGAGAACTTTAAGCATTCTGCAAAATTTTGGTTGGGTGATGCTTCAGTATGACCGCGGAAACACGGCCAAACCTCTAGTTCGGCTGCGGTTCCGCAGTGGAAACAAGTCAACTCCGTACCAAAATCTTCCAGTGGGCTTCTGGGTTGGAAATATGGGTTTTGGGATATTCTTTTTGGGCCCAGATTTTCTGTGAGTGCTACAGTAGTGCTTGGGGCCCACTTAGGTATATTTGATCGATCAAGAATTTTAAACATGTTAGTTCACAGTATTTACATTATATCTGCGACCGTGAATGTCATTCGATCGGTAAATCCAGTCTATCTGCTATAGCCCTTTTAGACGGATTTGCGAACGTGACATTCATGTTGATGTTCTGTGTTGTGCTGTGATGTTGCGGATTGGTCGTAGGGGATAGCCTGGATGCAATGGTAGTACAGTTTTGTTTTATATGTATATTTGATATTGCGGGGCGAGCGTCCGACATGTGGACTGTCGTCACTGCCTGTTTGTATATTATTCTTTTGGGGAACGACCAGGTCGAGGTCGATGTACCCGTTGTATGTATATTTTACTTTCTGTACTAGGATTACCCCGCGGAGGGGTGTACGGGTAGCCGGGGTCTAGAGGGCAACGGGCCCGCATCTCATGGAATTGAGACGTAGGGGGCTTTACTCTGGAATTGGCGGGCTGTTCGCCGCACTCGTAGGGGGTACAGGTTGACCCAGGAGGGGTGCCCAAATTACCGGATTCCGTGAAGTGCTGGGTGGTCCATTCACGTTGCTGAAGGGGGCTGCCTCGCTTCAGGTTTTGGCGGGTAACTTGCCGCGCCCATAGGGGTCTAGGATTTCATTGCACAGGCTATCCACACGACCAGGGGAACGTCGGGTTTCAGTAGCGGCTCTGCGAAACCCGGGGATCCCAAATATCTGTATTGTTCTGTGATGCTTATTACATTTCTGTGATGTTGCATTGTTATCACTCCTTGAGCGAATTATATTGATATATATACTAGTAGATGTTGTATATGTTTTACATCCGCGCTAGTCCAGTCCCCGCTCTGTCGTTAGTTAAGTAACCTAACGGGTGATGACGGGACCCAGTGGCGAATGCGGATGGCATATACGTAAATCATTATTTTCGTTCTTTTGTGGTGTGATCAATTGATGGGACTGCATTGATTCAGATCAATGCAAGCTAAACAAACCTATTCTGATGTTGTTGGAACGTTTTTCAAAAAGCTGTTATTGCAAGGGCGTTCTCTTTTGTTTTGCATAGTGATATTCAGTTGGAATATCCTGCTCCTCAGTCGACGAGGCAAGGGCCGAGATCCCTTCACCGGGAGTGACCCCTTGGACAGAAGTTTGCGTCAGGGCAATAACTTCACTATAGCCGATTACTTTTGCTTTGCATCGTGGTATTCAGTTGGAATATCCTGCACCTCATTCTACGGGGAAAGAGCCGAGATCCCTTCACTGGGAGTGACCTCTTTAGTAAAGGTTTTCGTCACTATATTTTTATAAAGCTATCCGGTTCTTTCAACGATATCAAGTTCATTACGTTAAAGGTTTTCGCCAGAAACCATTCGTAGCCCTCCGTCGTTTCATATGAATAGTCAATAAGTATTCAAGCTGTGCATGTTGGCCAAAGTCAAGGCACAGTGATTGGTAGCTATTGGGTATTCATATGCAGCATAGATAGATGCGTTGGTTTGGGACAGTCGTACTACTATTTTGGCCAAAGTCAAGGGTATGTACGGGTGGGTTCAAATTAACCTGGAGAATGACGGGTAGAACTTGACATGTGACTTATGATATGTTGGCCAAAGTCAAGGTCATAAGAGCATGGGGTAAAAATCCACATCGGGAGTCTCTAAAGAAACTAAAACTTGCCAGATATGCGCATACCTTCTGGAGTGTGATAACGTGAGCGGATTCCGTCACGTTATCATGCGATGATAGTTGGATACCGATTCCCATTGATGAGTTGGTTTACTCCTTGGGTGATCCCGACTAATTCTTCTTTAGGGTTTGGAGAAGAATTTGAGGTTACAGTGGGAGGTTTCCTGATTAGATAAAGTGATAACCATTCTGATCTAGGTTAGAGTGCACGCTGAGTGTTTCTTTTCTCTCTCTCTTTGGAAGCGACCATGGACCGACCCTGGACTATGACTCAGTGACCAAAATTAACCGAACCTTCTTAAACACTGGCTTTTGGATTGTCAGAGTTGCAAACCTCATTGCCACTCCTACTTTTACCCTTTTCTCCAGGACACCCCGTATTACTACGAACGTCCACTTCCATTGGATAAAACCATCGTATGGTTATCTACGAACTCGAAGGAATTCGAGGATGGTTTCTGGTTCTGGAGAAAACGAATAGGACTATTCAGTTGTCTTTTCCTTTTACCTTCTCTCAGGTTGCGAGTACTCTTTGGTTTAGGAGATAGTACACCTATTACGCAAATTGGATAGTCTTCTTCCAAACCATAGGCAGGTGCCGACCGGTAGGGAATGAAGAAAACCAATTAGCCTAAACGGTGTACAGAAGGTATTAAGTTAAGACAAAGAAAGGGATTAATAAGAGGGCAAAGTAAATTGCGACTGCTATTCACGATCAAACCAAGTATTTCTTCGCCAATCCTAAATCACCTTTGTATTTCTCCAGGACACTCCGTATCACTACGAAGATCCACAGTTTATTTGGATACTCCATCGTATGGTTATATACGAACTCGAAAGAAACTTGTTCCGGTTCGGGGATGGATTCTGGTTCAGGAGAAATAGGAATAAGGTTTATTCGGTTGTCTTTTATCTTCACCTTCTTTTGTATTGCGAGTGCTCCTAGGATTAGGACAGTACATCCATTATACTTATTGGATAGTCTTCTTCCAAACCATAGGCTGGTGCCGAACGGTAGGGAAGGAAGAAAACCATTTGGCCTAAAGGGGTGTACAAAAGGTAATGAATAAAGACATATAAAGGTATTTGGAGAGATGGCAAAGAATTATACGGTTACAGTTGTGAATCTGGATAATGGAAGAGGCATTACTAGGAAAACCCAGATACCCCTACGAAACATTTCAATGTTTCAGTTTCACTGTGTACTGTTAAAAGAAAACTGATTTCCCAATTAGACACTTGCTCCAAGGTATGTATTTACCAGGTTAGATTCTCATATCTGTATGGTTTTACAGATGATGAGTAGGAGTAAGTTATTGGGAATTAGGTGATCATCCTCATTATATCGGGATTCGTTGTAATTGGTGATATTTGAGGAAGTCACCTGGGTTGTTTGCCGGACGGCAAATATTTGGTTTTGAATATCCGTTGTTATGCACCAATTTCAAATTGATATATCTGTACGTCTATTTTTATAGAGTGAGATATACCTTTTTGAAATTATATCTATGACATTTACCTATACCAGTGGATGGTTAGGTAAGGAGCATTGAACAGCTATGTAATTCTTCTTAACCATAAGTACAGTTTTCAACCTACGACACACAGGGTTTGAGTTATTAGACTCAGGGGACTTATACAGAGTATTGTATATTGTCCAGTGTCCATGAGGACAGAGGGGTTGGTTCTCGTACTATATTCAGTTTACTTATGACTTCTCTAGTTCTTAGACAAGTGTTTCGTAGAAACACAGGGTCTGAGTTTTGAGAAGTTATAGGTATATGAATAAAGTAGAGAACCAGATGTTGCAAGTATCGGGATTCTTCAAGGTGATCGAAGATGTAGATACTTGTGAATGGTATTCAGTTGATAGTAATGATTAAGAGAACATGCTTCTCTTTCAGGTTACTCATAAATGGAAGCACTCCTAAGTTGAGTAACGCTGATCGACCTCTTTCCATTTAGTTGACATGCACTGGAGACAGCTGCATTATTTGAATCTGGTTCAATTAAATCAGTGCCTCTGTTTCTATATTGGATATAGAACAGTTCATATCTTGACATTGTTAAGGTACGGGGAGTTGTCCGGCTTATGCTTGAAACCAGACTCTGGATAACTCAAGGCACGTTTCTGTAATGGCTGTTTGTGGGTTGACCCGGGCTATGACGAGGGTTGATTTTCTACCATCTGGAAGATCAATAGTGATATTGTTCTAGACTCGCCACCGTTTTAACAAAAATGGATTTTTTCAGAAAACAGTAGTGGGAGTATGGTAGAACTGGAAGTGATTCCAGAACCGTAAACGATTACTGAAGATTTGATAAGAACCTAAAGATTCAATCTGGTTTGACATTCCATTGGCCACTCCGCAGATATGGTGGGTAACCTCAGGCACTCGAGAGGTACTTCGGTATGCTCAAGGACGGTGGCAGGGAGGTTCTTGTTTACCCAGACTTGACATTGCTGTTGTTCCAGACTGTGAGACCCAGCAGGAGGATAAGTATAGCGTCGTTCTAAACTGTATTTAGAAGTGTACGTCTATATGACTCTGCCTGAGGGTTATCATAGTCAGTGGGAGCAGCGGAAGCATAGTGGACAAGTAGCTTATGTCTATTTATAGACTAAAGCAGATATAGCGGAGATAGATCATCTATTTCTGATGTGACAGTCATAGGTTTGACTTCATCAGAATAGGGGATGGATCTGTTAAGAAGGTAGTAGGGTGTGATGTCCTGGTATTTGATGACATACACAGAGTAGGAAGTGATATTCCTATACTACGATCGGTTATACTTTGGTTGTCACACAGTAGTTTCTCCACATAGGAATTGGATCTTGTATCGTACATTCTGGTTACTAGATCTATGGTTTTAGATCTAGATTTGGGAAGTGTCCCAATCAGGGTACTTAGACAGCATTCTAAGAGAATTTAGAATGGACGACTCCTGGCACGGTAGTATACCTGCAGGTGATGGAGTCACCCTCTCTAAAGGTGTCTTACAGACTAAAGAGGAGAGGGATGTGCATGATTGGCAGATCACTTGCTTAGGCAATTGAGTCAATCATGAGATGTCAAGTACCACACCAGATGTTGTTCTTGCAGTAGGTGCAATAATTTGATGTTGATCCAATCCTGTAGAAACGATCGGAAGCAGTTTTAGAACATAAGTGAATATTCTAGGGATTTGATAACGGCAGCCTCCTTTGGGAGACAGTTATCACTCCAGGCTTCCAAGGTGACATGGATGACAGAGTGGCTGTCAGAGTTATAGTTTTCCCTCTGACAAGGGCAGTATTTGGATAGGTGGTCCAGGTGGATACTGAGGGAAGTCATGGCGTAGGATACTGATTATGTTCAGTTGACGATACAGTCTAAGAAGTTTGGATTTGGAGTTCATTTATGAACTAGGTCCCATCAGATATCCAGTCACATTCTAAGACAGGTATTGCTCATTTCGGGAGATGGCTTTCTCCACGAACTTGAGATGTAGAGAGACATAGAAAGAAACACCACAGCGGATCCACTCACTAAGGCTATTCCTCGAACGCAATAGTTTCGCAAACGAGCTTTGTGAGACTGACTAGTAGAGGAGTTGGGTGTTCGGTATCACACGGGCTGTGAGTATGCGACATCGCAATAATTAGCCTTGAGTGCAAGTGGGAGATTGTTGGAAATAGTGCCCTCAGAGTCAATTATTGGATCACAGGCACGTGATTGCAATGATTGAGGGAGGACCAATACCGGTAGGACAGTCTTACTCAAGATGATAGTATGCTATCTGGTTTATCTTTATCATCGTGTACTGCTTTAGGTGACCTTACGAGTCGCTATTACACGTTGATAGAGCCCCTAGGATTCTTGCTTGACCACCAGCAGTATGAGGGCGATCATATACGTGGGAGCCGGGGTCTATAAGCACATCCTTAAAAGGTCCCTAGTCGTGGGAGTTTCGAGACAGGGAATCGATACTCCAGAGTAGACTAGTGTATACAGTCGAGACCCCGACGAGGGGCGGTGGCCGGTCTCACAAGCCACTGGTGTCAGTTGGTTCACCTAAGATGTATACAGGTGCTCATTGGGTTATGAGTACACCGGACAGGACTCGCCGGGAACCTGTTAGTTGGTATTATACCTGACGTCAGATAGCAGTTCCCTGGTGACATGTGTACAGGTTAGTTCATCGACCTGAGATCGTTATTTGTTTCGTGTGAGTTCCCACTGTGCTTTGATTACTACCCTACCACGCTCAAAGGAGACGTGCAAACAGGTTTTAGTTGGGTACAGTCCCGAGCCACATGGAGGCAGTGCGCTCAAAGGAGACGTGCAAACAGGTTTTAGTTGGGTACAGTCCCGAGCCACATGGAGGCAGTGAGCGGATCTGCAGGGGTTCGTCTTTCCCGGTATTGGGGGTGAGGTCGCGCTGTGTTTAGGAGAGACAGTACATGAAAAGTCCTTGGCCAAGGCAGGAGATTTACTGGTAGGTATTCCAGTAGTATCTCAGGGTGTTCTGGGCTACACTCCGACACGACTTGTACCGCTTTTGGGGGTCTGACTTTTACCAACCCCTAGGCCCGCCATGCGATGCTCATAGACGAACGGACCGGACTGTACGGATATTGTCACTGACAGGCTCAGTAGGGTGTCAGGATGAGTTCACTCATCGACGTCCCTTTTGGTCAATAGCTGGTAGCCCGTCACGTATGGCTAATACCTCTGATGTGCTAGTGGTTAAATCCACAGCCATAGTATTGACGAGTCTTTAGAGTCCACCACACATAGTTACTCATGTTTCGGGCGAAACGCTGTAGGGGCCGTATGAAGATATGGCAGGGTTCGATCAGATACGTGCGGTATTGCACGGATCATGATCGGACGGATTTTACTAGCGGGCTTTGGTTTAAGCCAGATCCTAGTATTAGACAGCGTAGATTTTGTCTCTTTGCATTTGTATTCAGTGGGAATACAAATGCGGGTATGTATATACAGTAGCGGGGTTTTCCTGTAATTTATTACGGGATCAGTTTTCTGAAGTTTCCTGTTTGCATTCCGTTCCGGCCAGTTTTCTTTTATTCCTTCGCGGCCGGACTTTCTGGTGGAAGGGGTTATTTGCAAGTTTGCAAATAACTTATTGTGGAGGGGGTTTCTTGCATATGATGGCTTCATGATGGTTCTTGTCATCATGAGATTCCATTTTAGTCTTTTCCTTTGCTTTTATGAGATTGGATTTGGATGAGGATTGATTAGAATTTGGGGTGACCATTTTATTCTTATATTCATTCATTTTCTTTTCTTAAAAAAGGATTCTTTTTCCTCCACCATGGTTAGAGGGGCCGGCCACTTAGAGGGGAGAGGTGATGAGGTTTCATTGGGTGGGGAAATTTATCACTCTCATTTTGATAGCCACCAAAATTCCAAAGCTCCTTTCCTTTGTTAATTTCTCCACCTCCACATATTATGGCAACTTCTATAACCCCAAGAGACAACCATTCTACACTAGTCTACAGCAAATCTTGGACACGTCGATTCGCCAACTTCGTGCCCGAGTTGCCTCGGTCCAGAGGTGGGAGCCTGTAAAAGAACCCGGCGATGTGGTGCCCGTTTCGACGAGGAGGCGACGACCGGAGATTCAGCGAGGAGATCGGAGTGGAAGCGAAGACCGAAGGACACGGATCGCTTGGTATAGCCCTCTACCCCTTTCTCGTATTTTCTAGTAGTAGGTTAATGGCCCGATCCGGGATTTTAGTGCGCGGTGGTGCCGGTTTTCTTGTTTGAAAAGTTTTTCGTTTCCGCGTTTCCGGCGTCGGATTGACGGCCGGGGCGCCGCCGTGCACTTGCAATGCGTAATGCTTATAATTAAAAATTCTTATCTATTGAAAATTTGTTTCTAGATCGATGACAATCAACGAGCTTTAGGGATCTATCGAAGAAATTAGGGTTTCTTCATCATCATCCCTTGTCCTTTCGTTGATTAGCATTCAAATTCTAGCCTCTAGGAAATTCAATCATCGATTGTTGATCTCTAATTTAGAGCGAAAATATTCAAGAAAGTATCTCGCTCAAAACTAGGTCATCGTTGATTCAATTTCCTAGGGTTTACAAAACTCATAAGACTTAAGAATCGTTCAAGAATTCATCAACATCATCTACCTATTCTTTTGATTCCGATGCAAGCGGAGTTTTACTCCAGCATCATTACAAAGCAATCAAGAACTAAGAATATCATAATGCAAGAATGAATAGAAAGCAAGAATAAAGATTGTCACCTTTTATTATTCGATGTTTCGTTACAATACACTCAAAGAATACAAGATTTGAGGAGGAACTATATCATCGAACTAGCTTCAAAAGGCTCGTTGGATGCAGATCGGCGTTGCTTCAAAAGGCTCGTTGGATGCTTGCTCGATTTGGTACTCGATGAATCCTTATTTGGCTTTTTGAAATATATTTGGGACTAGGGTTTTGAATTGCAAGTTGTGTCACTCAACTTGTGGAAATTTGGCTCAATATTCAACAACCACTCAATGAAGCCCTAGGTGCCTTTTTATAGTCTTTCCCTTTGGCTTCCCCTAGAAGCTAGGTATAGCTTCCCTTGGAAGCTAGGTTGTTAAGAGAAGTTTCTAGATAAAGGTAGTTGGCTAGCTTGCATGAGAAGCTTGGTTGTTAGAAGGGAAGCTTCTGGAGAAATCTACACAATTCAAAGCGTCTTGGAGAAGCTTGGCCGTTAAAATGAGGTCTCTGGAAAAAGTTGTCACCGCCGACGAGTCAACTCGGCCGCGGATCCGCGGTGGATCGGCCTGACTCGGCCGCGGATCCGCGACCGTTTGATGGACTCAGTGCATCATCTCTCCTGTATTGTTTCATGTTGTCTTCATGGTTATTTCCTGATGTCTGGAATCTTATAATTCTTTCTAGTTTTCTGCCAGATTTCAAGTCTTGGACTTGATGCGTTTTATCAGCACTTTTGTGATTCCGGCTTTTTAACCTGGAGAATTTCCTGCACAAAATCTCGAGATAAGGATTGATATATATAGATCAATGCAATTAGTAATAAAACACGCAATTTCCCTTTAGAATGTCGATTATAACTATAACACAGGTTATTTGGTATTTTCCTGATGAATTCTTAATTTGTGTTATAATTACAATAAACACCTATATATGAATGATAAGAGTAGGGAAATTATCATGTTGAGAATGCACTATTTTCGACCGATCAAATTCCCCCAAACTTAATTTTGGTCGTCTCGAGCAAACATCTTTTATTCAAAAAGAAGGAGAAAATAAAGAAAGAGAAAAACTAACTAGCACACTTTCGTAGGCAACACGATTGCACTGAGCACGTGCAACAAGCCTTTATACCTCTAGGTGTCCCTAGTAGGAGGAGTGTTGTCTCCTGAGGGTTTTCAGCGGATTGCACTCACAAAATCCCATAATAAAAGACAGACCGTGAAAGTTACATATAAAGATAAGAATTGTAAAATAAAGACTTTGAAAATCAGAGTTTCCAACTAATTCTAGCTTTTCAGTTACTATGAGCCCTATCTTAATAGTCATGAAAAGATATTAGAAATCATATCATCCCTCAATAAAATATCGTCTTTATTCTTCATTCCTACCTTTCTTCCAAACATTGATCATATAACCCTGCGTGTGTGTAAAATACATCCCTACACTCGGAGAATTCAATTCAAGCTATCATACTCTTGTCCATCTACCTCAGTACTTTTTTAATTAATATTTAGATGGAATTTGCTCACACATTTTTCATGCGACCGTTAATACTTCTTGAGGTACTAACTGACCGATTACTCATGTGCTTGCTGATTAGGTGTATTTAGAATTTCTTCGTCTTGCAACACCTAAAGCTTAGCAGTGACTCCCAAACCAGTTAGTCTAAGGCACTGGGTGATGAAGCACCCTCGCTATATTTTTTATATTGCTGCTTTGGTGATAACAAAACCGATGTTCATTTTTCTCACCATTTTATTTTTTATTTTCCATTTATTATTCCCTTCATACTTTGGCTTTTAGACAAGAGCATTTCAAGGTATCCTCTACTATCCCGAGTTTCAAGACGTGTGTAAGTGCGAGGTATCAACATTCAAATGTTTGGCTTCCAGAATAGGAACTATTTTTCAGACTTATTTTATCCTCAGATTAGTGTCTTATTTCATCTTACTAACCCTTGGGACAACGGCTCATAACTACTTATTACTAGTTTCGTTTAAGAAAATTTCTAACTTTCTTGGTTTTCTTAAATTTTTCCAATCTTTTGGATGTAATTTTTCACTATCTATTCTTTTATTATCTTATTTATGTACAAAACTATTTTTTAATTATATATATATATATATATATTTATTTTTATATGTTTTGTGCTTATGCAAAGTATGATGCGCAAATAAGCACAAACCTCCCCCAAACTTATTTTCAACAGTGTCCTCACTGTTGTCTTCTGCTAAATCTCAAAAACCTGTAAGCTTGGGAGGCCATTTATTAATGGGGGCAATAATATATGAATCATGAAAATCCTCTCCCAAACTTATTTTTGGCTCACAATTTTGAGGACAACTTTTATTTTCAAGAGCCAGATTATACCCCCCAAACTTGAGTTACACAATGTTAATCTTTTAAAATCACAAGAGGGGGGGAGGGTCAAAGTTACTGGTCAATGCCAAGCTTTGCAAAGATCGAAAGTCAACACCAACCATTCGAAAATTTTATCAGTAAAACACACCGGTTGGTGGAAGAACATGTTGTAGAGAGACAGAACGAAGTGGGGAAGAGATAAGTGGTGTGAAAGAATGGGTTTGCGTCTCAATTTGGAGAGACGACACAGTGATAGTGATGATAGATTACTCGCATTCACATGATTGTCCAGAAGAAGGGGTGGAGGTTCAATTTGTTTTTCTTGTGGTTGATTCATCTCAACACCCGTGTTTGCTAAAAATGCGAGTTCATCAGCGAAAATGTCCTCAAAGCTTTCATCGATACCCCGAAGAATAATGTCATCAAAAAGCGCGCGGTGATCTTCAGACTCCAAAAATAGTTCATAATCAGTGTTAAATGTTGACCCGGACAACTCGGTGGAAGAGTCCGTATGTGTATGATACATAGTTGGTCAAACAACAACATATGAAAAGAGTCTAGATCAGTATTATGAGACTAATCAAATTCGCTGCTGTCGACATCTATTAATTCTACAAAACATGCATGAGCAGTAGGTTCGGAGGGTACACTTCCCAACTTGTATATGTTAAGCTCTATTGACATCTTCCCGAAGGATAGGGTCATAGAACCATTACGATAGTTGATTATAGCATTGGAAGTGCCAAAAAGGGTCGACCAAGAATCACCGGAATTTGATTCCGTGGGTTCGCAACAGGCTGTGTATCAAGAACAATAAAGTCCACATGGAATACAATTCCCCGACTTTTATTAACACATCCTCAAGCTCCCCCTAGGTTTGATGATTGATCGGTCGGCCATCTGGAGATTTGTGTATGCAGGCTTTAACTCTCCAATTCCTAACTGCTCATAAACCGAGTAAGGAAGCAGGTTAACACTTGCGCCAATGTCAAGTAGAGCACGGTTAATGTGTTTATCCCCAATAGAAATAGAAATAATAGGATAGCCAGGATCCTTACGTTTCCTAGGTAATTGTTGGGGAAAAGCTGTGTCTACAGTCTTTGACATGAATACCTTTTTTGGCACTTGAGTCTTCCTCTTCCTAGTGCAAAAGTCCTTGATAATTTTCGGATAAGCCGGGACTTGTTGTATAGCATCTAGGAGAGGGATATTGATGTTAACCTGTTTAAAGATTTCAGTGATCTTCTCCATTTGCGGACTTGGTCTGTTTTCCCTTAACCGATTCGGATAAGGAGCTTTGGCAATAATAGCGGGGTCCAACATTGAAGAAGATCGTGTGGGTAGGAAAGATCCCAGAATAGGAGTGGGGATTGTCTTTGGTGGACTAGAAGAGGTATGCTGAGGTGTCAAGCCTTGGGGAAAACGGAGAATAGGCTCGGAAGAAAATAGTGGGGTAGAGGAACTGGGGTCAGAAGTAGAAGTAGAAGTGGAAGGAAAGGTCTTAGCCGGGGTATCATCGATTGATTCTTCATTATTATCATCAATCTCTTCACCGACATGGTTGTCAAGCACTCTTCCAGATCTCAACGTGGTAATAGCATTCACATGATGTGCATAGCCAGGATTGGGTAAGGGTTGAGTTGGAAGTTTCCCTTTCTCTCTAGCACTCATCTCGGCATTTAATCGAGCAATTTGTGCTTCCATTTATTTAATACTCTCATTTTGGGAGGCAGAGTTCCTTTTTATGTCATCGACGGAAAACCGAAAATTTTCCGTAGCTTGCATGAAATTTGTCAGAAGCAAATTCATGGTTTGTTCGAGTGAAGAGGAGTTATCTGAACCGACCGTTTGGAAAGAATTATTCCCAGGTACAGAATTTGTTGCCGGATTTTGAAAAGTTTGTGTTTGATAGGGGTGCTGACTCAGTTGAAGTGGTTGCTGTTGTGGTGGAGGAGCCCTTTGAAAATTGTTTTGGTTTGGAACCGTGTTTTGACTTTGTGATTGGTTCCAAGCAAAGTTAGGATGATTCCTCCAACCCTGATTATAAGTGGAAGAATACGCATCGTTTCTAGGTCTTTGTTGGAAAGCAGCATTGGTATGCTCTAGACCTTGAAACGGAGAATTTAAAGGACATTCTTCCGTAAGATGAGATGGATCAGAATAGCATCCACATACAGTTTTGGAGAGTGACATCTGATTTAGGGAGGCTGCTAAAAATTTATGTTCCATAGCTTCGAGTTTCTTTTGCATTGCTGCCATTTCAGCTCTAACTCCTATGGAAACATCAGATTGGTGAGTACCACCCTTAGACGATGGTTGACTTACATTCTCCCACTATAAAGATTTTTCAGCGAAATTTTCCAAAAATCTCCAGGCTTCACCATCATCTTTAGTCATGAAGGTGACTTGACACATGGATTCAAGGGTCTGTTTTGTTGTAGGATTAATGCCCTCATATATGATTCTGCACAGATCCCATCTAGGAATTCCGTGATGTGGACATTGAACTAACAGATCCTTGAAGCGTTCAAAACACTTCGAGAATGGTTTATTTGGAAGCTGGGTAAATTGATTTATTTCGCTACGGACTCGAGCTGTCTTATGATTGGGGTAGAATTTCTTAAGGAATGCTGTTACGAATTCTCCCCAATTCGAAATGGAATGTGCGGCTGTGTTACAAAGCCACTTCTCGGCTATATCGCACAAGGTAAATGGGAGAAGACGTAATCTAATAGCATCCACAGAAAGCTGTGAAGTACCCATCATTGCGCATACATTTTCAAATTTGGTAATAAAGACATAGCGTCTTCAGACTCGAGACCGTGGTATTTCGGTAGAAGATTGATATATTGGGGTTTGATTTCAAAATTGTCCCCATTGGATGGTGGAATGGTGAGACAGGTCGAAAGAGGACCTCGCATAGGGTAACATCTCTCTTGGAGAGAGATGCGGGGCGGATTCTGCGCACCTGCGGACGGTGGCAGAGTAGTGTTAAATAAGTTCGATGGAGAATCGTCCATAGAAATGGGTATGGTAGGGGGTGTAGAAAAAGTAGACGTAGAATTACCGACTTCGGAGTCGATAGGAGGAACGCGGAAAAGACGAGCACTAGAATCCCGTATCCAGCCGAGCATGCACTAAATGGTTTAGCACAAGTGGCAGCGTTGTGATAATTAAGAAAAAGATGAGTTAGTGTTTGGTTTTGAAAAATACGGATTTTTGAAAAATTCACACAAACAATGCACAAGCAACCCTAAATCTAGTGGTCACCTAGGTCAAGTTTCTAGATCTCTCCTAGACTTCCACAAGACAAGTCGCAAGATAGATCCTCTACCGCCTCTTTGCCCCTTCTGTGGCCAGGTAAGTGGGAGGTTCTCCACTACGTAAGTAGTGGGCCTAATTAAGTAACCACTTGCCTTAGACACACTTGCCTTAGACACCACAAAAGAAACGCGGATAAGCAATAGATTACCCACGACCTTCTTCTGTCCTAAATGAGCGCGACGGTCCTTAGAGTCTTGTCTAGATTTCTTTTAGTTAATGAGGGTGATGCGGATGCATGTTTGTGATTTTTGGGGCCTAGGACGGGTAATGAAATCCCGACCTAATCTGAATTTTGGTCTTTGCCCCTTAATTTCCGTGTTAAAAATGCAAACAACCAAGATCAAACACGCAACAATTTTTCCTTTTGCGGCGCTGCGAATTTTTGCAAAGAAACCTGCAAAAATTGGTTAATGGAGCAGATCAGAGAGGAGATAAGAAAGACAGAAGTATACCTGAGAATTTTCGTGCACTGAAACCCTAACTTCGACGCGCTTCCGCCGCAATAAGGCTCCAACGACCGCGGTTCCGCCGCAAGATGTCAAGATCCTGCACAAAAATTTCAGCAAATGTTCCTGTTGACTCTCTGGTCTTTTTGAGATGTCCTAAAAAATTTTCCTCTCGCTCCACAAAGTCCAGATCTCCTTGCAACAAATCACAACAAATCGTTAAGCGCTTGTTACGAATTTTGATCTAAAAAAAGCTGATGGAATAATAAATTTTCCAACTCAAATTACAAAAATGAACAAATTAGCACACTATCCCCGGCAACGGCGCCATTTGATTGATCGTCTAAGTTGTGATAAAATGTAAAGTGTTCACAATCAAAGATATTTATACCACAATCAATTGACGGTGTCTATTGTAGGTTCGTCGGTGAATGCGGATCGTCCACAGGGAAAGTGTGATTTGATCGATCTTGTTTTAGTTGAGTTGAAAATTAAAAGAGAAAAGAAAATGATTCAATAATTGTTAAATTTAGTTTTAAGAATCATCAAGAATTAGATCTAAAATCAAGAAATGGTAGAGATCAAGAAAATATCCAAATCGTTTGAGTTATCAAGATTTGTAGAGAGGCTTGTCGGAATCAATCGAATCAATAGTGATGCTTAATGCTTATAATTACAAATTCTTATCTATTGAAGATTTGTTTCTAGATCGATGACAATCAATGAGGTTTAGGGATCTATCGAAGAAATTAGGGTTTCTTCATCATCATCCCTTGTCCTTTCGTTGATTAGCATTCAAATTCTAGCCTCTAGGAAATTCAACCATCGATTGTTGATCTCTAATTTAGAGCGAAAACATTCAAGAAAGCATCTCGCTCAAAAGTAGGTCATCGTTGATTCAATTTCCTAGGGTTTACAAAACTCATAAGACTTAAGAATCGTTCAAGAATTCATCAACATCATCTACCTATTCTTTTGATTCCGATGCAAGCGGAGTTTTACTCCCGCATCATTACAAAGCAATCAAGAACTAAGAATATCATAATGCAAGAATGAATAGAAAGCAAGAATAAAGATTGTCACCATTTGTTATTCGATGTTTCGTTACGATACACTCAAAGAATACAAGATTTGAGGAGGAACTAAATCATCGAACTAGCTTCGCATCGTCTTCTTGAGTCGCGGATCGTCATGGATCTCTTGCTCGGATGAAGATCGGCGTTTCTTCAAAAGGCTCGTTGGATGCTTGCTCGATTTGGTACTCGATTAATCTTGATTTGGCTTTTTGAAATGGATTTGGGGCTAGGGTTTTGAATTGCAAGTTGTGTCACTCAACTTGTGGAAATTTGGCTCAATATTCAACAACCACTCAATGAAGCCTTAGGTGCCTTTTTATAGTCTTTCCCTTTGGCTTCCCCTAGAAGCTAGGTATAACTTCCCTTGGAAGCTAGGTTGTTATGAGAAGTTTCTAGATAAAGGTAGTTGGCTAGCTTGCATGAGAAGCTTGGCTGTTAGAAGGGAAGCTTCTGGAGAAATCTACACAATTCAAAGTGTCTTGGAGAAGCTTGGCCGTTAAAAGGAGGTCTCTGGAAAAAGTTGTCACCGCCGACGAGTCAACTCGGTCGCGGATCCGCGGCTGATCGGCCTGACTCGGCCGCGGATCCGCGGCCGTTTGATGGACTCAGTGCATCATTTCTCCTGTATTGTTTCATGTTGTCTTCATGGTTATTTCCTGATGTCTGGAATCTTATAATTCTTTCTAGTTTACTGCCAGATTTCAAGTCTTGGACTTGATACGTTTTATCAGCACTTTTGTGATTCCGTCTTTTTAACCTGGAGAATTTCCTGCACAAAATCTCGAGACAAGGATTGATATATACAGATCAATGCAATTAGTAATAAAACACGTAATTTCTCTTTAGAATGTCGATTATAACTATAACACAGGTTATTTGGTATTTTCCTGATGAATTTGTAATCTGTGTTATAATTACAATAAACACCTATATATGAATGATAAGAGTAGGGAAATTATCATGTTGAGAATGCACTATTTTCGACTGATCAAACACCTTACAATTTACTACAAACAATACAATCAAGACATCACGGGGTTTAAGGGGTAGATTGGTACAGAAGGAGTTAGAAGTGGCACGAGACTGCAACCATAAGACACCTAACCTATATTCCATTGCTGTTGTACCGTGGCATAAACAGCTCCTTATGTTCCTGATACCTTAGTCTCCGGGGCAAGTGAGACTCCTCTCGTATACACTGGCCTCTTATGTACTAAGCTACAAACAATAGCGTTAACACTAAATACAATAGTATACAATATAATACAACTTTAAAAGCTACTCTCTCTCTCTCTCTGTCTATTCTACTTCTCCCTTATCTTTGGGACTTACCGAGCGATTGTTCGCTGACGACATTCCTTCTCTTTCTTCTTTGGAATGTTGTCGGGTGGATCAGACCTTCAGGAGCTCGAGCCCACCAGCACTGAAGACTTGGACCAGTTTACCAAAGACCCAGCGCTGTAGCCACTTGTACTTATTTCACTTCATTTTAGTACTTTCCATTTCTGTTATGCCACTGTTTAGGCATTGTTTTTCATTCCATATATTAACTTTTCCATGTATTGTAAAAAGAACGTGAATAAATAAAGTTGCTGTTCAATATATATCTATTGTCTTTGTCTCTTGTGCACTTTTATTTATATTGCTTAGATACGCTTAGCGTATTTACTTCAGAGTAAATACGTAGCGGCCAGTCGCGCCCTCTGCCCGTACACTGGGAAGCGGGGCGTGACATCAAGCGAAATGAAGTAGGAGAACATATGTGATATGTGCGGGACCGAGATTAATACGAGTATGTGATATCGTATTCTATTCTCGCGATATGTGATATCGGCCGGTTATATGTGATATAGCCGGGCTGTCGAATCAAGTGTTGATTCGACAAATTGATACCTTTGATATTAGTCGGTTGTATGTAATATAGCCGGATTATTAAATCAAGTGTTGATTTAATAATTTAATGTATAATTATATATTTGATATATTATCTTACATTATCTAATATTAGCTCACTTAAGTTTTCTTTTTTCATTAGTGTACACTTGGTATATATGTGAAATATATCAATGTACATTATTTTGTGTCATGCTTGATGCCACATGCTACATGGGTGTATGAGACTCACACCATGCTTATAATAATGATATGGTTTTATTTATTTAAAGTAAATCAAATTAGTTGGAATTAAGTCACATGGTTGAAGCTTGTGGAACCATTGACCAAGTCCACTAATTTTGTTTTACTTGTAGATATTTATTAACCTAACCATTATTGTTAGTCATAGTTTATTCTCTACATGAGTTAGTGTATGACACTAACTCACCCATGGTTGCTATTCTCACCTCATGAGTTTCATTCTCTTCTCTCTTCATCTTCTTCTTCATCAAGAGCTTAGCTCTCTAGGTTTATGGGAGATGAAGAAAAATAGTGAGAAAATTATTTCTAAAGTGAGCAAAATTCCTGCTTCATCAACCTCTTCTCTACTAGCCATTCAGATTGGGTTGTTTATTCACTAGTTCATCACTTAGTGAAAAGGTAGCTTGAGTTAGTGTCTCCTCGACGTAGATCATCTTCGGCCTCGAAGACTTCAAGCAAGCTTGTTCGTTTCACCTTGTGGAGCCTTACTAGAGTCCGGGAGATCACTACTTAGAGCGAAGGGACTACTACACGGAGCTATTGAAGTGAAGGACCGATCTACAAAGGTTGTATTCCTTGTTCACTTAGATGTAAAGATGTTTACATGCTTGTTCGTCTAATTCTCTAGTTTAGATTCTAGCGTTAGGGTTCTTTAGCGCGCCATTTTTTTTGAAAACGGCATGGTCGATGCCTCTCGAAACCCTGCGGCCGCCTAGGGAACTCAGCAAATTGGTGTGTACGTTTCTATCTTAAATTTTAAATTCGGGAAGGTGCACGACCCCGACGAGAGACAATGGTTGGTACCACAACTATTGGTGTGTGGCACCTAAGATCATATATGTTGGATATAGTGCCCTCAAGGAAATTATTGTAATTACAGCCACGCGATTATGATATTGAGGGATGACCTATACAGGTAGAACAATTTTACTCGAGATGATAGTATGCTATCTGGTTTGTCTTTATCATTGATGTGTACACGTTTTACTTGTTATTACGTGTCGCTAATACATAATGATGAAGCCCGTAGGATTCTTGCTTGACTACCAGCATTATGATGGCGATCATATACGTGAGAGCTGGGTAGTACATAAGCACATCCTTAAATGTCCCTATCATGGGAGTATCGAGACTAGGCATCGATATTCCGGAGTAGACTAGTGTATACACTTCAAGACCCCGACAAAGGATGATAGCTAGTCTCACAAGCCATTGTTGTTATGTCACCTAAGATAGTATACCGGTGCTCGCTGGAGGTGAGTATACTGGACGGACTCGCTGAGAACTTCTAGATGGTATTATATCTATCGTCAGATGAACGTTCTCGAGTAGCATTAGTATAGGTTAGTCTTTTGGCCTGAGATCATCATTTGTCTCGTGTGAGTTCCCACTGTACTTTGATTACTACCCTACCACGGCTCAAAGGAGTCGTGCAAACAGGTTTTAGTTGGGTACAGTCACGAGCCACATGGAGGCAGTGAGCGATTGTCGGGGATTCGTCTCTCCTGGTATTAAGAGTCGATGTCGTGCTGTGTTCGGTCGGTTATCACCCTAAATCCGTGGCCACGGTGGATGGGATTTACTGATATGACTTAAGTAGTTTCTCGGTTGGTGATGAGCTTGACTCCGACACGACTTATTGGGTTATTAGGGGTTTGACGTTTCCACTCCCTAGACCCGGTATGCGATACTCTTAGATGAAGAGACCGGATTGTACGGAGATTGTCACATTCAGGCTCGGTAGGGTACGGACGGACTTGATTGTCGACCTCCCTTTCGACAGATACTTGGGTAGCAGTTACGTACAGCTAGTGCCGCTGACATACTTGTGGTTTTGGATTTATCCAGTAAATCACTGCCGGCGTATTGTCGAGTCTTTAGAGTCCCATACAAAGGGTTTTCCCTATTCAGGCGATATGATGTAGATGACGTATGTTGGTACATACAGGGTGTTCGATTAAATACGTGTACAGGCTACACGGACTTTAATCGGACGGTTGATAATACTAGCGGTTTAGGATTAAGCTGGATTATTAAATCGGGTTTTGATTTAATAATTTATATATATATATATTTAATATATATATTCGAGTATTATTGTTCACTATTCATTTTCTCTCTCTTTGCTATTTGTATTTTTGTATGAATACGCGTATATGTATTTCGATACGTATACTGGGTTGTATTCCGTATTTATACGGAATTTGTTCTAAAAGATGGACGCTTCATCTATTGATTTTTATTTTATAGAAAATCAAAAATGAGGTGAAGGATGAGGTGTAAAGAAGTATGGTAGAGAGGTATGGTCATAGTTTTAAATATTGCAAAATCATTTGTGGTTACTATTCTTTCATGGTTGCTAAAAGAAAATGAGCCATATTCTTTTCTATCTTGGTTTTTTCTTCACTTTAAGAATTAGCTATTTTTCCATGGCTAAGTTTCTTCACCTCCTCCTCCTTCTTTTTCACATGCACTCTTGAGCACTAGAATGGAGAGAAAAGATAGTGAAATATTCCTACATCCCCATTCCCCATTCGTAGAGAGCTTGGAGCGTCGGTTGCTTCACTTGGTGAATCCGGAGCTTAGATCGGTTCCTTCGAGTGGATCATCTTCGGCAAGGGCGGTCGCCATTTAAGCGCGATCCAGACATCATACATGGAGCTTGGAGGGGTCTTCCACGATTGGGTGGACACGTGTCGAAGGTAGTATCCCTAACCATTTGCATGCTTGGTTTCTAGTTTCGGTGTTTGGATTGATTGCTAGGCTATAGTCTCTAGTTGCCCCTCGTAAATTTTCATTTTCCGCTCCCGCATCGGCCGTGGCCTCCGCAGCGAGGGCACTTTACAATATACAGGTGCTCATTGGGGATGAGTACACTGGACGGATTTTCCAAGAACTTATAGATGATACTATACCCATCGTTAGATAGCAGTTCTCAGGTGACATGAATACATATTAGTCTTTAGACCTGAGATCGTTATTTGTCTCGTATGAGTTCCCATTGTACTTAGATTACTACCCTACTACGTCTCTACTGAGTCGTGCATGCTGGGAACTTAGGCGCACTAGCAAACTAATTTTAGAAGATGGCAACATGGATTTAAAAAATTTCTAGTTTGCTAAAGTTCCAAAACCATGAATCGAAACTAAAGAGCTAGAACTTGTAAACAAAAACCTAGTGAGCTATGCTAATCTACTATGTTAGCAATACTCACATTCTCAAGCTTTCTTCAAGAGCTCCAGATCACGCTTGCAAGACGATCCTCCTTCGCCGAAGATGATCCACCCGAGGGAACCGATCCAAGCTCCGGTTTCACTTATTGAAGCAACCGACGCTCCAAGCTCGCTAGGAATGGAGAGTGAGGATGTAGGAATTTTCCACTATTTTTTCTCTCAAATCTAAGATCAAGAGAGCAAGTGTAGAAGAAGGAGGAGGAGGGGAGGAAAATAGCTATGAGCAAGTCAAGAAGGCATGAAAGAATAATCATCTCAAGAATAGAAAAGAAAAATGGTTTCATATCCTTTTGCAACCATACAAAAAAATTCTCATAACTATTTGTAATAAAATACATTCCTCTCTACATGTCTTCAACCATGCTCAATGCCACCTCACCCTCCATCTCATTTCATGAATATTCATAAATGAATATTCACTAATGAGGTGTCCATCTTCTAGAACAATTCCGTATAAATACGGAATACAATCCGGTATACGTATCGAAATACATATACGCGAATCTGTATAAAAATACGAATAACCAAGAGAGAAAATGAATAGTGAACAATAATATGAGAATACATATATTAAATATATATATAAATTATTAAATCAAAACTTGATTTAATAATCCGGCTTAATCCTAAGCCGCTAGTATTATCAACCGTCCGATTAAAGTCTGTGCAGCTTGTACACATATTTAATCGGACACCTGTATGTACCAACATACGTCATCTACATCATATCGCCTGAACCGGGAAAACGCTCTGTGTAAGACTCTAAAGACTCGTCAATACGCTGGCGGTAGGTTTAACCATAAGCACGTCAGCGACACTAGCTGTATATAACGGCTACCCAGGTATTGAGCGAAAGGAAGGCCGACGAGCAAACTCATCCATACCCCTACTGAGCCTGTCTGTGAAAATCTCTGTATGTCTGGTCTGTTCGTCTAAGAGTATTGCATATCGGTTCTAAGGGGTGGATAAAGTCAGATCCCTAGTAACACGATAATTCGTGTCGGTGTGAAGCCCATCACAAACTGAGAAACTACTGATCTAAATTAGTAAATCTCGTCCACCTTGGCCAAGGATTTCTGGTGATGGTCACCCGTGCACAGTGTGACATCTACCCCCAATACCGAGAGAGAAGAATCCCCGACGATTCGCTCATTGCCTCCATATGGCTCGGGACTGTACCCAACTAAAACCTGTTTGCACGACTCCTTTGAGCCGTGGTATGGTAGTAATTAAAGCACAGTGGGAACTCACATGAGACAAATGATGATTTTAGGTCGACAGACTAATCTGTACTCATGTCACCTTAGAACTGCTTGTTGGATATAGTGCCCTCATAGTCAATTATTGGATCACAGGCACGTGATTGCAATGATTGAGGGATGACCTATACCGGTAGGACAGTCTTACTCAAGATGATAGTATGCTATCTGGTTTTATATTTATCATCGTGTACTGCTTTAGGTGACCTTATATGTCGCTATTGCACGCTGATAGAGCCCTTAGGATTCTTGCTTGACGACCAGCAGTATGATGGCGATCATATACGTGGGAGATGGGGTCTATAAGCACATCCTTAAAAGGTCCCTAGTCGTGGGAGTTTCGAGACTGGGCATCGATACTCCATTAGTAGACTAGTGTATACAGTCGAGACCCCGACGAAGGGCTGTGGCCGGTCTCACAAGCCATTGGTGTCAGTTGGTTCACCTAAGATGTATACAGGTGCTCATTGGGTTATGAGTACACCGGACATGACTCGCCGGGAACATGCTAGTTGGTATTATACCTAACGTCAGATAGCAGTTCCCTGGTGACATGTGTACATGTTAGTTCATCGACCTGAGATCGTCATTTGTCTCGTGTGAGTTTCCACTGTGCTTTGATTACTACCCTACCACGGCTCAAAGGAGTCGTGCAAACAGGTTTTAGTTGGGTACAGTCCCGAGCCACATGGAGGCAGTGAGCGGATCGGTAGGGGTTTCGTCTATCCCGGTATTGGGGGTGAGATCACGCTGTGTCTAGGAGAGCCATTACACAAAGCCCTCGACCGAGGCAGGAGATTTACTGGTTGGTATTCCAGTAGTATCTCAGGGTGTTCTGGGCTACACTCCGACACGACTTGTATCGCTTTTGGGGATCTGACTTTTACCAACCCCCTAGGCCCGCCATGTGATGCTCATAGACGAACGGACCGGACTCTACGGATATTGTCACTGACAGGCTCAGTAGGGTGTCAGGATGAGTTCGCTCATCGACCTCCCTTTTAGTCAATACTTGGTAGCCCGTTACGTACGGCTAATACCTCTGACGTGCTAGTGGTTAAATCCACAGCCAAAGTATTGACGAGTCTTTAGAGTCCCCCACAGACAGTTTCTCAAGTTTCGGGCGAAACGTTGTAGAGGCCGTATGATATATGGCAGGGTTCGATCATATACGTGCGGTATTGCACGGATCATGATCGAGCGGATCATACTAGAGGGCTTTGGTTTAAGCCGGATCCTAGTATTATAATTGTTGGATTACTTTAGTCTCATCGTATTTGCATTCAGTCGGAATGCGGATGCAGGTATGTATATACAGGTGAGGGCTATCCTTGTGATCCGTCACAAGTTTACTTTAGATGTTTCCGTATCTTTTTATTGTTGCAAACATTTGGATTAATGTTTGTAAATGGAAATTGTGAGCTAGAAATCATCATGAAATGCATTTAATGTGACATGGACATAAATTGTGACTCATGGTCTCTTTTATTGTGTAAATGTCACATTTTATGTTTGTTTATTGAGTTGAAATGATAAGAGGAGAGAGAGGGGCAACCAAGATCATGGTTGAGCTCTTGTATTTCTTTTTCTTTCTCTCTCTCACTCTCATTTTATTCCAACACAAGAAAAGAAAAGAATAGAAAGCTTCTCTTCTTCTTCTTCCTCTAGCTCATTATCTCCATCAATGGCAACACCTCTAACCTCCATCCAAATCCATGGATGCAAGAGATAAAGTGATCACAAACATTCTCTACATCACCTTGGACACGTCGGCTAGCACACTTCGTGCCTGAGTTGCTTCGGATGAAGCGGGAGCCCGTAAAAAGACTCGATGATGTGGTGCCCTTTCCGACGAGGAGATCGAGTCCGGAGATGCCGTGAGGAGCTTGGGATGGTGGCCAAAGACCGAAGGAAATGGATCGATCGGTATAGCTTTCTATCCCTTCTCTAGATAGCTAGTAGTAGGTTAATGGTTCGATCCGGGTTTTAAGCATACGATAGCGCCGGTTTTCAAGTTAAGAAAAATTTTCGTTCCGCATTTTGGCCTCGGAAAGACGGCCGGGGCGCTACCGTAGTCTTACACTGCTATCTGACAATAGGTATAATACCATCTAGCATATTCCCGGCGAGTCCGTCCAGTGTTACTCATAACCCAATGAGCACCTGTATACTATCTTTCGTGACTAACTGATACCAATGGTTGTGAGACCAGCCATTGCCCCTCGTTGAGGTCAAGAAACGTATACACTGGTCTACTCTGGAATATTTATGCCCAGTCTCGATATTCCCACGACTATGGGCATTTAAGGATTTGCTTATAGACTACCCAATTCTCACAAGTGTGATCACCATAATAACCCTGTTAGTCAAGCAAGAATCCTATGGGCTCTATCAACATGTAATAGTGATCTGTAATACCATATAATACATATACATAATGATAGAGATGAACTCGATAGCATATTATAATCTCGGGTAAGACTGTTCTACCCATATAGGTCATCCCTCAATCATCATAGCTATAATTGCCTGCAATTACAATAATTGCCTTGAGGGCACTATATCCAATAATCTCCTACTTGCACTTAAGGCTAATTATTGTGGCGTCGCATACTCACAGCCCGCGTGCTACTGAATACCCAACTTCTCTACTAATCAGTTTCGCAAATCATGTTTGCGAGAATTCGTGCTCGAGAAATAGCCTCAGTGTGTGGATCCGCTCTAATGTTTCAATCTTTATTTCTCTATATCTCAACTTCGCGGAGAATGACTATCTCCCGAAATGAGCGATACATGTCTTAGAATTTGTCTGGATATCTGATGGGACCAAGTTCATAAATGAACTCCAAATCGAACAAACTTTTTAGACTGTATCTTCCGCTGAATTTAATCAGTATCCTGTGCCATGCCTTCCTCAGTATTCGCTTAGACCCCTTGTCTAACATACCGCCCCTCAAAAGAGGGTAAACTTCAACTCTGACAGTTACTTTATCATCCAGGTCACCTTGGAAGCCTGAAATGATAACCGCCTCCTTATGGAGATTGCTGTTACCATATACCAAGAACATCCTCTTATGTTCATAACTGCTTCCTAATGTTTCTCCAGGATTGGATTAATATCTGCTTATTGCAGCTAGTGCAAAAAGCAATATCTGGTGTAATACTTGACATTTCATAATTGACTCAATTGCTTATGAAAGTGATATATCAATCATGCAAATCCCTCTGCTCATCAGTCTAGAAGATATCTCTTTAGTGAGGGTAACTCCATCACCTGCAGATACACCACCACGTCAGGAGTCGTCCATTCTAAAATACTTTAGAATAGTGTCAAAGTACCCAAATTGGGATACTTCCCAAATCTAGATCTAAAACCATAGATCATCAGAATCGCTAATATTTTGTCCAGATCCTATGCAGAGAAAATACTTTGTGACAACCATAGTATCACCGATTGTAGTATAAGAACATCACTTCCTATTAAGAGCATGTCATCCAAATACCAGGACATCACTCCCTACTACCATCTTACCAGGTCCATCTATTGTTTTGATGAAGTCGAACTCTATGACTGTCACATCAAAAATAGATGATCTATTTCCACTATACTTGCTTTAGTTTATAAATAGACATAAGCTACTGGCCCACCACGCTTCCGCTGCTCCCACTGACTACAACAACCCTCTGGCAGAGTCATATACACATGCACTTCTAAAACTAATTTAGAACGACAATATAGTCATCCACCTGCCAGATCTCATAGTCTAGGACAGCAGTAGTGGCAAGCTTAGGTCATCAAAACCTCTCTGCCACCATCTTTGAGGAGACCGAAGTGCCTCTCGGGTTGCTGAGGTTACCTACCAAATTTGCGGAGTGGCTAATAGATTGTCGAATCCAATTGAATTCTTAGGTTCTATTAAATTTTCAGTAATCGTTTATGATTCTGGAATCACTTCCAGTTCTACCATACTTCCACTAATGTTTTCTGAAAAGAATCCATTTTACTAAAACGGGTAGCGAGTCAACAACAATATAACTATTGATCCTGCAAATGGTAGAATGTTAACCCAGGTCAAAGCCCAGGATAACCCACAAACTGCCATTACTGAAACGTGCCATGAGTTTATCCGGATTCTGGTTTTAAGCATAAGCCGGAAAACTCTATATACCTTAACATCGTTAAGATATGAATCCACTCTATATCCAATATAGAAACAAAGGGAATAATTTAATCGGAACCAAATTCAAAAATCATGCAGCTATTTCTTATGCATATCGACTAAATTGAAGAAGGCTATACATAATTACTCATCAAGGAGCGCACCCACCGATGAGTAACCTGAGAGAGAAGCAGGTTCTCAAATATATTACTTACGATAGAATACCTAGCATAAGTATCTACATTTTCGATCACATCGAAAAATCCTGATACTTCCAACATATGGTTCTCTACTTTATTCTTATACCTATAACTTCTCAAAATTTGGACCTTGTATTTTAAGGAAACGCATGTCTAAAACCAGAGAAGTCACAAGTAAACGGAATATAGTACGAGTAACAACCTCTTGTCCTGATGGACATCAGACGATATACAATACTTTGTATAAGTTCTCAAAGTTTAATAACTCAAACCCTGTCGTTGTATGTTGAAAATTGTGTTATGGTTAAGAAGCATTATCCCGTGATTGAATGCACCTTACCTAATCATCAACTGATAAAGCTAAATATCATAAACATAATTTCAAAAAGTTATATCTCACTTTATAAAATAAATGTATAGATATATCAGTTTAAAATTGGTGCATAACAACGGATATTCAAAACCAAATATTTGCCGTTAGGCAAAACCTAGGCGACTTCTTCAAAATCACCAATTACAAAGAACTCTGATATTGAGGATCTAATCACTCAATTCCCAATATTCTACTCCCATTCAGCATTTGTAACGCCATACAGATATGAGAATCAAATATGGTAAATACATACCTTAGAAACTAATTGGGAAAGCAATTTTCTATTATCACCGCACAGTAAAACTGAAACATGAAAATGTTTCGACGGGGTGGCTGGGTATTCCCAGTAATGCCTCTTCCACCATCCAGATTCATGACAGTAGTTGTAAATTTCCTTTCTCTCACTGCAATCCCTTTATATGTCTTTACTTCTTACCTTCTGTACACCATACTTAGGCTAATTGGTTTTTTTTCCTTCCCTTCCTTACCTTTCGAAACCTGCCTAAGCTTTGGAAGAAGACCATCCAATAAGCGTAATATGTGTGCTCTCAAAATACTAGGAGCTCTCGCAACCTGAGAGAAGGTAAAGAGAAAAAACAACCGAATAATCTTATTCAATATCCCCAGAACCGGAATCCATTTTCGAACTGAAACAAGTTTCTTCGAGTTCGTATGTAACTATACGATGGCATACCCAAGCAATATGGATCTTTGTAATGATATGGAGTGTTCTATAGAAATGCAAAGGGGAAGTAGGAGTGGCAGGGATATATGCGACTTTGTCGTGAATCATGACAATCCAAAAACCAAAGTGTGTAAAAAGGTTCGATTAACTTGGTTCAGGAGTTTTAGTTTAAGGTCGGGTCATGATCGCACGCTTTTGATGTGTAGGATGTTCAAAGAATTAAAGTGTAACCGCGATCAGGACGGTGTCGCTTTGCAGCTAGCCGGTTGAGCACGGGTCGGTCCACAGGGAGATGGTGTTATCTTACCTTCTTGTCTTAGACGAGTCAATAAAGAATTGTATGTTTGTTCGATTCTAACCTATGTGTTTTATCTGCAAGTATAAAGTTGTTAAGAAAAAGATACGAGATTATAAGCTAAAGAAATCCGTACTCAAAACCTTTGAGCCGAGTCTTGACCAATTGAAGCTAAGCAATTGGCAACAACGTGGATTAGGGGATTTAAGCGCGGTATTCGTGGAATCCGGCTTATTTACCCTTGTCCTTCCGTTCTTGTCTCTTGCTTTCGCCTCCGGCCAAACCGAACGCAACCGGTCGCGGTTAGGAATCACCGTTACCTTGTCAGGGTACGGTGCCTAATGGAGCGCTTGCGTATGGTTTGGGCGGAATTCAATGGAAAATACGGGAAAAGGAAATGGGCAAAGAAAACTTAACTTATAATACCGTATTTTATCTTAACAACAATAATTACATTCATTCACAAAAGAGAACCAAAAAAAGAGAACAAAAAGAAAAGAACAAATAAAAGAAAAGATTACAAGAAGGAAAGTGCATGAATTAAATTGCAAATAATTAAAGACAAGGTAATAAAAAGCAAGTAATAAAAAGCGATAAAAAGAATACGAAACTATGACTCAAGACAAGCATGCGATCAATAGCCAACCTTTAAACTTGCAAGCTCAATGAAGAGGTTGCAAGATCAAGGGAAGGGTAGAGAACGCATGTGAAATGAAGTGCTAGTCCCGTGAGAAAATACGACCCTTGAGATCAATAACTAACCCTTAACCATTCAAGCTCAATGAAGAGGTTGAATGAGCAAGAGAAAGCAAGAATCTCAAGGGGGAGCAAACTAACAAGAAAGATAAAAAACCCTCATCTTCATTAACATCCACTCAAAAGCTCTCACTACAATTTCATGGAGGAAGAATGAAGAAGAAGAAGAAAGAAGAACAAAACTACAAAAAAAGAAGAACAAAGAAAGCTCTCTTGGTTTGGCTCAGATCTGCTGTATTTATAGGCAGGAGAATGGAGTTCTAGGGCAACCAGCAGACATAAAATGAAACACCCAAAATACCCCCAAAAGTTGATGCAGAGAGGGCCCCACCTAGCCGCGGATCCGCCGCCTATGCCCCCCTATGGCCGCGGATCCGCGCTCCTATAGTGGTGTTAGGGTGTGGTCTTCTGTGTACATCCCTGGTCTTCTGTCCCCTGTTGTCTGGTACACATATTTTCTGATAATTGCTTCCAGAATATCTTCAGATTCCTAGTCCAAGATTGCATTATCTTTTTCACTTTTGACTTCTCTCTCCCTCGAGCTCCGCGCACCCATTGATTCTTGTGCAGCCTCCCTCGTGCTCTGTGCTTGTCCCAGACACGAATGACCACTGTCACATGTCTTGTATCTGGAACCGGTACTCGGCACTGGACGGATATGGATGACCGGAACCCGGCTTTTATCTGTTGTGACAGATGTTATGTATTTTGACGTAACTGTGGAGATTTTGTCTTGATTTACAATATTTGGACTGGAAACCTGTAATCTGTAAACATGTAACAAACACGGATTAAAAGCACCTACCTATAAACACACGAGCGTAAGAATGGGCGGTATAAAATGCAATATTCTGATATGAACAAATACCCCCAAACTTAACCTTTGTTCGTCCCGAGCAAAACCAATTATACACAAAAATAAAATGATAACCGCACTTTCACAGGGAACGCGATTGCACTGAGCATGTGCAACAAGCCGTTAAACCTCTAGGTGTCCCTAGTAGGAGGAGTGTTGTCTCCTGAGGGTTTTCAGCGGATACTACCCACAAAATCCAGTCAAGCTAGTTTTGTAAAATAACTAAGATTCAAACCCTAAAGTTTTGTTTCAGAAAATAACAATTCTATTATCCTAAGTCTAGACTATCGAACCTTTATTTTTCACACCTCGCTTCTTATTTAACTACAGATTTTATATGTCTTTACGTGCAGTGCAAATAGTGTCGTTGAGTTCCAGAAAGATCGAATAAAGTCATCATGTCGCACAATAAAGCCCAGATAACAATTTTAAAAGGATCACATAAGTTTTATAAAGAGTTAAGCATTTTTCAAGTTTCGTTTTCCAGTAAGGTTTCAACTTCAGAATCTCTATCTTCCCTAACAGGAAACTAAGTCGTATTTTTCACTCCACCTTTTTCTTGTTTTCATTTCATACACACCTCTGTGAACGTGCAATTGTCTTTATCATAGAATAAAGCCTTCATATCTCCGCTAAAAATTTTATAAAAGCCTGTCTTTTATCAAGATTATTCTCACACAAAGAACCGTTAGGAATTTTAACTCGGAGAGAACACTTGCTTGACTTTGTTTTTATCTGGACTTTCTAGGCTTCTTAGCGAGCTTTGGGCCAATGCACCCAAACCAGTTGGTTTTAGGGCATTAGGTGTAGAAACACCCCGGCGGACTTAATTACTCAAGTTACCCAGGTCCAAAAACAAAAGACAGTTTGGCGTGAAAATCAGATGATTTAATACGAACGGAGGTATAACCGGCAGTTCAAATATTTTTTTTGGATAAAAGACGTGTTTAGTGGGTTTGGTGTGTAATCATTCCAATCAAGTTTCCGATGGGTTATTTTTCAGACTTAGCTCCAATTACGGCATCAATAACATTCCTTCATATTCGCTTTACTTCATAAACTATTCTTGACATTACTTATTTCAGAACAAACCTATTTGATCCTCAGAAAATCATTTATCTGTTTAAAAGTTTAAACATGAAAGACTTGTCATCTAATTCCCAAAATTCACGACACGTGTAGTGTAATGTAAAGACGTATATCAGCTATCATTAACTTCAAAGGAGAGTTATCTTTCAGATTTTCAAAATCTAAACATAAGATTTAGTTATTCTTATTTTATCAAACAAAACCGTCGAAATGTTGAATCAGAGTCCTCCCACTAGCTAACTTGACAGAAAAGTTTTAATGTTTTTAGAAATTTTTTGATTTTTGTGGGTTTTTAATAAGGTATGCAAATGCAAAATATACAAATGAATGCGAAGGAAGAAAGCTTACCGAGCACACCCCCAAACTTAAACTTGACAGTGCCCTCACTGTCAGGCTACACCAAGAGGGTCAAAATTGTCGGCGCTCCCTAGAAACAAATTATATACAAAAAGGAAAACAAAAAAGATATATACAAAAAAGGTGTCCCCCCCAAACTTAAGTAAAACAGTGTTTCCACTGTTAAGCGTTGAAGTTCAGGATTAGGGGGGAAAGAACAGTACCAATCTATACAAGGCCTTACACAGGCCAAAAGTTAACACCAACCATTCAAAGATTTTATCGCTATAATGTACAGGTTGGTGGAAGAAGGCGTAGAGAAAAGAGAAGGACAATACGCGAGACCGTATGCGAAGAGAAGCGGGATACGGTCTCGGTATATGAGAGGAAGAAGAATGGCGGAAGGGAAAAAGAAGTGGAATACGAACTTGAGGGTGCAAATAGAGTAAATAGATTAGCACAATATGTGATGAGCGATGTGTAAACAGCGATTGTGCTAATCTATTAACCCGTCGAGAAATGGGGTCAAATCCCTCAAGGTTCGTGAGAAACCATGGGTACGCCGAACTTGGTAAACCAGACATATGAAATGAGAGTGAGACAGGTTCTTGCAAGGTCGGAACGATGGAAAGGATGGAGGGAAGTGGTTGAGGAAGGTTATCGGTTAAAGGTTCAGGAGGGTGTACACAGTCAGTGGAAGGAACAGGATGAATTGGAAAATCCGACTCATCAAGCAAAACTGGTTCATCCTCAAAACTATCCTCAATATTCTCCTCAAAGTTAAGCTCATCCATGCCCATTTCATCAAAATCCAGACGCATATGGGGTTCGGGAAAAACATTTAATGACTCGGGATGATGATTTGAAGAGAAAAACTCAGCCAAATATATGGGTTCATCATCCAAAATATTCCCAGCGTCGATATCCTCAATCAAGTGAAAATCAAAATTCTCTGACACCTCAACAAAAGCATGGATATCAATCGATTTAGGTTCTAAAGTGGAGGTGTAGAGGTCAAAAAGATTGGGATTGGTTTCACTTGGCAAGGTCCCTTCATAATCTGGCAAATCAAATACTACAAAGTCGCACAACTCATTAAACATTCTATCTTCAACTGATAATTCATTTGGGACACTTGATAGACTTTCAGTACAGGAGTTGTGGGATTCAATTTGGGACGGGTAGGTTTGATTTGGAAGGGGGTACATCTCACTCTCTCCACTCAAATTCACAGCCTGTCCTGCCGCCTCATCATACATTGAAAAAGTTGGAGCTAGTTGAAAACTAGCTACCCGGGTCACTAGGTTGCATGAGGGCGGCCATGGACGCATTCAAATCCATCATCTGTTGGCTTGACGCTACCCTAAAGTCTTCCAATGACTGTTCTAGGCTAGACATAGGTTGTGATGGCGTTTCAGTAAAAGATTCGAAGTTGTTTGGATACTGGAAACCCCCAAATGGCTGTTCCGAAGTAATGTCTAGGGAAGGTGCAAAAGTTGGGTAGGACTGGTAGGAATTGAATGGCTGGACAGGAGTGGGATCAACATTTGGATAAGAAGGTGAATGAAATTGTTGATCCCAAGAATTTGAAGTGGTGAAAGGAGTGAAAGATCGGCTACGAGATTGTTCAATACGTTCTGCAATAGACATAGGTCTTGGAAGTGCAACATGACTCGAAGAAGGGGTATCAACGTAAGAAGGGGTGACTGTTTGAAATGGTTGATACGAAGTGAATTGCGGAGTCAAATTGTTTGTCCTAGACGCGTCTATCCGATCTCTCAATGAAATTTTTGGCATGGAGGGGTCGTTCGATGTTCGGCCAAAGCAAGAACCGTAAGAAGTAATGTCCGGTTGTGGGTACCAAAGTTCGGCAAGAGTTTTGCGAGATGGAGTACCCATGATATGAAGAGAGAGAAAGAAAGGTAGAGAAAAGGAGGGGAAAAAGAATGTGATTTTTTTTTTTAGTTTTTTTTTATATTAACAAAAGAATGAAGTATACACACAAAAAGAATATGGACAAAAATAATCACGACACAAAAAAAATACCACACACCTAATCGTTCTAGGGTTAACCTAGGTCAACTAGACCTGCTCCAGAACTTGATTGTCGAAGTAAAACTGTGTCGAGAACAGGCTCAAGATACACTGATCACGAGGCCAGGTAAGTGCAGAGATAAGGGAAGGTTTTCCAACGCTTTTGCGAAATTCCTTAATTAAATAACCCTTTCTCTTTTGGCGGTTTCGCCGTTAACACTTTCCTAGACACTCCGTAAACAATATACCGTTAAGCAAGGTTCTAAACATAGTTAACTTCTCCTAGTGAGCGCGAAGTCCTTAAGGCTTAAAGTCTAGTTTCTTTTAAATTTTGTGTGGGTAAACGTTATGCTCAAGTTCGTGATTTGTGGGCCACGGAAAAGGTGATGAAATCCTTTACCGTATGTTGTGGGGTTCGCTTGCCCTTAAGTCCGTATTAATGTATGCAATGCGCAATTCAAAAAATTCTATAAAGAATCAAACAATCGTTTTTTAGTTTAAGCGCGGCGCTGCAACAAATACGGGTTAGTCAATTTTTAGTGTTTGCTAGCGAACTTGCAAAGAATCCTGCAAAGAATAGTATATTGGATGCGTCGGATTTGAGAAGAAGGTGTTAGTAAAATACGTACCGTTAAGTTTTTGGGTTAGGAAACCCCCGTTGATTCAAATCCGGTAAGCTTGAAAGGTTCGCTTGCGCGGGTCAAACTACCCGGATCTTTGGCACTGTACTTCGTAAATCACCTTTGCCTTGAACGCACACTTTGCTCCCCACAATCGCAGTTTGCAAACTTGCAAAAATCTGCACTCTTGCCCACAAAAATGATAAAAACAAAAAGAATTTTTTTTTATAAATATATACAAAAAGAATATTAACCCGAATAACAAGAAAGAAAATACGCTACC
This sequence comes from Agapanthus africanus, assembly GCA_030015575.1. Classification (NCBI taxonomy): domain Eukaryota; kingdom Viridiplantae; phylum Streptophyta; class Magnoliopsida; order Asparagales; family Amaryllidaceae; genus Agapanthus; species Agapanthus africanus. The sequence goes on along the minus strand of JASDDO010000014.1, from coordinate 460,843,617 downwards.
GTCTCCCCGGCAACGGCGCCATTTGATCGCACGCTTTTGGCGTGTCGGATGTTCAAAGAATTAAAGTGTAACCGCGATCAGGACGGTGTCGCTTTGCAGCTAGCCGGTTGAGCACGGGTCGGTCTACAGGGAGATGGTGTTATCTTACCTTCTTGTCTTAGACGAGTCAATAAAGAATTGTATGTTTGTTCGATTCTAACCTATGTGTTTTATCTGCAAGTATAAAGTTGTTAAGAAAAAGATACGAGATTATAAGCTAAAGAAATCCGTACTCAAAACCTTTGAGCCGAGTCTTAACCAATTGAAGCTAAGCAATTGGCAACAACGTGGATTAGGGGATTTAAGCGCGGTATTCGTGGAATCCGGCTTATTTACCCTTGTCCTTCCGTTCTTGTCTCTTGCTTTCGCCTCCGGCCAAACCGAACGCAACCGGTCGCGGTTAGGAATCACCGTTACCTTGTCAGGGTACGGTGCCTAACGGAGCGCTTGCGTATGGTTTGGGCGGAGTTCAATGGAAAATACGGGAAAAGGAAATGGGCAAAGAAAACTTAACTTATAATACTGTATTTTATCTTAACAACAATAATTACATTCATTCACAAAAGAGAACCAAAAAGAGAGAACAAAAGAAAAGAACAAATAAAAGAAAGGATTACAAGAAGGAAAGTGCATGAATTAAATTGCAAATAATTAAAGACAAGGTAATAAAAAGCAAGTAATAAAAAGCGATAAAAAGAATACGAAACTATGACTCAAGACAAGCATGTGATCAATAGCCAACCCTTAAACTTGCAAGCTCAATGAAGAGGTTGCAAGATCAATGGAAGGGTAGAGAACGCATGTGAAATGAAGTGCTAGTCCCGTGAGAAAATACGACCCTTGAGATCAATAACTAACCCTTAACCATTCAAGCTCAATGAAGAGGTTGAATGAGCAAGAGAAAGCAAGAATCTCAAGGGGGAGCAAACTAACAAGAAAGATAAAAAACCCTCATCTTCATTAACATCCACTCAAAAGCTCTCACTACAATTTCATGGAGGAAGAATGAAGAAGAAGAAGAAAGAAGAACAAAACTACAAAAAAAGAAGAACAAAGAAAGCTCTCTTGGTTTGGCTCAGATCTGCTGTATTTATAGGCAGGAGAATGGAGTTCTAGGGCAACCAGCAGACATAAAATGAAACACCCAAAATACCCCCAAAAGTTGATGCAGAGAGGGCCCCACCTAGCCGCGGATCCGCCGCCTATGCCCCCCTATGGCCGCGGATCCGCGCTCCTATAGTGGTGTTAGGGTGTGGTCTTCTGTGTACATCCCTGGTCTTCTGTCCCCTGTTGTCTGGTACACATATTTTCTGATAATTGCTTCCAGAATATCTTCAGATTCCTAGTCCAAGATTGCATTATCTTTTTCACTTTTGACTTCTCTCTCCCTCGAGCTCCGCGCACCCATTGATTCTTGTGCAGCCTCCCTCGTGCTCTGTGCTTGTCCCAGACACGAATGACCACTGTCACATGTCTTGTATCTGGAACCGGTACTCGGCACTGGACGGATATGGATGACCGAAACCCGGCTTTTATCTGTTGTGACAGATGTTCTGTATTTTGACGTAACTGTGGAGATTTTGTCTTGATTTACAATATTTGGACTGGAAACCTGTAATCTGTAAACATGTAACAAACACGGATTAAAAGCACCTACCTATAAACATCCGAGCGTAAGAATGGGCGGTATAAAATGCAATATTCTGATATGAACAGGTCATGATCGCTGCCAAAGAGAGAGAGAAAATAAATACTCAGCGTGCGCTCTAACCTAGATTAAATTGGTTAATCATTTTATCTAATCAGGATGACTTCCACTGTTTCCTCGAATTCTCCTTCAAATCCTAAAAGAAGAATTAGTCGGGATCATCTGAAAATCACCCAAAATGTAATACCTACTCATCAGTGGGAATCGGGACCCAAGTATCTTGACAGAAGCCGACCAAAATTACCACACTCCAGAAGGTATGCGCATGCCTGGCAAGTTTCCTTTATATTTGAAACTCCCGATATGGTTTTTGCCTCAAGCGTCTTATGACCTGACAAAAACCAACAAATCATAAGTCGCAAGTTAAGTTCAACCCGTCATTATCCTGGATTACTCTAAACCCACCCGTATAAGCTCTTGATAAAGGCCAACAAGGCTATACGAGTATCCTAGATAATCGCATCACTATGCAACAGAAAAGCACTACATAGTTACCGACCACTACGCCTTGACAAAGGATAACAAACGCAACACGAATACTAGGTAATAGCAATCTAAAATGACTGAGGGCTACGGCTGGTTATTGGCGAAAAAACTTTTAACGTAATGACCTTGATATCGTTGAAGGAACCGAGTGGTTGTACAAATATATAGTGGCAAAAACTTTTGCCAAAGTGGTTATTCCCTGTGAAGGGATTGTTAGTGATGTATGCCCTAGAGGCCATTATTGTATCATACTAGTTTGTATATTACTTAATGGAAGCTTGGGATATTCACAGTTGTATTGACTGTCTTGCTCAAAATGGTAGTATGCTAGTTGGTTTGTTTCTACCTCAATATGTGCATGTGTTTCTTTTTGCACATCGCTTATACATATTGATAGAGCTCTTGGGATCTTTGCTTGATTACCAGCGTTGTGATGGCAGTCACACTAGTGGGGGCTGGGTAGTCCATAAGCACATCCTTATACAGGTTCCTAGTCGTAGGATTATCGAGACAAGACATCGATACTCCGGAGTAGACTAGTGTATACGCTTCTCATCCCAGCATGGGAGATGGTCTGTCCCACAGCCATTAGTACGTCGTACTGGAGATAGTATGCAGGTTCTCATTAGGTTATGAGTACACTGGACATGACTCATCGGGGACTGCTGGTGGGTATTATACCTATCGTCGGGTAGCAGTTCCCAGGTGACTTGAGTACAGCTTAGTCCGGCGACTTGACACTGCTACTTCGCCTTGAGTGTGTTCCTATTGTACTTTGATTACTACCCTACCACGGCTTAAAGGAGTCATGCAAATAGGTAGTAGTTGGGTGCAGTCCCGAAGCACTTGGAGGCAGTGGCGGTTAGATAGGATTCGTCTCTCCCGGTACTGAGGGTTGATATCGCGCCGTGTTTGGAGAGCCACTACACAAAGTCCCTGGCTAAGGCAAGCGAGATTTACTGGTGGGTATTCCAGTAGTTTCTCAAGGTGTTTTAGGCTACACTCCAGCATGACTTATTGCGCTATTATGGGTCTGACGATTACCGCCCCCTAGGCCCGATATGCGATACTCATAGACGAATAGACCGGACTATACGGAGATTGTCACATACAGGCTCAGTAGGAGTTCGGATGAGTTTGCTCATCGGCCTTCATTTCGACAGATTCCTGGGTAGCCGTTATGTGCAGCTAGTACCGCTTGCGGCTTATGGTTAAACCCACTGCTAGCATGCTGTCGAGTCTTTAGAGTCCCACATAGAGAGTTTCCCTACATTGGGCGAAAGATGTAGAGGCCGTATAGTTTTACAGCAGGGCTTCGATCACTTATGTGTACTTGTGCACGTATGATGATGGGAGGGATAATACTAGTAGGCTTTGGTTTAAGCCGGACCCTAGTATTGTATTGATGGATTTGTTTCGTCTCTTTCTATTCGTATTCTTCGGAATACGGATGCGGGTATGTATATACGGATGAGAGGCGTTCTCGTAATTACTCGGGAAAGCTTCTAGAAAGGGACACCTCATTTAGGGTTTGATTTCTTTTATGAATTAAACTTAAATGAGATGAGGAAATGAGGTGGAGATATTTGTTGGATGATGATGACTCATTAGGTTGACAAAAGATTATGCATGACTCACCTTTGAGATATTTTGAACCATGTTTGATATTTGTGAGATATTTTCACTTGATTAGATTTTTTATCTCTTACAATATAAGCATGGTTCATTATTTTCAAGAGGAGGACATCCAAGCTTTTCTTTAGTTCATTCTCCACCAAGTTTTCCTCAAGTCTTCTTCTTCTTTCTCTAAACCCTAAAAGTCTCATGAGTTGAGAAACCTAGGGTTCCAACAGACAAACCACTCCATCTTCTTTCTCTACATCTCTTAGTCCATCTAGTTTAGCAAGCTAGTTGCCTTAGTTATCTCGGATTTGAGGTTGGATCTCGGACTATAGACTCTCGGGTGGATCGTCTTTGACTCGAAGAAGCCGACGAGGAAGCTTCGATCCGTTTCGATCCTCGGAGCCTACGATGACGAGGAGGACAATGAGAAGACCCGAAGGACACGATACTACGGGTATAACATTCATCCAAGTAGTTAAACATCAAGTAGTGTAGCGTCTTGAAAAGTCGTTTTGGTGTTTTCCTGAAATTCGGTGAAAATTCGGTATTTTTCCGAAAACCGTCTTTCTCGATATTTTGCAGTTTAGGGCTAATTATACCTAAAATGGATAGGTAATTACTTGTTTTTAGTGACTAATGAGTTAATTATGAAATTTTGGTCATTTAAAAATTTTTCCCTATTTTTCATTTTTTTTAATATTATTTTAAGCCGGTAAGAAAATACATTAAATAAGCGATAAATACAAATTTTTCCGGGCTAATTTTAATCTCTAAAATTATGATAATTATATTCTAGTGATAACATGAATTTTTAGTAATTTATTTTGATTTTTTTCAAATTTTTATGATTTGAAACGAAATTATTGAATTTTTGGGCTAAAACTTGCAATTTTTGAGTTGTAGAGGGCCTTTTTGCATAAAATTTCTTTTGTAAATCCCCTCTATCTTTTCCCTCAGCCCAAGAACAGCCCAAACCTTGGCCAAGACCAGAAATTTCTGGCCTCTCTTTTCTTTGGTTGCTTCTTGAGTTGTTTTGTTAGTTTATGGATTTAATTTTAAATATAATGAATAAAGTATGACACATTTGAATTTGGAACTTGACCCTTGACCTTCCCACTCACCCCCACACCCTCCCCCATACCTCATTCTGGCCGAAAAACCTGCACCCTCTTCTTCCTCTCTTTTCTTTTCTTTTTTCTTCAATTTCTTCAAGAAAAATACATCAAAATCCATGATTTAATTCAAAAATCCAAACAATTTCCTTATGCTATCATTATCCTTAGCCATTCTTGCTTGAATCTTGAAGCTAGGAAGCCATTCTTTGGAGCAAACTTTCTTGCTTGATCCATAGATCAAGAGGTATAATTCCATCAAAGTTACTTTCTTTTGTTGCTAATTCCTTTAATTGTATGGTTAGTGTTAAAAGTTAGCTTATTCTAATCTAGTTTAAAATGAGTAGTTTGTTTAAACTAGGGTTTTGAACCATGATAATTAATGAAGTTGTTTATTAGTTAATCTAGTTGTTAGTGAACTAATCTATATGGTTACCTTATTATGTAGTCTTTAATTATGCTAATTTAGGTAATTTTGGAAGTTGATTTTAGTTGTAAATTGTTGTTTTAAGGTTTTTCAAGAGAGGGTTATGTATGGAAAATGATATTTGAAGCTTGATTAGTGAGTGGATTAAGTTTTAGAAAGCATTATTTAGTTAATTGAACCTAAATTGTTATCTAGTGTTTTGCTAACCTAACCTAAGAGGTTAATTTCCTTAAGTGGGCTTTTGTAGTGTTAAATTAAGTTTTTCAAGTGTGGATTTTGATTTGCAATTGCTATTTATAAAAATCAAGAAAGGGTTTGGTTGTGGAATATAGGTTTTGGAGCATGGTTAATGTGTTGTAATTAGTGTGTGTGGATTGCTTGTAGTGTGCTTGGGTGAGTATGCTAGATTGTAGTCGTTTTGTCGCAAATCGGCGACGTTGCACCGATTTTTTTGGAATGTATATGCTTACTAGATTTTTATATTAATTATGTGATGGACTATTTTTGATATCTTGATGATTGTAATGGCTTGTCCTACGACTTTTAGGATGCGTGAGTGCGGTTTTTGGGTAGTCGGGTTTTAGTTTTGCCGGGTGACCCAAATCGGCGTTTTTGGCAGTTTTTGCGATTTTCGCGTGTGTTCCGCGCACTTTGTGCACGTTGTACCTAGCTAGCGAACTTTAGTAGTTTCGTTGGGGTTTTGCGTCGTTCTTGATATGTAACCTTATATTTGATACTGATGTAAATTCCAGGTTCGGTCGCGAAAACGTCAGACGCGGCGCGAAAGGGAAAGGCGGTGATTGGACACAGCTAGCCAGGGATCCCGGTGAGTAGATTTAACATCTACGGGGGACGATCATTTGGATGGCGCAAGTCTCCCGATAGATTTAGTAAACTGGAAAATAGTAAATTGGATAATCACTTGTGACATTAGAATAATAATACTGGCATGATAATTGCTGCAATTAGATCAATATGTTATATCCATATACGCAAACTCAATTATAGGACACATGCACCATTACCAGGTTTTTATATGCAGCACGAGCACTATTCATGTTTACACACACACCCTGGTAATTGCCATGCCACCACACTAGATAACCTTTAATTTAAACCTTTTACTAATTGATACTTAAATTGTGCTATTTCCTTAAAATGAAACCGTAGGATTTCTATTCATGTGCATGTACTTCATCATATTCATTGTTCATGCTTAATACATTAATCACACATCGCAACTTGATTATTGATATCATACGCATTCATTATCATTGATATATGCACTTATGAGGATTTCTTGAGATTTTATGATATTGCTGGATTTCGGGGGAAAGCCGCAAAATTTCCAAACTTATGATATTTTTAAAACATGTAAATTGCGGTTTTCTAGTGATGTAAGTGTCGTCCACCATGAGTTTGCTGTGGATTTGGAAATCCGTGTCGAGGAGTGGAGGAACCGGCACGGGTACATGGTGGGCCCGGTAAGGTACCCCGGGGCAAGAGGAATGTGGTGATGACGTTGAGCCTGGCAGGGGATGGATTACCTACCGGTGACTTCATTGGGCACGGCGGATATCCAGAGGATACCGACCGGGGCCGCGAGAGAATGAGATATTGATATTGAGATGGGTCAGCCGGATGGCTGAGGCCAGAGACACTATGACATGGATTTATGAGATTTGAGACAGCTTTTGGGGTGTCGTTGCTGGACACCGATTTTCGTCGATTCATTGACATTTGCTGGCATTCTAAAAGAGTTTCAAAAACAAAAAGAGATAAAATATTTTTATATATAAACCTATTGAGACCTCAGATATTCATGTTTCATACATATTCGTACACTGATGTTGTATACACACCTGCTAGTATATCCATATTGCATACATACTCGCCATTACGTCCCGCCTTACCTGTATATAGATGCTAGGATGCTTGTGTGCATGCATTCGATAGCCTGTGTAAATGTTATTTATTACTCACGAGTTGGCAACTCACCCCCGTTGTGCCACAGTCTTTTGCAGGTCCGCTCCGTCAGTTCAGTAGCGGCGGGCGCACTTGTCTTTTGCCTGAGCTCGAGATTTGCTCCTAGGTGGGTTATGTTATCATTTTTGTACCACCTTGTATATTCTTGTATCTAGTGTACTCCATCTACTGTTTCCACCAGATTATTGTATATTGACCTAGAGATGAGACAGTGAGGTTGCGGATTTTATGCTGTATTTGGGGTCGAGCTCACTTGAGCCGACATGTTACTTTTTCATGCTTCCTTATGATTATTATGCTTGTTGCCATTTACATTGCGTGGGATTTGTGACCGCCTTATGGCGAAGAGCTAGCTCCCGCTTGGGGATACCCTATTTTGTTGGATTCATGTATATATTTTGTTGTACCCATTTTTGGGGGTCAGTATTTACAAAGGAGATTCTGCCGAAATTTTCGAAAAAATTGATATTGTTTTTAAAAAAGGGTTTTACATGACTTATTTGATAACTCGCTTTCAATTGATTAGGTTTTCTTCACTCTTTTGCTTCATTGGTTTTGTTTTCTGGGCTTTGGCTTACTTATTTTACGGACGCCTTTAGACGTTTCGTAAACTTAAGTGCCAGTCACGTTCCGTACCCTGCGGGTCGTGACAAGTAGTTTGCTAGCTAGGGTTTATGATCGATCCTTGGTTCTAGTCGGTGTTGCGAAGCCCGTATAAATCATTTTTTGCAATTTCTACCTCCCCGCGAACATGTGGGGTGTATGACATCGACTTAGAGTGGTATCAAAATCCTCATAAACTTTATATAGCTTGTAGCGACGTTAGAAATCCGCCGTTTTTTTCGCGCAAAAACTGCCGACAAAAACAGTTTCCAAAAATGATGTTTTGAGTTGTTTGCACACCCCGCGGTCTCACGGTTTGAACCGAGAAGCCGCGGGGTGAAGCGTTCGCACCCCGGGGACACCCTGGGGGGACCAAAGGCCGGGCCCACCCCCAAAGTCCACCACAAGGTGGCCTTGTGGGGTGGTGACCCGAAAGCACCCAAGAATGGTGCTCTCGGGTCTGCCTTCCTCTAGAGGCCACTTCGTGGTGGCCCCCGAGGGTGGGTACCCCCTCGAAGCCCCCCATTCGACAGTTAATTTTTGTATCTTTGCCTACACGGAGATTCAGACGGGTTTCGAGTTCGTTTCGACTCCCGGATTGGCTTAAAACGATCGTTTTTGGAACTTTAGCTCAATGAATTTTTCAAGTTTTGGAAAAATTGGTTTAGTTTGCTAATTGCGTGCGGAATTCTAATGTCGTAGTTACTTTACAAGCTTTGTGATGTGTATATATGTTTGGAAACGCCGACTAATTGCTATACTTCGATTAGTCGGGGTTGCACATATCTGTGATGATGTTATGTTGGTTTGTGTATATGAACTTGTTGGATCGTCGTGGATGAATAGCCAGGGATGTGAGATGAGAGTTTTTATCTTTCATTCAATGTAAATTGTAAAGTGATGTAATATTATTTTTTCCAAGCACATCCGGGTTGATGTTGTAGCCACCGTTGTATTATTTCATTTACTGTTTCTGCTCCTAGGATAGACCCAAGGTGGGGTGCAAAAGCTACCGGGTACTTTGAAGTGCCGAGTGCCCTACTCACTTTGATGAGGGAGGTTGCTTCACTTCGGGTGTTTGGCGGTTAGTTTTCCACACCTGTAGGGGTCTGGGGTGGGGTTTGGTTATTCATCATGACCGTGGGATCCGTCTTTCGTTACAGGTTTAAACGAAACGCGGAATTCCTAATATATCTAATATGTTCATCTGTGATCTGGAATGCCTATTATTGCGTGAGATGAATGGTTATAATATATATTATATATTAGACGTTTCTTATGTTTTGCATCCGCGTTAGTCCAACCCCCGCTCTGGCGTTAGTTAAGTAACCTAACGGTGTAAGACGGGGCCCAGTGGTGAATGCGGATGGCATAAGCGTACATCATATTTTTGTTTCTTTCTGAGATGATAGGTGTAAATGATGGGACTGCATTATATTAATGCAAAGCAAACAAACCAAAGCTGAATCGTTGGAACAAATTTTAAAACCACTCGGTTTTTTTCAAAACAACAGACTTTTAAAAATACGGAGCTTAAACCACTCCTTTTAAAAGCTATCAGGTTCCTTCGATTATATCAAGTTCACTACGTTCACGGTTTCGCCAAAACCATTCATAGCCCTCTGTCATTTCATATGAATATTCAATAGTATTCAAGCTATATTTGTTGGCTTTCGTCAAGACATAGTGATTGGTAGCTGCTGGGTATTCATATGTAGCATAGATAGATGCGTTGGTTTGGGACAGTCGTATTACTTTGTTGGCCTTCGTCAAGGGTATATACGGGTGGGTTCAAATTAACCTGGATAATGATGGGTATAACTTGACATGTGACTTATGATTTGTTGGCCTTCGTCAAGGTCATAAGAGCATGGGGCAAAAATCCATATCGGGAGTTTCTAAAGAAACTGAAACTTGCTAGTGCTGCATACCATTTAGAGTGTGATAATGTTGGTAGGATCCCTTCAGGATTATCACACAATGATATTTGGATCCCGATCCTACTGTGAGTATATTCTACTCCTCGGGAGATTTTTTCACTTAACGATCAATGCTATAAACCAAGTAGGTGTCTAGAACAGTGTTAGCAGGGCTACCCCTCCAGGGAAAAGAGGTTATTTAATTAAGGAACTTCGCAAAAGCGTCGTAAAACCTCCCTCGAAGTAACGACACTAGCCTGGCTGAACGATTAACCAAGTATTGTATGGTGAGATTAATCTTGACTAATTCTTCTTTTATGGTTTGAGGACGGATTCGAGAAACAGTGAGAGCCATCATGTTTAGATAAATTAGAAACCAATCTAAACTTGCAAGAGTATCATGCTAAAGTGTTTCTTCTCTTTCTCCTAATTGCAGTGACCAGTTGACCACGCCTAGGTTACATTTAGCTAATAAATTGACTGGGCCAGACTATATTAACTGGAAAGGGTTTGTCCAGATGTCCATTTCCTGTGACAAGCTAGACCACCTCATTACTACTCAAGCCCCCACCGTCCCAGGTCCAGTTTCCACCGACGCGGATATTGATATCTGTATGACAAGGGAAAAAGACAGTGTGAATGCCAAGTGCCTCGTGTTGGCCTCAGTAGATGGTGAAAACCAGAGGCAGCACGAGAAGATGGACTTAGCTTCCATCTTCCTCCATAACAAAGTTTTATATGGAGAGAAATCTCGTATCGCAAGATATGAGACCTCGACGGAATTGCTTCAAGCGAGGTTGGCTATCGGGTCATCTGTAAGGGACAACATCCTTATAATGACTAGCTATATTGATGAGCTCATAGACCTGGAGACCACGTTGGAGAACCAGTCATATGCTGACTTGCTTCTACATTCCCTACCTTCTACTTGCACCCTGAAGGAAACCAGGGAGACACCCGCTCTGCTTATTGGGGAATCTTCCTCCTATGCATCCAAGGCGAAAGCAAAGGGTGAGAAGAAGAACGCCTCCACAAAGCCGATATGCGATATCAGTAAGGTAGAGGGACAGGGAAGGGAAAAATTTTCAGGGCTGACAATAGGAAAGGAAGGATGTTCCTATTGTCACGGGAAAAGGCATTGGCAGAGGGATTGCAGGGCTTTGAAAGCCAGAATCCACGGTCCGAAGCATGTTGCTGCTTCGACTTCGGGTGTGTTTGTAATTAAAAACTGTATGTCAATTAACTCTACTTCCTGGGTACCAGATACCGGATCAGGATCTCATATCTGTAATTCATTACAGGCTTTAAGAAACCGTATAGTTATCAAGGTAGGTGATAAGACTCTCAGAGTTGCGAACGGAATGGGCATAGACGCTGAATCTGTAGGGGAATATCACCTAGGATTGACAAGTGGGCAGATATTGATTCTACGTAACTGTTTGTATGTACCTAGTTTAGCTTGTAATATCATATCTGTGTCCTCACTTTTTAAGGAAAGATATAATTTTACATTTGTAAACGACGTGGTCCACATCCACCTAAATCAAGTTTTGATTGGGTCAGGTATATTAGATAACAGAATATACGTATTAAATCAAGCTCAGGTTTTCAGTGCCCAAAATACACTTAAAAGAAAGACTCCGGAATTAAATCAGGCTTTCTTATGGCATTGTAGACTGGGTCACATTAATGAAACACAGCTGACGAAGTTACATAGAGAGGGATATTTGGATCCGTTCGAATATCAGTGTTTTGCAACTTGCCAATCTTGTCTCATGGGAAAGATGACAAAGACTCCGTTCACTGGACACGGAGTAAGAGCGAGCGAGCTCTTGGGACTCATACACAGCGATGTGTGTGGTCCAATGTCTACACATGCGCGAAGTGGTTATTCCTACTTCATTACTTTTACGGATGATTTTCTAGGTATGGACATGTCTTCTTGATGAAGCATAAATCCGAGGCCTTTGAGAAATTCCGGGAATATAAGAATGAAGTGGAAAAACAAATAGGCAAAAGTATCAAGACACTGAGATCCGATCGAGGTGGTGAATACTTAAGTGCCGAGTTCCTGGATTACCTAAAAGAGAATGGTATTCTCTCTCATCTTACTCCTCCATACACGCCACAACACAACGGTGTATCGGAGAGACGGAACCGAACCCTATTGGATATGGTTCGTTCCATGATGAGTAACGCTGGGTTACCGCGATCCTTCTGGGGTTATGCATTAGAATCAGCCGCATATCTTCTGAATAAGGTTCCTACTAAGTCAGTGCCTACCACACCATATCAGATGTGGAGTGGGATGGGAAGAAACCCTATCTTAAGTACCTTAAGACATGGGGATGTCCATCTTTTGTTAAAAAGCAGCATGCGGACAAGCTCGAGGCACACTCAGTACTGTGTAAGTTTGTGGGATACCCAAAGAACTCCACGGGGTATTATTTCTATTGCGCAGAGGAACAAAAGGTCTTGTTTCTTGTCATGCCCACTTCTTGGAATCTGAATTTTTAGAAAATCAGAAAAGTAGGAGCGCAATAGAACTGGAAGAAATTCCAGAACCACAAGTTATTACTGAAAGCTTGGTAGAACCAGAGGTTTCAAAAGAACCGGACATCCCCGCACCACTCCGCAGAACTAGTAGGCTGTCTCATCCGCCCGAAAGATACTACGGTTTTCTCATAGACGAGGATCGAGAGGATTGCATCATCGACGATGATGAGCCAACTAGCTTCCAGCAAGCCATTCAGAGTAGAGACTCGGTAAAATGGCTGGATGCAATGCGGACCGAGATGGAGTCTATGTACACCAACAAAGTATGGACTTTGGACATTGCTCCAGAAGGGGAAAAAGCCGTAAGTTGCAAATGGATCTTCAGAAAGAAGATTGGTGTAGATGGACAAGTTGAAACCTATAAGGCTAGACTTGTTGCAAAAGGTTTTTGTCAAAGACCTGGTTTGGACTATGACGAAACATTTTCTCCAGTGGCTATGCTCAAATCCATTCGGATCCTTCGATTATGAGATCTCGCAGATGGACGTAAAGACGACTTTTCTAAATGGAAATTTGGAAGAGTGCGTCTATATGGATCTGCCAGAAGGTTTCATTCAGAGTGGGAGCAGCGGGAAAGTGTGCAAGTTGGTTAAGTCCATTTATGGACTAAAGCAGGCATCGCGGGGTTGGAACATCTGTTTTGGATGATACGGTCAAAGAATTCGACTTTATCAAAAATCCAGATGAACCATGCATATATAGTAAGATTGTAGGGAGAACTGTGGTATTCTTCGTCTTGTACGTGGATGAAATTCTCTTATTAGGAAATGACATTCCTATGCTAAAATCAGTCAAAGGATTCTTATCACAGAGATTCTCCATGAAAGACCTTGGTGATGCCTCTTACATTCTGGGGATCCAAATCTATCGTGATAGATCTAAGAGGATGTTGGGACTTTCGTAGTCTAGGTACATCGACACCATACTGAAAAGATTTAGTATGGAAGATTCAAAGCGCGGCAATCTACCGGTTTGTCACGGAATCACCCTCTATAAAGAGATGTCTCCCAAGACTGATTTGGAAAAGGCTCGAATGACATCTATACCCTACGCATCTGCGGTAGGCTCTATAATGTATGCGATGTTGTGTACTGGACCAGATGTTGCTTACGTACTAAGCGTGGTAAGCCGGTATCAGTCAAACCCAGTGGAGAAGCACTGGATAGCAGTAAAGAACATTCTCAAGTATCTGAGAAGGACTAAGGAGATGTTCTTGGTGTATGGCGGAAAAGACCTCCAGATCGAGGCCTTTGCTGACTCCAGCTTCCAGAGTGACAAGGATGACTCCAAGTCCATGTCGGGTTATGTCTTTACCCTAAATGGAGGGGTGGTTTATTGGAAGAGCTCCAAACAGGACATCATTGCTGACTCGACGATGGAAGCGGAGTACATAGCTGCTTGTGACGCCATGAAGGAAGCAGTCTGGATGAGGAAGTTCCTACAAGAACTTTAGGTGGTTCCGTCCATTGTAGATCCAAGACCTCTGTATTGTGACAACAACGGCGCTATAGCCTTAGCGAAGGAACCCAGGTCCCATCAAAAGTCCAGACACATTTTAAGGCGTTACCACCTGATCAGGGAGATCGTTGATCCCCCGGAGATTGAAGTGAGGAGAGTAGATACGGAGAAAAACACTGCAGATCCACTCTGGAAGGCCATCCCTCAGACACAGATCGAGAGGCTAATCGAGATGATAGTCTGCGATATGCCAATACATGGCCCTAGTGCAAGTGGGAGATTGTTAGTGATGTATACCGTAGAAGCCATTATTGTATCATACTGGTTTGTATATTACTTAATGGAAGCTTGGGATATTCACAGTTGTATTGACAGTCTTGCTCAAAATGGTAGTATGATACTAGGTTTGTTTCTACCTCAATATGTTCATGTGTTTCTTTTAGTATATCGCTTATACATATTGATAGAGCCCTTGGGATCTTTGCTTGATTACCAGCGTTGTGATGGTAGTCACACTAGTGGGGGCTGGGTAGTCCATAAGCACATCCTTATACAGGTCCCTAGTCGTAGGATTATCGAGACAGGGCATCGATACTCCAGAGTAGACTAGTATATACGCTTCTCATCCCAGCATAGGAGATGGTCTGTCCCACAGCCATTAGTACGTTGTACTAGAGATAGTATGCAGGTGCTCATTAGGTTATGAGTACACTGGACATGACTCGTCGGGGACTGCTGGTGGGTATTATACCTATCGTCGGGTAGTAGTTCCCAGGTGACATGAGTACAACTTAGTCTGTCGACTTGACACTGCTACTTCGCCTTGAGTGTGTTCCTACGGTACTTTGATTACTACCCTACCACGGCTCAAAGGAGTCGTGCAAACAGGTAGTAGTTGGGTGCAGTCCCGAAGCACTTGGAGGCAGTGGTGGTTAGATAGGATTTTTCTCTCCCAGTATTGGGGGTTGATATCGCGCTGTGTTTGGAGAGCCACTACACAAAGTCCTTGGCCAAGGCAAGCGAGATTTACTGATGGGTATTCCAGTAGTTTCTCAAGGTGTTTTGGGCTACATTCCGGCATGACTTATTGCGCTATTAGGGGTCTGACGATTACCGCCCCTAGGCCCGATATGCAATACTCTTAGACGAACAGACCGGACTGTACGGAGATTATCACATACAGGCTCACTAGAAGTTTGGATGAGTTTTCTCATCGGCCTTCTTTTCGACAGATACCTGGGTAGCCGTTACGTGCAGCTAGTACCGCTTGCGTCTTGTGGTTAAACCTACTGCCAGCGTGCTGTCGAGTCTTTAGAGTCCTACATAGAGAGTTTCCCTGCATCGGGCGAAAGATGTAGAGGCCGTATGGTTTTACGGCAGGGCTTCGATCATTTACGTATACTTATGCACGTATGATGATCGGGCGAATAATACTAGTAGGCTTTGGTTTAAACCGGATCCTAGTATTGTATTGATGGATTTGTTTCGTCTCTTTGTATTCGTATTCTTCGAAATACGGATGTGGGTATGTATATACGGATAAGGGGCATTCTCGTAATTACTCGGGAAAGCTCTAGAAAGGGACACCTCATTTAGGGTTTGATTTTTTTATGAATTAAACTTAAATGAGATGAGTAAATGAGGTAGAGATATTTGTTGGATGAGGATGGCTCATTAGGTTGACAAAAGATTATGCATGACACACCTTTGAGATATTTTGAACCATGGTTGATATTTGTGAGATATTTTCACTTGATTAGATTTTTTATCTCCTAAAATATAAGTATGGTTCATTATTTTCAAGATGAGGACATCCAATCTTTTCTTTAGTTTATTCTCCACCAAGTTTTCCTCAAGTCTTCTTCTTCTTCTTCTTCTTCCTCTAAACCCAAAAAGTCTCATGAGTTGAGAAACCTAGGGTTCCAAGAGACAAACCACTCCATCTTATTTCTCTACATCTCCTAGGCCATCTAGTTTAGCAATCTAGTTGCCCTAGTTACCTCGGATTTTAGGTTGGAGCTCGGACTATAGACTCTCGGGTGGATCGTCTTTGACTCGAGGAAGCCGACGAGTAAGCTTCAATCCGTTTCGATCCTCGGAGCCTATGATGATGAGGAGGACAACGAGAAGACCCGAAGGACACGATACTACGAGGTATAACATTCATTCGAATAGTTAAACCTCAAGTAGTTTGCTAGCTAGGGTTTATGATCGATCCTTGGTTTTAGTCGATGTTGCGAAACCCGTAAAAATCATTTTTTGCAATTTCCGCCTCCCCGCGAACATGTGGGGTGCACGACATCGACTTAGAGTGGTATCAAAGTCTCTCATAAACCTTAGATAGCTTGTAGCGACGTTAGAAATCCGCCGTTTTTGTCGTGCAAAAACTGCCGACAAAAACAGTTTCCAAAAATGATGTTTTGAGTTGTTTGCACACCTCGTGGGCTCACGGTTTGAACCGAGAAGCCGCGGGGTGAAGCGTTCGCACCCTGGGGACACCCTGGAGGGGACCAAAGGCTGGGACCAACCCCCAAGACCACCATAAGGTGGCCTTGAAGGGTGGTGACCCGAGAGCACCCAAGAATGGTGCTTTCGGGTCTGTCTTCCTTTAGCTCACTGTTTTTTTCCATGGTTTTGGAAATTGGTTTAGTTTGCTAATTGCGTGCGGAATTCTGATGTTGTAGTTTACAGTACATACATTACTATCTGCGACCGTGAATGTCATTAGAGCGGTACAACTTGTCTAATTGCTATATGTCTTTTAGACGGGTTTGCAAATGTGACATTCACGTTGATGTTCTGTGTTGTGTTGTGGTTGTGGCGGAATCGTCGTGGTGGATAGCTTGAGTGCAATGATAGTACAGTTTAGTTTGATTTGTACATTTGATATCGCGGGGCGAGCGTCCGACATATGGACTGCCGTTACTGCCTGCTTGTATATTATTTATTTGGGGCACGACCGGGTTGAGGTCGATGTCACCGTTGTACATATTTTTCTTTTCTGTACTAAGATTACCCCGCGGTTGAGTGCACGGATATCCAGGTTCTAGAGGGCAACGGTCCCGCACCTCATGGCTTTGAGATGGAGGGGGCCTCACTCTAGAATTGGCGGGCTATTTGCCGCACTCGTAGGGGGTATAGGTTGACCCAAGGAGGGGTGCTCAAATTACCGGATTCCTTGAAGTGCCGGGTGGCCCATTCACTTTGATGAAGGGGGTCACCTCACTTCTGGTTCTGGCGGGTAACTTGCCGCACTCGTACGGGTCTAGGTTTTCATTGCACAGGCTATCCACATGACCAGGGGAACGTCGGGTTTCACTTGCGGCTCAAAGGAAACCCGGGGCTCCCAGATTATCGGTGTTGTTCTGTAATGCCTATCGCTATTATGTGATGTTTTATATATCATGCCTGAAACGATTACTATATATTTATATATATACTAGTAGATGCTGTATATGTTTTGCACCCGCGTTAGTCCAGCCCCCGCTCTGTCGTTAGTTAAGTAACCTAACGGATGATGACAGGGCCTGATTGTTAAGTTTTATGCGTGCTTAGTTAATTACCGCAATCAAGACGGTTTCGCTTGGTAGCTAGCCGGTTGAGCACGGGTCGATCCGCAGGGAGATGGTTGTATGTCCGTTCGAGTTTTAGACGAGTCAATAAAGAATGTGTATATGTTTGTTCAGTTCTATCCTATGTGTTCGTATTTATGTTCAAGTAAAGCTTGTTAAGGTTAAGGTTGGTTAGTAGAGTTAGGATTAGTCTTGTACTTATCTTTTGCTATTCTTAAAACGATGTTGGGATAATCGAAAGTAGCGGGGATTAGGAGGACATAGGGATGGGATTTGCGAGTTAAAGCAAGCTTTCCAACGCTAAATCCATTCCTAGTGCCCCTTGTCCGTCCGCTAAATACGCTTATTTCCAACCCTCGGCAAAACACCCGCAACCATGTATCCAATTAAGTCACAACTACATGTCACGTTGTAGTGCGCTTAAAGGACTTCTCAACTTAGGTCGCGGTTGCATGTCACGTATAGCACGCCTAAGTGAGGGGGTTGCGTTTGTTTGGTCGGGGTTCGTTTCAAGATGTTTGGCGAAGAGAAGCATAAGGGATTTCACCGTCCCTCATACCACCTTCCTTAGCCTTAACAAGGGGGAAATTATTCACACATTATAAAAGAAAAGAAAAAAAACAAGAAGGAAGAAAGGAAAGAAAAGGAAAATACGGTTTTACAAATGGTGCAAGCTAACTCTTGGGTCCTCACTTTAGCAAGGAACTCCGTCGAGTATCATCGCTTGAAAATAATACGGAAAAGAGAAGAGAAGGAAAAGAGCAAGAAAGGAAATAACAACAACTAGTTAACAACAAATAATAAAGTTACACTAGAAATTAAATTACAATATAATGAAATAAAAATACAAGATAAGAAAAATATCCCTCATCTTCATTTCATCATCCACTCAAAAAGCTCTCACTACAATTTTCATGGAGGAAAGAATGAAGAAGAAGAAGAAGCTAAACTAAATCCTAACAAAAAGAGGCATGAAAAGAAGACCCTTGGCTTGGCACAAAACTGGGTTATTTATAGGCTGCATGCTGAAACCTTATGGCAACATTCTGGCCCAAAATGAAGTTACCAAACTGCCCCCAGAAACGCATCTGTCACCGAGCTAACTCGGCCGCGGATCCGCGGCCGCGTCGCCATGTTGGCCGCGGATCCGCGGCCCTTTTGAGGAGTTGGAAAGTCGTTTTTGGTGGGTTTCCTTGTGTTTCTATTTTCTATTGTTCTACATGTACCAAATTGCAAATTGCTTCCATAATTGCTTCAGATCTGCAACAGTCCAAAATAGCATCAAAAATAATACTTTTGACCTTCTCCCTCGAGCTCCGCGCACCTATTGATTCTTGTGCTGCACTTTCTTGTGCTTTGTGCTTGTCCCTCTCGTGCTTTGTGCTTGTCCCAGACATGAATGACCACAGTCACATGTCTTGTCTCTAGAACTGGTACGCAGCACTGGATGGATACGGATGATCGGAACCCGGCTTTTATCTGTTGTCAACAGATGTTCTGTATTTTGGCGTAACTGTGGAGACTTTGTATCAATTGCGTTATTTTGGACTAGGAACCTGTAGCATGTAAATATGTAGTAAACACGGATTAAAAGCACCTACCTATAAACAAACGAGCATAAGAATGGGCTGTAGTAAAAGCAATATTCTGGTATGAACAAATACCCCCAAACTTAACTTTTGCTCGTCCTGAGCAAAA
Source organism: Agapanthus africanus (assembly GCA_030015575.1). Taxonomy (NCBI): domain Eukaryota; kingdom Viridiplantae; phylum Streptophyta; class Magnoliopsida; order Asparagales; family Amaryllidaceae; genus Agapanthus; species Agapanthus africanus. The sequence goes on along the minus strand of JASDDO010000014.1, from coordinate 460,824,430 downwards.
CCAATTATTCACAAAAAAGTCCTAACCGCATTTTCGCAGGGAACGCGATTGCACTGAGCGTGTGCAACAAGCCGTTAAACCTCTAGGTGTCCCTAGCAGGAGGAGTGTTGTCTCGTGAGGGTTTTCAGCGGATACTACCCACAAAATCCCATCAAGCTAGTTCATAAGTTAACGTTGATTCTACTCCGACAGTTCAGTATTTACGTAGAAATTCTATCATCCTAAGTTAGAAACATCCAACCCTAATGCTTCACACCTCCTTTCTATTTAACTTTAGATCTTATACGTTCCAAAAAAGTTTAGAAAGATGTTGGTATCTCCTGAGTTTTCCTTCTAAAGTGCGGTTTTAAATCAGGTATTTTTATCAACTTTAGAGAAAACACAAGTCTTATTCTTCATTTCTATCTTTTATCCAAACATCGATGGTATACCCCTACGTGTGTGTAAATTTGCACCCCTACACTCGAGAATTCAATTCAAGCTATAGTACCATTGCCCTAATACCTAATAATACTTCTTTTCATTTAATGATAGACGGTGTTGCTCACACACCTTTCATGCGACTATTAATGCTTCTTGAGGCACTAACGGCCGATTACTGAATGTGTGAACTTAAAGCATAATTAGCAGTTTCCAGGTCTTGACTTTATTTATTTATCTTTTTCTTTTTCAAGACCGGATATATTTTTCAATATGCTCTTTTGGTGTTTAGCTTTAAATACCGTTTTTTTCCTTTCATACTAGGCTTTCAGGCAAGAGTATTTCTAGGTATCCTCTACTGTCCTAAGTTTCAAGGTGCGTGTAAGTGCAGTTGTAGGGTATATACTTTCTGAATTTGAACTCAAGAATAGAAACTTTTTTCCAGACTTATCCTTCAGTAAAGCTTCAATACTCTCCCCTCTGTTGCGCCACGGCAGCGCCCCGGCCTCGTACTCGAGGCCAAATCGCGGAATCAAAATTTTTCCTTACTCGGAAACCGGCGCTACCGCGGACAAAGAAAACCCGGATCGTTTACCATTAACCTAATGCTAGCAATCAAGAGAAAGGGTGAGAAGTATACCGAGTGATCCGAGTCCTCCGGTCTTCTCTTCATCGTCCCGATCTCCCGCGGAAAGTCTTGGCTCCACATCGTCGCCTCCTCGCCGGAAAGGGCACCACATCGCCTGCGTCTTTTACGGGCTCCCACCTCAATACCGAGGCACCTCGGGCATGAAGCCGGCAACTCGACATGTTCAAGATATGCTGTAAAATATGTAGTGTAGAGGCTATGTCTCATTTGGGGTTTGTTGCCATTTGAAGATGATGGAGGAAATGAGATAAGAAAAATGGTGCTTGCATTTTTCTAGCATGAATGAGATCAAGAAATGAAACTCTCAAGAATGGAAAACTCTCATCTTTTCTTTCTCTCTTTCAACCATTAAGTGAGAAGAAGAATGGTGGAGGAATGAAAAAGAAAACATATATCATGAAGGGAGGTGAGTGTAGGAGAAGAAGAATGGTGACCATATCCTAAACCATCATCACAACCTCACATCAACTCTAAATCAATCTTAATCCTATCTCATCAACAAAAAGCAAATGATAATAATGGATAAGAAAGGTATCAAAAGATGCTTTCATAATAAATACATTTGCAAGAAAAACCTCCACAAAATGTAATTTGCAAAACTGCAAATTACCCCCTCCATCAGAAAAGTCTGGCCGGGAAAGAACAAAGGAAAAGCGGCCGGAACGGAATGCAAACTGGCAACTCCAGAAAACTGGTCCCGTAATAAATTACAGGAAAACCCCGGTACTTTGCATACACACCCGCATCTGTATTCCGACCGGATACAAATGCAATGAGACAAAATCTACACTGTACTAAACTAGGATCCGGCTTAAACCAAAGCCGGCTAGTAATATCCGTCCGATCCTGATCCGTGCAATACCGCACGTGTCTGATCGAACCCTGCCATATAACCATACGGCCACTAGTACTAACCGTACGATCCTGATCCGTGCAATACCGAACGTATCTGATCGGACCCTGCCATATCTCCATACGGCCTCTACAGCGTTTCGCCCGAAAGCTTGAGTAACTGTAAGTGTGGTGGACTCTAAAGACTCGTCAATACTATGGCTGTGGATTTAACCACTAGCACGTCAGAGGTATAAGCCAATACGTGACGGGCCACCAGCTATTGACCAAAAGGGACGTCGATGAGCGAACTCATCCTGACACCCTACTGAGCCTGTCAGTGACAATATCCGTACAGTCCGGTCCGTTCGTCTATGAGCATCGCATGTTGGGCCTAGGGGGTTGGTAAAAGTCAGACCCCCAAAAGCGGTACAAGTCGTGTCGGAGTGTAACCCAGAACGCCCTGAGATACTACTGGAATACCTACCAGTAAATCTCCTGCCTCGGCCGAGGGCTTTGCGTAATGGCTCTCCTAGACACAGCGCGACCTCACCCCCAATACCGGGAGAGACGAACCCCTGCAGATCCGCTCACTGCCTCCATGTGGCTCGGGACTGTAGCCAACTAAAACCTGTTTGCACGACTCCTTTGAGCCGTGGTAGGGTAGTAATCAAAGCAAAGTAGGAACTCACACGAGACAAATGACGATCTCAGGTCGATGAACTAACCTGTACACATGTCACCAGGGAACTGCCATCTGACGTCTGGTATAATCCCAACTGCCAGGTTCCCGGCGAGTCCTGTCCGGTGTACTCATAACCCAATGAGCACCTGTATACATCTTAGGTGAACCAACTGACACCAGTGGCTTGTGAGACCGGCCATCGCCCCTCGTCGGGGTCTCGACTGTATATACTAGTCTACTATGGAGAATCGATGCCCTGTCTCGAAACTCCTACGACTAGGGACCTTTTAAGGATGCGCTTATAGACTACCAGCTCCCACGTATATGATCGCCATCATACTTCCGGCAGTCAAGCAAGAATCCTAGGGGCTCTATCAACGTGTAATAGCGACATGCCAGGTCACCTAAAGCAGTACACGATGATAAAGATAAACCAGATAGCATGCTATCATCTCGAGTAAGACTGTCCCACCGGGATAGGTCCTCTCTCAATCATTGCAATCACGTGCCTGTGATCCAATAATTGACTCTGAGGGCACTATCTCCAACAATCTCCCACTTGCACTCAAGGCTAATTATTGCGATGTCGCATACTCACAGCCCGTGTGATACCGAACACCCAACTCCTCTACTAGTCAGTCTCACAAAGCTCGTTTGCGAAACTATTGCGTTCGAGGAATAGCCTCAGTGAGTGGATCCGCTGTGATGTTTCTTTCTATGTCTCTCTTAATCTCAAGTTCGCGGAGAAAGCCATCTCCCGAAATGAGCAATACCTGTCTTAGAATGTCTGGATGTCTGATGGGACCTAGCTCATAAATGAACTCCAAATCCAAACTTCTTAGACTGTATCGTCAACTGAACTTAATCAGTATCCTGCGCCAGGCCACCCTCAGTATTGCCTTGGACCACCTGTCCAAAATACTGCCCCTCGTCAGAAGGAAAACTATAACTCTGACAACCTCCTTGTCATCCATGTCACCTTGGAAGCCTGGAATGATAACTGTCTCCCAAATGAGGCTGTCGTTATCATATCCCTAGAACATCCACTTATGTTCTAAGACTGCTTCCGACTGTTTCTCCAGGATTGGATCAATATCAACTTATTGCATCTAGTGCAAGAACAACATCTGGTTTGGTACCTGACATCTCATGATTGACTCAATTGCCTAAGCAAGTGATCTGCCAATCATGAGTATCCCTCTCCCCTTTAGTCTATAAGACACCTTTAGAGAGGGTGACTCCATCAACTGCAGGTACACTACCGTGTCAGGAGTCGTCCATTCTAAATACTCATAGAATGCTGTCAAGGTACCCAGATTGGGAAACCACCCAAATCTAGATCTAAAACCATAGATCTAGTAACCAGTATGTCTGATATAATATCCAAGTCCTATGTGGAGAAAACACTGTGTGACGACCAAAGTATAACCGATCGTAGTATAGGAATATCACTTCCTACTACCTTCTCAACAGATCCACCCCTTATTCTGATGACGTCAAACCTATGACTGTCACATCAGAAATAGATGATCTATCTCCGCTACATCTGCTTTAGTCTATAAATAGACATGAGCCTGATGTCCACCAATGCTTCCGCTGCTCCCACTGACTACGACAACCCTCTGCCAGAGTCATATAGACGTGCACTTCTAAAGCTAGTTTAGAACGACGCTATACTCATCCTCCTGCCGGGTCTCGCAGCCTGGAACAACAGCAATGGCAAGTGTGGGTAAACAAGAACTTCCCTGTCACCGTCCTTGAGGCTACCGTAGTACCTCTCGGGTGCCTGAAGTTACCCACCTTATCTGCGGAGTGGCCAATGGAATGTCAAATCAGATTGAATCTTTAGGTTCCTTATCAAATCTTCAGTAATCGTTTGTGGTTCTGGAATCACTTCCAGTTCTACCATACTCCCACTACTGTTTTTCTGAAAAAATCCATTTTTAATAAAAACTGTGGCGAGTCTAGAACAATATTGCTATTGTTCATCCAGATGGTAGAAAGTCAACCCTCGTCATAGCCTGGGTCAACCCACAAACAGCCATTACAGAAACGTGCCTTGAGTTGTCCAGTGTCTGGTTTTAAGCATAAGCCGGACAACTCCCCGTACCTTAACAACGTTAAGATATGAACTGTTCTATATCCAATAGAGAAACAGAGGCACTGATTTAATTGAACCAGATTCAAATCATGCAGCTGTCTCCAGTGCATGTCAACTAAATGGAAGGAGGCCGATCAGCGTTACTCAACTTAGGAATGCTTCCAATTATGAGTAACCTGAAAGAGAAGCAATTTCTCTTTATCATTACTATCAACTGAATACCATACACAAGTATCTACATCTTCGATCTCTTTGAAGAATCCCGATACTTGCAATACCTGGTTCTCTACTTTATCCAAATACCTATAACTTCTCAAAATTCGGACCCTGTGTTTCTACGAAAACACTTGTCTAAAAACTAGAGAAGTCATAAGTAAACCGAATATAGTACGAGGACCAACCCCTCTGTCCTAATGGACACTGGACAACATACAATACTCTGTATAAGTCCGCTGAGTCTAACAACTCTTTCACTGTGTGTCGTAGGTTGAAAACTGTACTTATGGTTAAGAAGAATTACACCGCTGTTTAATGCTCCTTACCTAACCATCCACTGATATAGGTAAATGTCATCGACATAACTTCAAATGGTATATCTCACTCTATAAAAATAGACGTACAGATATATCAATTTTAAATTGGTGCATAACCGCGGATATTCAAAACCAAATAATTGCCGTCCGGCAAACAACCCAGGTGACTTCCCCAAATATCACCGATTACAACGAATCCCGATATAATGAGGATGATCACCCAATTCCCAATAACTTACTTCCACTCATCATCTGTAAAACCATACAGATGTGAGAATCATACCTGGTAAATACATACCCTGGAGTAAGTATCTAATCTGGAAATCAGTTTTCTTTTAACATTACACAGTGAAACTGAAACATTGAAATGTTTCGGTGGGGTATTCCGGTATTCTTAGTAATGCCTCTTCCATTATCCAGATTCACAACTGTAACCGTATATCTCTTTGCCATCTGTCCAAATCCCTTTATATGTCTTTAGTCATTACCGTCTGCACACCCCTTTAGGCCAAATGGTTTTCTTCCTTCCCTACCGTTCGGCACCAGCTTATGGTTTGGAAGAAGACTATCCAATAAGCATAAAAGGTGTACTGTCCTAATCCTAGGAACACTCGCAATGCGAGAGAAGGTGAAGATAAAAGACACCTGAATGTACTTTATTCCTATTTCTCCTGAACCAGAATCCATCCCCGAACTGGAACAAGTTCCTTTCGAGTTCGTATATAACCATACGATGGAGTATCCAATAAAATGGGATCTTCGTAGTGATACGGAGTGTCCTGGAGAAATACAAAGGTGATTTAGGATTGGCGAAGAAATACTTGGTTCGGTCGTGAATAGCAATCGCAATTTACTTTGCCCTCCTACTAATCCCTTGCTTTGTCTTAACTTAATACCTTCTGCACACCATCGTTATCCTAATTGGTTTTCTTCATTCCCTACCGGTCGGCACCAGCCTAAGGTTTGGAAGAAGACTATCCAATTTGCGTAATAGGTGTACTATCTCCTAAACCAAGGAGTACTCACAACTTGAGAGAAGGTGAAAAGAAAAGACAACTGAATAATCCTATTCGTTTTCTCCAAAACCGGAAACCATCCTCGAAGTCCTTCGAGTTCGTATATAACCATACGATGGTTTTGTCCAATGGAAGTGGACGTTCGTAGTAATACAGGGTGTCCTGGAGAAAAGGGTAAAAGTAGGAGTGGCAATGAGGTCTGCAACTCTGACAATCCAAAAGCCTGTGTTAAGAAGGTTCGGTTAACTTGGTCACTGAGTCAAAGTCCAGGGTCAGGTCAATGGTCGCTGCCAAAGAGAGAGAGAAAAGAAACACTCAGCGTGCACTCTATCCTAGATCAGAATGGTTGTCACTTTATCTAATCTGGAAACCTCCCACTGTACCTCAAATTCTCCTCCAAACCTGAAAGAAGAATTAGTCGGGATCACCCGAGGAGTAAAATAACTCATCAGTGGGAATCGGGATCCAACTATCATCGCATGATAACTTGACGGAATCCACTCAAGTCACCATACTCCAGAAGGTATGCGCATGCCAGGCAAGTTTCAGTTCTTTTGAAACTCCCGATGTGATTTTTACCCCTAGGACTCAAGTGACCTTGACGGAGTCAACAAATCAAAGAGTCCTAGTCAAGTTCATCCCGTCATTATCTGGATTGCATTAAACCCACCCGTACGAGCCCTTGACGGAGTCAACAAGGCCGCACGACTGTCCTAACCAATCCCATCTATGCAACAAACAAGCACCACTTAGCTACCGTACACTACGCCTTGACGGAGTCAACAAACGCAGCACGAATACTAAATAATACTCATAGGAAATGACGGAGGGCTACGAATGGTTTTTGGCGAAAAACCTTTAACGTAATGAACTTGATATCGTTGAAGGAACTGCATAGCCTTTTATAAAAATATAGTGACGAAAACCTTTACTAAAGTGGTCACTCCCGGTGAAGGGATCTTGGCTCTTTCCCCGTAGAATGAGGTGCAGGATATTCCAACTGAATACCACGATGCAAAGCAAAAGTAATCGGCTATAGTGAAGTTATTGCCCTGACGCAAACTTCTGTCCAAGGGGTCACTCCCGGTGAAGGGATCTCGGCCCTTGCCTCGTCGACTGAGGATCAGGATATTCCAAATGAATACCACGATGCAAAACAAAAGTGAACGTCTTTGCAATAACAGCTTTTTGAAAAATGTTCCAACAACATCAGAATAGGTTTGTTTAGCTTGCATTGATCCGAATCAACGCAGTCCCATCAATTAATCACACCACAAAGAACGAAAATATACTGACGTACGGATATGCCATCCGCATTCGCCACTGGGTCCCGTCATCACCCGTTAGGTTAGCTAACTAACGGCAGAGCGGGGACTGGACTAGCGCGGATGTAAAACATATACAACATCTACTAATATATATACCAATATATTATATTTCGCTCAAGGCGTGATAAAATGCAACATCACAGAAATGTACAGCATCACAGAACAATACAGATATCTGGAAGCCCCCGGTTTCACAGAGCCGCTGCTGAAACCCGACGTTCCCCTGGTCGTGTGGATAGCCTGTGCAATGAAATCCTAGACCCCTACGGGCGCGGCAAGTCACCCGCTAAAACCTGAAGCGAGGCAGCCCCCTCCAGCACCGTGAATGGACCACCCAGCACTTCACGGAATCCGGTAACTTGGGCACCCCTCCTGGGTCAACCTGTACCCTCTACGAGTGCGGTGAATAGCCCGCCAATCCTAGAGTGAAGCCCCCTCCGTCTCAATTCCATAAGATGCGTGCCCGTTGCCCTCTAGAACCCGGCTATCCGTGCACCCCTCCGCGGGGTAATCCTAGTACAGAAAGTAAAATATATATACACCGGGTACATCGACCGCAACCAGGTCGTGCCCCAAAAGAATAATACAAACAGGCAGTGACGGCAGTCCACATGTCGGACGCTCGCCCCGCAATATCAAATGTACATAATACAACAAAAACTGTACTAGCATTGCATCCAGGCTATCCCCCACGACCGATCCGCAACAACACAGCATAAACATAGAACATCAACGTGAAAGTCACGTTCGCAAATCCGTCTAACCGGGCTATAGCAGTTAGACGGGATTTACCGATCAAGTGACATTCACGGTCGCAGATATAATGTAAATACTGTGAAATAATGTGTTTAAAATATCCAATCGATCAAACAATTAACTAGTGGGCCCCCAACCAATACTGTAGCAGTTACAGAAAACCTGGGCCCAAATTTAATATCCCAAAAGCCCTATTTCCAACCCACAAGCCCACTGGCGAAATACGAAGCAGTGACCCCACTAATCTGCGGCGGAACCGCGGCAACAAGGGGGTTCTTGCCGCGGTTCCGCGCTCTGGTTGAGGTATCATTGTCTCGTATTTTCCCAGATGTCTTAGAACTCCCTGCACATCATTCTGAGACCACCTGAAAAATTTTTAGAGCTCAGAAAAAATCAACAGAAAACTGATGTGAAGGAAAAATACGGTTTTTGGAAATTTTGGTCGATCGGAAATGCAAACACATTAGAACAAGCTAGGAAAGGTTAATGGCGTGGCTTTGATACCATGTTGCGCCACGGCAGCGCCCCGGCCTCGTACTCGAGGCCAAATCGCGGAATCAAAATTTTTCCTTACTCGGAAACCGGCGCTACCGCGGACAAAGAAAACCCGGATCGTTTACCATTAACCTAATGCTAGCAATCAAGAGAAAGGGTGAGAAGTATACCGAGTGATCCGAGTCCTCCGGTTTTCTCTTCATCGTCCCGATCTCCCGCGGAAAGTCTTGGCTCCACATCGTCGCCTCCTCGCCGGAAAGGGCACCACATCACCTGCGTCTTTTACGGGCTCCCGCCTCAATACCGAGGCAACTCGGGCATGAAGCCGGCAACTCGACATGCTCAAGATATGCTGTAGAATATGTAGTGTAGAGGCTATGTCTCATTTGGGGTTTGTTGCCATTTGAAGATGATGGAGGAAATGAGATAAGAAAAATGGTGCTTGCATTTTTCTAGCATGAATGAGATCAAGAAATGAAACTCTCAAGAATGGAAAACTCTCATCTTTTTCTTTCTCTCTTTCAACCATCAAGTGAGAAGAAGAATGGTGGAGGAATGAAAAAGAAAACATATATCATGAAGGGAGGTGAGTGTAGGAGAAGAAGAATGGTGACCATATCCTAAACCATCATCACAACCTCACATCAACTCTAAATCAATCTTAATCCTATCTCATCAACAAAAAGCAAATGATAATGATGGATAAGAAAGGTATCAAAAGATGCTTTCATAATAAATACATTTGCAAGAAAAACCTCCACAAAATGTAATTTGCAAAACTGCAAATTACTCCCTCCATCAGAAAAGTCCGGCCGGAAAAGAACAAAGGAAAACCGGCTGGAACGGAATGCAAACTGGCAACTCCAGAAAACTGGTCCCGTAATAAATTACAGGAAAACCCCGATACTGTGCATACACACCCGCATCTGTATTCTGACCGGATACAAATGCAATGAGACAAAATCTACACTGTACTAAACTAGTACCGGCTTAAACCAAAGCCGGCTAGTAATATCCGTCCGATCCTGATCCGTGCAATACCGCACGTATCAGATCGAACCCTGCCATATAACTATACGGCTACTAGTACAAAACTGTCTGATCCTGATCCGTGCAATACCGCACGTATCTGATCGGACCCTGCCATATCTCCATACGGCCTCTACAGCGTTTCGCCCGAAAGCTTGAGTAACTGTAAGTGTGGTGGACTCTAAAGACTCGTCAATACTATGGTTGTGGATTTAACCACTAGCACGTCAGAGGTATAAGCCAATACGTGACGGGCCACCAGCTATTGACCAAAAGGGACGTCGATGAGCGAACTCATCCTGACACCCTACTGAGCCTGTCAGTGACAATATCCGTACAGTCCGGTCCGTTTGTCTATGAGCATCGCATGTCGGGCCTAGGGGGTTGGTAAAAGTCAGACCCCCAAAAGCGGTACAAGTCGTGTCGGAGTGTAACCCAGAACGCCCTGAGATACTACTGGAATACCTACCAGTAAATCTCCTGCCTCGGCCGAGGGCTTTGCGTAATGGCTCTCCTAGACACAGCGCGACCTCACCCCCAATACCGGGAGAGACGAACCCCTGCAGATCCGCTCACTGCCTCCATGTGGCTCGGGACTGTACCCAACTAAAACCTGTTTGCACGACTCCTTTGAGCCGTGGTAGGGTAGTAATCAAAGCACAGTGGGAACTCACACGAGACAAATGACGATCTCAGGTCGATGAACTAACCTGTACACATGTCACCAGGGAACTGCCATCTGACGTCTGGTATAATCCCAACTGGCAGGTTCCCGACGAGTCCTGTCCGGTGTACTCATAACCCAATGAGCACCTGTATACATCTTAGGTGAACCAACTGACACCAGTGGCTTGTGAGACCGGCCACCACCCCTCGTCGGGGTCTCGACTGTATACACTAGTCTACTCTGGAGAATCGATGCCCTGTCTCGAAACTTCTACGACTAGGGACCTTTTAAGGATGTGCTTATAGACTACCAGCTCCCACGTATATGATCGCCATCATACTGCCGGCAGTCAAGCAAGAATCCTAGGGGCTCTATCAACGTGTAATAGCGACATGCCAGGTCACCTAAAGCAGTACACGATGATAAAGATAAACCAGATAGCATACTATCATCTCGAGTAAGACTGTCCCACCGGGATAGGTCCTCCCTCAATCATTGCAATCACGTGCCTGTGATCCAATAATTGACTCTGAGGGCACTATCTCCAACACCCTCATCTTGACTTAACTCAAGAACTGAACTCAAGATTACCTATTTCTATATAAAAAACTGTAAGGACGTATAATCACCAAGTTTAAACAGAATGAGGGTTATTTTTAGGGTTTTCAATTCCTAAGCCTAAAATTTAGTTATTTCTAACATATCAACTAAGCTTTCAGAATAAAAATCTAAGTTACCCTATTGGCTAACTTGACGACAAAGTTTTTATATTTTTGGAAATTTTTTCGATTTTTATGGGTTTTTAATAAGGTATGCAAATGCAAAATATACAAATGAATGCGAAGGAAGAAAGCTTACCGAGCACACCCCCAACTTGACAGTGCCCTCACTGTCAGGCTACACCAAGATGGTCAAAATTGTCGGCGCACACCAAAAGAAAATTTTATACAAAACAAAAAGGAAAACAAAAAATATATACAAAAAAGGTCTCCCCCAAACTTAAGTAAAACGGTGTTTCCACTGTTAAGCGTTGAAGTTCAGGATCGGGGGGGCGGGGCAAGAAAGAACAATATCAAGCTATACAAGGCCTTACACAGGCCAAAAGTTAGTACCAACCATTCAAAAATTCTATCGCGATAGTGTGCTGGTTGGTGAAAGAATGCGGAGAGGTAAGTAATGGAGAATACGCGAGACCGTATGGAGATATAAGCGGGATACGGTCTCGGTATATGAAAAGAAGAATGGCGGAAGGGAGAAAGAAGTGGAATACGAACTTGAGGGTGAAAATGGAGTGAATAAATTAGCACAATTTGTGATGAGCGATGTGTGAAAAGCGATTGTGCTAATCTCTCAACCTGTCGAGAAATGGTGTCAAATCCCTCAAGATTCGTGAGAAACCATGGGTAAGCCGAACTCGGTAAACCAGACACAAGAAATGAAAGTTATACGGTGTCTTGCAATGTCGGAACGATGGAAAGGATGGAAGGAAGTGATCGAGGAGGGGTATCGGTTAAAGGTTCAGTAGGGTGTACACAGTCAATGACAGGGACAAGATGAATTGGAAAATCCGACTCATCAAGCAAAACTGGTTCATCCTCAAAAATATCCTCAAAATTCTCCTCAAAATTCAGCTTATCCATGCAAATTTCATCAAAATCAAGACGCATATGAAGTTCGGTAAAAACAGTTAAAGACTCGGGATGATGAATTGGAGAGAAAAACTCATCCAAAGCAGTGGGTTCGTCATCCAAAATATTCCCATCGTCAATATCCTCAATCAAGTGAAAATCAATTTTCTCAGACACCTCATCAAAAGCATGGATTTCAATCGATTCTGGTTCTAAGATGGAGGTGTAGAGGTCAAAGGGATTGGGTGTGGTTTCACTCGAAAGGAACCCTTCACAATCGGGTAAATCAAACACTGCAAAGTCGCACAACTCATTATTCATTCTATCTTCAATTGATAAATCATTTGGGACACTCAATAGACTTTCAAAACAGGAGTTGTGGGATTCAATTTGGGATGGGTAGGTTTGATTTGGAAGGGTGTAAGGCTCACTCTCTCCACTCAAATTCTCTGCCTGTCCTACTGCCTCATCATACATTGGAAAATATGGAGCTAGTTGGAAACTAGCTACCGGGTCAGTAGGTTGCATGAGGGCGGCCATGTACGCATTCAAATCTATCATCTGTTGGCATGACGTTTCCCTAAAGTCTTCCAACAACTGTTCAAGACTAGACATGGGTTGTGAAGGGGTTTCAGTAAAAGATTCAAACTCGTTTGGATATTGGAAACTCCCAAAAGGCTGTGTAGAGGCAATGCAAAAGTTGGGTAGGATGGATAGGAATTGAATGGTTGGACATGAGTAGGATCAACATTTGGATACGAAGGTGAATGGAATTGTTGATCAAAAGAATTCGCAGTGGTGAAAGGAGTGAAAGATCGGCTATAGGATTGTTCGATATGTTCAGCAATAGACATGGGTCTTGGAGTTGCAACAGGACTTGAAAAAGGGGTATCAACGTAAGAAGGTGGTGAATGTTGAAACGGTTGATACAAAGTAGATTGCGGAGTCCAATTGGTAGTCCTAGATGCGTCTATCCGATCTTTCAAAGAGATTTTGGGCATGGAAGGGTCGTTCGAAGTTCAACTAAAGCAAGAACCGTAAGAAGTAATGTCTGGTTGTGGGTACCAAAGTTCGGCAAGAGTTTTGCGAGGTGGGGTACCCATGTTAGAAGAGTGAAAAGGTAGGAAGGGAGGGAAGTGGTATTTTTATTTATTTATATATCTTTTTATTTTTTAAAATATTTTTATATATATTTTTTTATTATAAAAAAATGTTTGTTTTTTGGAGTTTTAAAAATTGTTTGTTTTTGAAAGAATACGGAATTATTGGACTAAATATTACATAAGCACAATCACAAACACAAAATGCACAAACACACCTAGAGCTAGGGTCTTCAAAGTCCAACTAGACCGCTTCTAGACTTCCAAGCGACAAGTTGCAGGATAACCCTCGAATCGCCTCTTCACTGCTAATTGTGGCCAGGTAAGCACAAGTGAGGTATGGAGGGTTCCGCTCACGAATCACCGTGAGACGGGCCTTTTAAAATTACCTCCTCACTTGTCTAGCCTAGGCACCACAAAGTCAAGTTTAGATAAACGACCGATTCCCCCGCAACCTTCACTTGTCCTAAATGAGCGCGACAGGTCCTTATAGGTTTGGTCTAGATATTTTTTATTAGCTCAAGGTAATGCGTATGCAATTAGTGATTTGTGGGGTCTTAGGAAGGGTGATGAAATCCCCACCCAATCTGAATTGGTGTTATAGCCCCTTAATGTCCGTATTAATATATGAAAAGCGGTAAACAAACAAAATATAAAACAACAAAAAATAATTTGGCGGCTGCGCAATCTGTGCAAAGAAACCTGCAGAAAATACAGTATAGTGGAATTCAAAGAGAAGATAAAAGGAAAGAGAACGGGCAGAAAAAATTGGGGCACAGAGGCCTCAATATAGCCGCGTAACCGCCGCTAAATCCCCACTTTGACCGCGGTTCCGCGGTCAAGTTGCTGAGTTGGGGCTTCAACTTTGGTCCCTGCACTCCCCTTTATCTCTACTCTAAAATAAAATGCTCTGTTTTTCTTTTTTTGATTACTGTACTTGCTCCAGACTAGCCTGCACACTTGCACACAAAAATTATCAAAAATAACAAAAAGATTTTATTATACACACACACACACACACACACACACACACACACACACACAAAGAATATTAACCCGAATAATAAGAAAGAAAATACATTACCGTCTCCCCGGCAACGGCGCCATTTGATTGTTAAGTTTTTTGCGTGCTTAGTTAATTACCGCAATCAAGACGGTTTCGCTTGGTAGCTAGCCGGTTGAGCACGGGTCGATCCGCAGGGAGATGGTTGTATGTGTAGGGTTCCTATGCACGCTTGTGAGGGTTCATAAGGCATCAACCATGCCCGATTAAAATTTTAGCCGTGCCGAACAACCCGAAGCCGGATCTTTAAACTAGGGTTTAGGCGAAAACGAACATGTTAAACGCTTTAACACTAAGTGAGAGAGATTAAAATCTTTGTAGATCCGGTCCTTCACTTCTTAAGCTCCGTGTTGAGGTCCCTTCACTGCGATCATCGTGTTCCGGACTCTCGAGAGGGTTTACGAAGAGAATGATGCAACCTTTGCTTCCGATCTTCGATACTAAGATGATCTACCTTGAAGTTTCGTTAACACAAGCTAACACTCATAATATGAAGTGAACACACTCATCTAAATGGCAAGGATAGATGAGGATGATGAAGTAGGATTTTTGCACTCATTTATAATCTTTTTCTCACTTATTTTCATCACAAAAGAAAGCTTTTTCATAAAGAAGCTCAAGGAAGAAGAAGATGAATGAAGATGATAACCTTAATCCTTTTGTGATGAATAATGAATTATTGTAGTGGTTACAAATCTAACTAAGGGTTAAGCATGAGAGAGTTAACCCTTGTAGAGAGTTAACTAGGGTTAATGGTTTGGATTGGGTTAACATAATATCTCACAAAAAATATCAAGCAACCACAAAGTCAAAGCTTCATGGAAGCTTCATGCAAAAGCTAACCCTAATCCAAACCTTAACCAAGTTTAAATCCTAATCCAATGTTAAATTTGTAACCCTAACATGTTACAATATTATATATCACATATACAATATATTTTGTAACAAAAGATAATAATACAATTAACATATATCGCATATATATCAATGTATTATCCCGTGAGAAAATGAATCTTTTAGTGAGCAAATATTAGTTAATGCAATTTAATATATCATATATATTATTATACATTAAATTATCGAATCAACACTTGATCCGATAATCCGGCTATATCGCATATAACCGACTAATACGATGACCCGGCTATATCACATATACCCGGCCGATAACTCATATCGCGAGAATCCAATACGGTATCACATACCGCATTATCCTCGGTCCCGCACATATCACATATGTACTCCTACTCCGTTTTTCCTGAGTCAAGAAACCTCTGTGTATGACTCTAAAGAATCGTCAATACGCTGGCAGTAGGTGATGATCATATCAAACACCCACAAGCTGCAAGCGGTCAGCTAAACGTAACAGCCACCCAGGTATTGAGCGCTCAGAAGATCAACAAGCAAGCCTGTACATTCTCCTGTGAATCCAATCAGTAACACTCCCGTACAGTCCGGTCTCGTCGTCTGATATGTCGCATATCTCGCCTATGGGTGGTAAACGTCAGACCCCAGTAGCTCGATAAGTCATGTCGATATAAGGTCTATAACAGTTTGAGAAACTACTGATAACACTTACCAGTAGATCTCAGCAACCCTGGCCAGGGATTTCCGGTTATAGCCAATCGAACAAAGCGCAACATCAACTCCCTATACCGGGAGAGACGAATCCCCTCCTATCGCTCATTGCCTCCATGTGATTCGGGACTGTACCCAAAATCCACCTTTTTGCACGCCCTCTTGGACGTGGTATGATGGAAATCAAAGCACAGTGGGAATCACACAAGACTCTATGACGATCTCGGGTCAACAGACTACTCTGTACCAGTGTCACCGGAGAACTGCCATCTGACGTAAGGTACAATACCATCTGGGAGTTCTCGGCGAGTCCGTCCAGTGTACCCAGTCTCTACTGAGCACCCGTACACCATCCTTTATGTCAAACACCGATGGATATGGGATCATCCATCGCCCATCATATGGGTCAAGATGCGTATACGCTAGTCTACTCTGGTGCATCGATGCCCTGTCTCGATACACCCTCGACTAGGAACAGTTATAGGATGTACTCGTCGACTACCGTGGCCCCACTAGTATGATCTCATCATAGTCCCAGTAGTCGAGTACATATCCTAAGGGCTTTATCAACATGTAACATAGAGACAATCAGAGTACAAGTTAAGATAAAGTACAACCAGATAGCATACTATCATGTCGAGCAAGAAAGTCCTCCCTATATATGTCCTAGCATCCACTACAATATAATCGTATGTACAGTAATGTCCTCTAGGGCATACATATAACTAACAATCTCCCACTTGCACCAGGGCCATCTGTTGTGGTATCACATACCCAACAATTAGCTGCGGTTGAAGTATCTCATACTCAACCATCCCATAAAAGTCTCTACTGGGAAAATGGCCTTTGTGAGTGGATCCGCGCTGTTGTCCTCTGCGTCTACTCTCCTAACCTCGATCTCCCTGAAGATCAACCATCTCCATGATCAGGTGATTCTGCCTAAGAATTATATCTGGATTTCTGATGGGACGGTAGTTCCTTGGCTATAGCCACAACTCCATTGTCACACAATGGTAGGAACGAAGTTCATCTCATGAACTTATATATCCAGACTGCCTCTTTGGTAGCATCTTTGGTAACGATGTATCTTGCCTTTAATCGTCTAGTATGTCACGGTATCTAGCTTGGAACTCTTCCAACATACCGTCCCTCCACTGAGGGTAAAGACAATGCCTGTGACTGACATTCAGTCGTCCTTATCACCCTGGAACCTTTCCAGTGATTCTCCCTAGGATCGATTGATACCATCTCACTACAACTAGTGAGTATCCTAACATCCAATTAGATCTATCTCATAGATCCAAAAACCCAGGATTTAGAAGGTATCACTTTGATCCTATATAGAGAATCCTTGTGATAAGCGGAGATTGGCCGAGCGTAGTATAGGAAACTCCTTCCCAATCAAGAGTATGTCATCCACGTACTCTAAAAGGATCACCACCATACTCCCTACTACCTTTTTTTATGTACAAGGTTCATCTACCATTTTGATGATGTCAAACTCTTTGACTACCACATCAAAACAGATGTTCCAACTCCGCGATGCCTGCTTTATCCTATAAAGCATCTTGCACACGTTTCCGCTGCTCCCACTGTCTACGAAGCCCTCTGGCTGTCTACTTATAGACGCTCTCTTCCAAAACATCATTTTAGAAAAGAAGTCATGACACCCAACCACCAGATATCGTAGTCATGGTATGTAGCCGTGGCAAGTAGGATCTTGATGGACTTAAGCATAGCTTTGAAAGTCTCAACTTTTCCATGTACACCAAGTAATCTTCTCAAGATATACTCGCTCCTGATGGGGATTTAACCCTTCAGATAAAGCAACCAAAGTCCATACTTTGTTGGTGTATAAGGATTCCATCTCAGATCGCTAAGCATCCAGCCATTCTTACAGAGTCCCACTCCTGATAGCCTGCTCGAAACTAGTTGGGTCATCATCTCATGATGCAATCCTCGCTCCCACTGTCATAGAGAAACCGAAGTATCTCTCAGGTGGGTGAGGAACCCTACTAGATCGGTGGAGAGGCTGAGGTTCGTTGGAAACTATTGAATCCTTTGGTTCTACCAAATCATCAGCTGCAGTTTATATAGCTGGAACCTTTCCAGTTCTACCTCATGACCACTAATTACTTCACAAGAAATTCCCTTTCACAAAGGTGGCATGTTGAGAAACAAAATATCTTTTGTTCTTCTGTTTGGTAGAAGATATTCCCTTGCGAATGCTTGGGATATCCAACAAACTTCCACAGAA
The DNA here is from genome assembly GCA_030015575.1 of Agapanthus africanus. Taxonomy (NCBI): domain Eukaryota; kingdom Viridiplantae; phylum Streptophyta; class Magnoliopsida; order Asparagales; family Amaryllidaceae; genus Agapanthus; species Agapanthus africanus. The sequence continues at coordinate 460,806,294 of JASDDO010000014.1, read as the reverse complement.
CTGAATTTGCCTCGAGCTTGTCCGGATTTTGCTTTTTAGACATAGGCCGGACAACCCCAAATCTTAACAAACTTAAGATATGGGCTCTTCCCTTTCCATATCACATATGAAGTGGTAGGCAACTGATTTGATTTGAACCCTATTCAATAGGTATGCAGCTTCTCAAGCGCATAACACCCAAAAGGAAATAGGAAACTCAGTAGTACTCATCATAGAGCACACCATATCACATAGGGTGCTATTGCTCCGCCCCGATATACCATCGTGCTATGGTGTATACGGAGGAGTAATGCTGAGAGAGAATCTCATTCTTCTTTAGAATAGTCCAAGAATTCCGTGATCAAGTATTCTCCTCCTTGATCTCATCAAAGGACATAATACTTTTACCCGTATTTTGGTTCTCTACTTCTAACTTACATTCTGTGAATATCTCAAAAGCTTCGGACTTGTGTTTCAATAGGAACATATGTCTGAATCTTGAGAGATCATCAGAGAATGTAATGAAGTACAAAGAACCGGTCTTGGCATGTGTAGACAGGGGACTTTCATACATCAGCATGTATCAATCCCAAGATTTCACTAACTCTTTCTCTGTTTCCAATAAACAGAGCTATGGTCATCTTATCTTTGTGACATGACCGGCAAGTTTCACAAGATGTAAATTCAAACAAATTTAAATATGCATCTTAATGTAACTTCAGCCAGCCGGGTCGTATTGATATGACCTAGTCTACAATGACTCAAGAAGGATTCGTTCATTTCTGAACTCTTCCTCTCGTGTGTGTTCTATATACTAAGAACTGTAGTTTGATTTAGAACGTCAATGCTTTTAGATAACGTGCCTGAACCGATCAACTCTTGATATAGGAAATGTTCAAAACATTATCCAACATTACAAAATTATATCATTTCTTTACTAATAGAGAGACTGATATGATATTGTATATCAGGTTCAGTATCTAATAACATTTGTTCAGAATCAACGTATTCTGGTAATACAGGGTGATAGTGACCAACAGACTTGGCTGCAACACTTGCACCGTGTCTATCTCATGAAACTTATCACCTGTTCTCAGTTCTCTACCTATCGGTAGCCCATGTAACAGATTACATATGCGGGATCCTGATCCGGTATAACATACCCAGGACGTAAAGGATACTGAGAAACAGTTCTCTGTAATGAACACACCCGAAGATGATGCATCAACATGCACTTTCTTCGTTTGGGCGGCATGGGAAATCTGGTATTCCCCAATTTCCTGCTCTGTCTTATAACATTTATAAGTTGGAGCGGGACCAACGTTCCCCAGCTCAGTATAACAAGCGGGTTCGGTCAATATATCCGTATTATTATCTTGATTAAGGCGTGATATGGTCGCTACCTGGAGAGAGAGAAAAGAAAACACTCAGTGTATGCTCTTGCAAGATTAGATTGGTTATCTAATATATCTAATCAGGATGTCTCCCACTGTTTTAATCAAATCTTCCTTCAAACCCTAAAAGGAAAGACTAGCCGGGATTAATTACACGCTACAAGTTCGCCAATCTTTCAGCCAGGCCAGTGTCGGTACTTTGAGGGAGGTTCCCCGTGCTTTCGCACGGACCTAATTAGAGTAAACCTCGTTTTCCCAGGGGCGTAACCCCGTTAACACCTTTCTAGACACGTACTTGATCGGCTAATTGTAATGTGTAAAACTCTCCCAGGAGTAACTCTTACTCGCAGCGGGTATCGGGATCCAACTATCTCATAGAAGGTATGCAATCTCATTGTAAATTTCAACACTTGAAATTCTCAATAATATTTTGCCCCAAGCGATCTATGACCTTGACTGAGTCAACAAACCATAGACCACAAGTAAAGTTCAACCCGTCATTTCCCGATTGAATTAAACCCACCCGCACGACCCTTGATTGAGTCAACAAGGCCGCACGACTAGCCTAATCCAATCGCATCATATGCTTTACAGATAAGGACTAATCAGCTACCGCACACTACGCCTTGACTGAGTCAACAAACGCAGCATGAATACTAACTATTACTTATTTGAAATGACGGGGGGCTACGACAGGTTTTTAAGAAAACCCTTTGCGTAATGAACTTTATATCGTTGTAGAATTGAGTGATTTTTAAATGGAGTGTTTTTGAGGGTTTTCTAGTTTTGCTAAAGGGGTCACTCCCGGTGAAGGGATCGTCGGCCCTTTCCTCATCGAATAAGGTGCATGATATATCATATATACCACTATGCAAAGCAAAAACTATAGAAGCATTCAAAAGAAAAACCGAGTTTGTAGCATCTGCTAATTTCACTAAAGAGGTCACTCCCGGTGAAGGGATCTCGGCTCTTTCCTTATCGAATAAGGTGCTGGATGTTTTACAAGGAACACCGCTATGCAATGCAAGAACTAGAGCTACCAGTTTTTAAACAAGTTTCTACAACATCTTTAGATTTCTTTTAGTTTCATTAATCTCATTAATGAAGTCCCATTTTATTTGTGCTTCACAAGCATGACATTTGAAACGAAATCTGCAATATAACATATATCTCATATATATAATATAAACATTCGTCTCAGGCAGTAATATGATCTCATCACAGAACATTGCAGCAGAAGAACATATATGAAATATTGGATATACCAGGACGTCCGTGTTTTCAATACGAGCCTGTATAAAACACGGATTCCACGGTCGCGATGAATAACCAAACCCACATCCCTAGACCCCTACGAGAGCGGCAAGCAACACTGCCAATTCTAGGGTTAGGAGACCCGGTCTCGACTCCTCAAGATGGTCTCCCACTGGACCCCAGAACCCGGTTACTTGTGCTCCCCGCCTTGGGTCTACCTAATGCGGAAAAGTAAATAATATACAATGGTGACATCATCCTCACCCCGGAAGTGCCCCAATAAAAAAATATTAAATACAAATGAATTTTACATGAATGAAAATAAAAACCCTTATCTCACATAAAACCCCGGGTATTCAGAACACGACGATCTAATATAACATATCACAGCAACACATAATATCTCATATCATCAACGTAAGCAAGTATGCGTATCCCGATTGTCGTTGATGTATAGCAACGAAGCCGGCGATACACCACATACTACACTTACGGTCACAGAAAAGATAGTGTAAAACTACAACAGATGGAATCCGCAACATCTTTAGACATCGCATGCCTAACCAAATGAATTCCTTAGACATCGCATGCCTAACAATTATAAACCCCGCATTTTAGTCTCATTATCGAAAACTCTTTTCAATATCAAGTCGGGCAATTCAACAAGATTCCCGACATCCTGATCGAATGCTCGTCGCAAACTTTACTAGACGGCCGCACCCCCGGATGCCGTCGACGAAGTGCACTAAGGCGGAACACCGCTGCCGCAAGCACCCGAATGGATGCTTTTGGCGACGGGGTTCTCCTACAGTCACTTGGTCGGGGCTATGGGGCGTGGCTGTCTGTTAAGTTTACCCGGCGAGTATCCGCGTACACTACGTGATTGCGACGGACTTTTGATCACATCAAAATTCCATGGCAACCGATCATCTGAGACTAAAGTGCTATGTTTATAACATTCAAATTTGTTATTTTATAACTACCTGTGGATTCCAAATATTGTATCACATTCCAGATAAATAGACAATGTTAAACTTTCCGATCGAATAATCAAACACCCAAGATTTCCCCAATATATCTCAACACTTGAAATCAGTTTAAAAACATCCATCACATGCCACAGTACCAATGGTCCAGCCGTAGAAGGATCAAGCCAACGCCTCACATGTGGCACGCCGTACTGCCCCAAACCCTAAGGTTCAAAAGGCAGTTCAAGACGGTCACATAATCGAGTTAAGGTTTGTTGTCTTCTAGAGGGTCCATCGCGTTACTTGCACGACTTAGAACGTTCTTAAACAACGGAAAAATCCAACACTTGGAAATTTTCCGGGTCGGGAAAAAGTGAGTTATTGATATCCGGTCGAACTTTTTAACAGTTTCTAAAAATTACCCGGAAAAACAAAACAATGTTAAAATATCCGATCGAATCTACGAGTCCCCAATACAACCCAGAAAAACTCAACACTTGAGCAGAAATAAAAATACCCATAAGAATCAGGTAGTACTAATAATAATTACTGTGCAAAGTACAAAGCATTATCTCACTGTACGGCCGCGGTTCCGCTGCCAAAGGTTGGTCATGGTCGCGGTTCCGCGGCTATATGATGGAATTAACGTCTCGTATTTTCCAGTAATTCCTATAATACCCTGCTGATTTTTTTTGAGAATTTTTAATTTGGAGAAAATCACATTTTCAGAAAATGTCCAGAGAAGGGTTCGGATTAGGGTTTCGTGTTTCGATCGGACTTTAAACTTCGTTTACATTTCGCCTAAAGCTCTAGCTTGGCTCTGATACCACTGTAGGGTTCCTAGGCACGCTTGTGAGGGTTCATAAGGCATCAACCATGCCCGATTAAAATTTTAGCCATGCCGAACAACCCGAAGCCGGATCTTTAAACTAGGGTTTAGGCGAAAACGAACATGTTAAACGTTTTAACACTAAGTGAGAGGGATTACAACCTTTGTAGATCCGGTCCTTCACTTCTTAAGCTCCGTGTTGAGGTCCCTTCGCTGCGATCATCGTGTTCCAGACTCTCGAGAGGGTTCACGAAGAGAATGATGCAACCTTTGCTTCCGATCTTCGATACTAAGATGATCTACCTTGAAGTTTCGTTAACTTAAGCTAACACTCATAATATGAAGTGAACACCCTCATCTAAATGGCAAGGATAGATGAGGATGATGAAGTAGGATTTTTTCTCTCATTTATAATCTTTTTCTCACTTATTTTCATCACAAAAGAAAGCTTTTTCATAAAGAAGCTCAAGGAAGAAGAAGATGAATGAAGATGATAACCTTAATCCTTTTGTGATGAATAATGAATTATTGTAGTGGTTACAAATCTAACCAAGGGTTAAGCATGAGAGAGTTAACCCTTGTAGAGAGTTAACTAGGGTTAATGGTTTGGATTGGGTTAACATAATATCTCACAAAAAATATCAAGCAACCACAAAGTCAAGCATGTACATTCTCCTGTGAATTCAATCAGTAACACTCCCGTACAGTGCGGTCTCGTCGTTTGATATGTCGCATATCTCGCCTAGGGGTGGTAAACGTCAGACCCCAGTAGCTTGATAAGTCATGTCGATATGAGGTCTATAACAGTTCGAGAAACTACTGATAACACTTACCTGTAGATCTCAGCAACCCCGGCAAGGGATTTTCGGTTATAGCCAATCGAACACCGCGCAACATCAGCTCCCTATACCGGGAGAGACGGATCCCCTCCTATCGCTCATTGCCTCCATGTGATTCGGGACTGTACCCAAAAGCCACCTTTTTGCACGCCCTCTTGGACGTGGTATGATGGAAATCAAAGCACAGTGGAAATCACACAAGACTCTATGACGATCTCGGGTCAACAGACTACTCTGTACCAGTGTCACCGGAGAACTGCCATCTGACGTAAGGTACAATACCATCTGGGTGTTCTCGGCGAGTCCGTCTAGTGTACCCAGTCTCTACTGAGCACCCATACACCATCCTTGATGTCAAACACCGATGGATATGGGATCATCCATCGCCCATCATATGGGTCAAGATGCGTATACGCTAGTCTACTCTGGTGCATCGATGCCCTGTCTCGATACACCCTCGACTAGGAACAATTATAGGATGTACTCGTCGACTACCGTGGCCCCACTAGTATGATCTCATCATAGTCCTAGTAGTCGAGTACATATCCTAAGGGCTTTATCAACATGTAACATAGAGACAATCAGAGTACATGTTAAGATAAAGTACAACCAGATAGCATACTATCATGTCGAGCAAGAAAGTCCTCCCTATATATGTCCTAGCATCCACTACAATATACATCGTATGTACAGTAATGGCCTCTAGGGCATACATATAACTAACAGTATGTCCGTTCGAGTTTTAGACGAGTCAATAAAGAATGTGTATATGTTTGTTCAGTTCTATCCTAAGTGTTCGTATTTATGTTCAAGTAAGCTTGTTAAGGTTAAGGTTGGTTAGTAGAGTTAGGATTAGTCTTGTACTTATCTTTTGCCATTCTTAAAACGATGTTGGTGTAAGTGCACGGCGGCGCCCCGGCCGTTAATCCGACGCCGGAATGTGGAAGCGGTGATAAACTTTAATTTTGCGAACTTAGCAAACCGGCACCACCGCGCACTAAATCTCGGATCGGGCCATTAAACTAGATCTAGCAAAGTCAAGAAGGGGAAGAGATATACCGAATGATCCGAGTCCTTCGGTCTTCGTCTCCACTCCGATCTCCCGCGGATGCTTCGTCCTTCATCTCCTCGTTGTCGCCTCTTCGCCGGAAGGGCACCACATCGCCTGCATCTTTTACGGGCTCCCACCTCAATACCGAGGCAACTCGGGCGCGAAGCTGGCGAGTCGACGCGTCCAAGATTTGCTGTAGGATAGTGTAGAATAGCTGTCTCTTTGGGGTTTAGGAGGTTGCCAATTTGGAGGGATTTGTACACTAGAATTTCATGGATGCTTGATGGAGAAATTGAGCATGCAAAATGGGAATGTGTGAGCTCGGCCAGCCAAGAGAAAAAGCTCACTGGAAAAATGAAAATGAAGCCAGCTCTCATTTTTTGCTCTCTGGAAATCAAGTGTGAAGAGTGCATAAATTAATACCAAGGAGAAAAGGAAATTCTCCTTCACAGCACAAGGGAGGGGGGCCCACGAAAATAACATGAAGGAAATTTTCCACCCAAAAATAATCCTCACTCCATACCCAAACAGTGGCCGGCCATACCAACTTATCCATCACAAATTCACATCAAATCCTATACCCTCTTATCTCAATTAATGCAAGTGATGGTGCATCAAAAGAAAGAAAAAAGGAAAGGGAATCAAAAGATGCAATCATAAACTCTCATCTCACAAATAAACCCTCCACAAAATATTATTTGCAAACTGCAAATAATACCCTCCAACGAAAAGTCCGGCCGTGAAGGAACAATGAAAAAACCGGCCGGAACGGAATGCAAGCTGGCAACTCCAGAAAACTGGTCCCGTAATAAATTACAGGAAAACCCCGATACTGTGCATACACACCCGCATTTGTATTCCGACCGAAATACAAATGCAAAGAGATAAAACTACACTATCAAATACTAAGATCCGGCTTAAGCCAAAGCCGGCTAGTAAAAACCGTCCGATCACGATCCGTGCAATACCGCACGTATCTGATCGAACCCTGCCATATCTCCATACGGCCTCTACAGCGTTTCGCCCGAAAGCTGAGTAACTGAAAGTGTGGTGGACTCTAAAGACTCGTCAATACTATGGCTGTGTATTTAACCACTAGCACGTCAGAGGTATAAGCCAATACGTGACGGGCCACCAGCTATTGACTAAAAGGGACGTCGATGAGTGAACTCATCCTGACACCCTACTGAGCCTGTCAGTGACAATATCCGTACAGTCCGGTCCGTTCGTCTATGAGCATCGCATGTCGGGCCTAGGGGGTTGGTAAAAGTCAGACCCCCAAAAGCGGTACAAGTCGTGTCGGAGTGTAGCCCAGAACACCCTGAGATACTACTGGAATACCTACCAGTAAATCTCCTGCCTTGGCCAAGGACTTCGTGTAATAGCTCTCCTAGACACAGCGCGACCTCACCCCCAATATCGGGAGAGACGAACCCCTGAAGATCCGCTCACTGCCTCCATGTGGCTCGGGACTGTACCCAACTAAAACCTGTTTGCACGACTCCTTTGAGCCGTGGTAGGGTATTAATCAAAGCACAGTGGTAACTCACACGAGACAAATGACGATCCCCATGTCGATGAACTAACCTGTACACATGTCACTTGGGAACTGCTATCTGACGTCAGGTATAAGACCAACTAGCATGTTCCCGGCGAGTCCTGTCCGGTGTACTCATAACCCAATGAGCACCTGTATACATCTTAGGTGAACCAACTGACACCAGTGGCTTGTGAGACCGGCCACCGCCCCTCGTCGGGGTCTCGACTGTATACACTAGTCTACTCTGGAGAATCGATGCCCTGTCTCGAAACTCCCACGACTAGGGACCTTTTAAGGATGTTCTTATAGACTCCAGCTCTCACTTATATGATCGCCCTCATACTGCTGGCAGTCAAGCAAGAATCCTAGGGGCTCTATCAACGTGCAATAGCGACATGTCAGGTCACCTAAAGCAGTACACGATGATAAAGGTAAACCAGATAGCATACTATCATCTCGAGTAAGACTGTCCTACCGGGATAGGTCCTCCCTCAATCATTGCAATCACGTGCCTGTGATCCAATAATTGACTCTGAGGGCACTATCTCCAACAATCTCCCACTTGCACTCAAGGCTAATTATTGCGATGTCGCATACTCATAGCCTGTGTGATACCGAACACCCAACTCCCCTACTAGTCAGTCTCACAAATCCCGTTTGTGAAACTATTGCGGTCGAGGAATAGCCTCATTGAGTGGATCCGTCTGGATGTTTCTTTCTATGTCTCTCTATATCTCAAGTTCGCGGAGAAAGCCATCTCCCGAAATGAGCAATACCTGTCTTAGAATGTCTGGATGTTTGATGGGACCCATTTCATAAATGAACTCCAAATCCAAATTTCTTAGACTGTATCGTCAACTGAATCTAATCAGTATCCTGCGCCATGCCTCCCTCAATATTGCCTTGGACCACCTGTCCAAAATACTGCCCCTCGTTAGAAGGAAAACTATAACTCTGACAACCTCCTTGTCGTCCATGTCACCTTGGAAGCCTGGAATGATAATTGTCTCCCGAAAGAGGCTTTCGTTATCATATCCCTAGAACAGCCACTTATGTTCTAAAACTGCTTCCGACTGTTTCTCCAGGATTGGATCAATGTCAACTTATTGCATTTACTGCAAGAACTACATCTGGTGTGGTACTTGACATCTCATGATTGACTCAATTGCCTAAGCAAGTGATCTGTCAATCATGCGTATCCCTCTCCCCTTTAGTCTGTAAGACACCTTTAGAGAGGGTGACTCCATTACCTGCAGGTATACTACCGTGCCAGGAGTCGTCCATTCTAAATACTCTTAGAATGCTGTCAAAGTACCCTGATTGGGAAACCACCCAAATCTAGATCTAAAACCATAGATCTAGTAACCAGTATGTCTGATATAATGTCCAAGTCCTTTGTGGAGAAACCACTGTGTGACGACCAAAGTATAACCGATCGTAGTATAGGAATGTCACTTCCTACTTTGTGTATGTCATCCAAAACCCGGATATCACACCCTACTACCTTCTCAACAGATCCATCCCCTATTCTGATGACGTCAAACCCATGACTGTCACATCAGAAACAGATGATCTATCTCCGCTACATCTGCTTTAGTCTATAAATAGACATAAGCCTGATGTCCACCATTGCTTCCGCTGCTCCCACTGACTACGACAACCCTCTGGCAGAGTCATATAGACGTGCACTTCTAAAGCAAGTTTAGAACGACGCTATACTCATCCTCCTGCCGGGTCTCGCAGCCTGGAACAACAACAATGGCAAATGTGGGTAAACAAGAACTTCCCTGTCACCGTCCTTGAGACTACCGGAGTACCTCTCGGGTGCCTGAAGTTACCCACCTTATCTGCGGAGTGGCCAATGGAATGTCAATCCAGATTGAATCTTTAGGTTCCTTATCAAATCTTCAGTAATCGTTTGTGGTTCTGGAATCACTTCCAGTTCTACCATACTCCCACTACTGTTTTTGAAAAAATCCATTTTTAATAAAACTGTGGCTAGTCTAGAACAATATTTCTATTGATCTGCCAGATGGTAGAAAGTCAACCCTCATCATAGCCTGGGTCAACCCACAAACTGCCATTACAGAAACGTGCCTTGAGTTGTCCAGTGTCTGGTTTTAATCATAAGCCGGACAACTCCCCGTACCTTAACAACGTTAAGATATGAACTGTTCTATATCCAATATAGAACCAGAGGCACTGATTTAATTTAACCAGATTCAAATCATGCAGCTGTCTCCAGTGCATGTCAACTAAATGGAGAGAGGCCGATCAGCGTTACTCAACTTAGGAATGCTTCCAATTATGAGTAACCTGAAAGAGAAGCAATTTCTCTTTATCATTACTATCAACTGAATACCATACACAAGTATCTACATCTTCGATCACTTTGAAGAATCCCGATACTTGCTACACCTGGTTCTCTACTCTATTCAAATACCTATAACTCCTCAAAACTTAGACCCTGTGTTTCTACGAAACACATGTCTAAGAACTAGAGAAGTTAAAAGTAAACAGAATATAGTAAGAGGACCAACCCCTCTGTCCTAATGGACACTGGACAACATACAATACTCTGTATAAGTCCGCTGAGTCTAACAACTCTTTCACTGTGTGTCGTAGGTTGAAAACTGTACTTATGGTTAAGAAGAATTACACCGCTGTTTAATACTCCTTACCTAACCATCCACTGATATAGGTAAATTTCATCGACATAATATCAAAAGGTATATCTCACTCTATGAAAATAGACGTACAGATATATCAATTTGAAATTGGTGCACAACAGCGGATATTCAAAACCAAATATTTGCCGACCGGCAAACAGCCCAGGTGATCTCCTCAAATATAACCGATTACAACGAATCCCGATATAATGAGGATGATCACCCAATTTCCAATAACTTACTCTCACTCATCATCTGTAAAACCATACAGATGTGAGAATCAGACCTGGTAAATACATACCCTGGAGCAAGTGTCTAACTAGGAAATCAGTTTTCCTTTAACACTACACAGTGAAGCTGAAACATTGAAATGTTTCGATGGGGTATCCTGGTATTCCTAGTAATGCCTCTTCCATTATCCAGATTCACAACTGTAACCGTATATCTCTTTGCCACCTCTCCAAATCCCTTCATATGTCTTTAGTCTTTACCTTCTGCACACCCCTTTAGGCCAAATGGTTTTCTTCCTTCCCTACCGTTCGGCACCAGCCTATGGTTTGGAAGAAGACTATCCAATAAGCATAATGGGTGTACTGTCCCAATCCTAGGAACACTCGCAATGCGAGAGGAGGTGAAGATAAAAGACACCTGAATAAATCTTATTCCTATTTTTCCTGAACCAGAATCCATCCCCGAACTGGAACAAGTTCCTTTCGAGTTCGTATATAACCATACGATGGAGTATCCAATAAACTGTGGATCTTCGTAGTGATACGGAGTGTTCTGGAGAAATACAAAGGTGATTCAGGATTGGCGAAGAAATACTTGGTTTGGTCGTGAATATCAGTCGCAATTTACATTGCCCTCTCACTAATCCCTTGCTTTGTCTTAACCTAATACCTTCTGCACACCATCGTTATGCTAATTGGTTTTCTTCATTCCCTACCGGTCGGCACCTGCCTATGGTTTGGAAGAAGACTATCCAATTTGCGTAATAGGTGTACTATCTCCTAAACCAAGGAGTACTCACAACTTGAGAGAAGGTAAAAGGAAAAGACAATTGAATAATCCTATCCGTTTTCTCCAGAACCAGAAACCATCCTCGAATAAATTCTTTCGAGTTCGTATCTAACCATACGATGGTTTTGTCCAATGGAAGTGGACGTTCGTAGTAAAACGGGGTGTCCTGGAGAAAAGGGTAAAAGTAGGAGTGGCAATGAGGTTTGCAACTCTGACAATCCAAAAGCCAGTGTTTAAGAAGGTTTGGTCAACTTGGTCACTGAGTCATAGTCTTAGGGTTAGGTCAATGGTCGCTGCCAAAGAGAGAGAGAAAAGAAACACTCAGCGTGCACTCTAACCCAGATCAGAATGGTTACCAATTTATCTAATCAGGAAACCTCCCACTGTACCGTCAAATTCTCCTCCAAACCTGAAAGAAGAATTAGTCGGGGTTACCCGAGGAGTAAACCAACTCATCAGTGGGAATCGGGATCCAACTATCATCGCATGACAACGTGACGGAATCCGCTCACGGTATCACACTCCAGAAGGTATGCGCATATCTGGCAAGTTTCAGTACTTTTGAAACTCCCGATGTGATTTTTACCCCATGCTCCTATGACCTTGGCGTGAGGTCAAAATATCATTAGTCACATGTCAAGTTCTGCCCATCATTGTCCAGGTTAATTTGAACCCACCCGTACATACCCTTGACGTAGGCCAAAATAGTAGTACGATTGTCCCAAACCAATGCATCTATCTATGCAACAGATAAATACCCGGCAGCTACCAAACATTATGCCTTGGCGTGAGGTCAAAATACATAGTTTGAATACTACCGAATATTTAACTGAAATGATGGAGGGCTACGAATGGTTTCTGGCGAAAACCTTTAACGTAATGAACTTGATATCGTTGAAGGAACGGATAGCTTTTTAGAAAATATAGTGCCGAAAACCTTTACTAAAGAGGTCACTCCCGGTGAAGGGATCTCGGCTCTTTCCCCGTAGAATGGGGTGCAGGATATTCCAAATGAATACCACCGTGCAAAGCAAAAGTAATCGGCTATAGTGAATTTAATGCCCTGACGCAAACTTCTGTCCAAGGGGTCACTCCCGGTGAAGGGATCTCGGCCCTTGCCTCGTCGACTGAGGAGCAGGATATTCCAAATGAATACCACGATGCAAAACAAAAGTGAACGTCCTTGCAATAACAGCTTTTTGAAAAGTGTTCCAACAACATCAGAATAGGTTTGTTTAACTTGCATTGATCCGAATCAATGCAGTCCCATCAATTGATCACACCACAAAGAACGAAAATATACTGACGTACGTATATGCCATCCGCATTCGCCACTGGGTCCCGTCATCACCCGTTAGGTTACTTAACTAACGACAGAGCGGGGACTGGACTAGCGTGGATGCAAAACATATACAACATCTACTAATATATATACCAATATATAGTATTTCGCTCAAGGCGTGATAAAATGCAACATCACAGAAATGTACAGCATCACAGAACAATACAGATATCTGGGATCCCCGGGTTTCACAGAGCCACTACTGAAACCCGACGTTCCCCTGGTCGTGTGGATAGCCTGTGCAATGAAATCCTAGACCCCTACGGGCGCGGCAAGTTACCCGCCAAAACCTGAAGCGAGGCAGCCCCCTTCAGCGCCGTGAATGGACCACCCAGCACTTCACGGAATCCGGTAACTTGGGCACCCCTCCTGGGTCAACCTGTACCCCTTACGAGTGCGGCGAATAGCCCGCCAATTCTAGAGTGAAGCACCCTCCGTCCCAATGCCATGAGATGCGGGCTTGTTGCCCTCCAGAACCCGGCTATCCGTGCACCCCACCGCGGGGTAATCCTAGTACAGAAAGTAAAATATACATACAATGGGTACATCGACCGCAACCAGGTCGTGCCCCAAAATAATAATACAAACAGGCAGTGACGGCAGTCCACATGTCGGACGCTCGCCCCGCAATATCAAATGTACATAATACAACAGAAACTGTACTATCATTGCATCCAGGCTATCCCCCACGACCGATCCGCAACATCACAGCAAAAACACAAAACATCAACGTGAAGGTCACGTTCGCAAATCCGTCTAACTGGGCTATAGCAGTTAGACAGGATTTACCGATCGAGTGACATTCACGGTCGCAGATATAATGTAAATACTGTGAAATAATGTGTTTAAAATATCCGATCGATCAAAGATTAACAAGTGGGCCCCCAAGCAATACTGTAGCATATCAGGAAATTCTGGGCCCAATATTAATATTCCAAATCCCCTAATTACAGCCCAGAAGCCCACTGGAGAATTTCGAAGCATTGATCCCACCAACCTGCGGCGGAACCGCGGCAACAAGGGGGGTTTTGCCGCGGTTCCGCGCTCGAGCTGAGGGATCATTGTCTCGCATTTTCCCAGAGTTCTTAGAACTCCCTGCACATCATTCTGAGACCACCTGAAAAATTTTTAGACTTCAAAAAATTTCAACAGAAAACTTATGTGAACTAAAATTGGGTTTTTGGAATTTTGGTCGATCGGAACTGAAAAACACATCAAACCAAGCTAGACGAAGTTAATGTTGAGGCTCTGATACCACTGTAAGTGCACGGCGGCGCCCCGGCCGTCAATCCGACGCCGGAAAGCGGAAGCGGTGATAAACTTTAATTTTGCGAACTTAGCAAACCGGCACCACCGCGCACTAAACCCCGGATCGGGCCATTAAACTAGATCTAGCAAAGTACAAGAAGGGGAAGAGATATACCGAATGATCTGAGTCCTTCGGTCTTCGTCTCCACTCCGATCTCCCGCGGAAGCTTCGTCCTTCATCTCCTCGTTGTCGCCTCTTCGCCGGAAGGGCACCACATCACCTGCATCTTTTACGGGCTCCCACCTCAATACCGAGGCAACTCGGGCGCGAAGCTGGCGAGTCGACGCGTCCAAGATTTGCTGTAGGATAGTGTAGAATAGCTGTCTCTTTGGGGTTTAGGAGGTTGCCAATTTGGAGGGATTTGTACACTAGAATTTCATGGATGCTTGATGGAGAAATTGAGCATGCAAAATGGGAATGTGTGAGCTCGGCCAGCCAAGAGAAAAAGCTCAATGGAAAAATGAAAATGAAGCCAGCTCTCATTTTTTGCTCTCTGGAAATCAAGTGTGAAGAGTGCATAAATTAATACCAAGGAGAAAAGGAAATTCTCCTTCACAGCACAAGGGAGGGGGGCCCACGAAAATAACATGAAGGAAATTTTCCACCCAAAAATAATCCTCACTCCATACCCAAATAGTGGCTGGCCATACCAACTTATCCATCACAAATTCACATCAAAACCCATACCCTCTCTTATCTCAATTAATGCAAGTGATGGTGCATCAAAAGAAAGAAAAAAGGAAAGGGAATCAAAAGATGCAATCATAAACTCTCATCTCACAAATAAACCCTCCACAAAATATTATTTGCAAACTGCAAATAACACCCTCCAACGAAAAGTCCGGCCGTGAAGGAACAATGATGAAACCGGCCGGAACGGAATGGAAGCTGGCAACTCCAGAAAACTGGTCCCGTAATAAATTACAGGAAAACCCCGATACTGTGCATACACACCCGCATTTGTATTCCGACCGAAATACAAATGCAAAGAGATAAAACTACACTATCAAATACTAAGATCCGGCTTAAGCCAAAGCCGGCTAGTAAAAACCGTCCGATCACGATCCGTGCAATACCGCACGTATCTGATCGAACCCTGCCATATCTCCATACGGCCTCTACAGCGTTTCGCCCGAAAGCTGAGTAACTGAAAGTGTGGTAGACTCTAAAGACTCGTCAATACTATGGTTGTGGATTTAACCACTAGCACGTCAGAGGTATAAGCCAATACGTGACGGGCCACCAGCTATTGACTAAAAGGGACGTCGATGAGTGAACTCATCCTGACACCCTACTGAGCCTGTCAGTGAAAATATCCGTACAGTCCGGTCCGTTCGTCTATGAGCATCGCATGTCGGGCCTAGGGGGTTGGTAAAAGTCAGACCCCCAAAAGCGGTACAAGTCGTGTCGGAGTGTAGCCCAGAACACCCTGAGATACTACTGGAATACCTACCAGTAAATCTCCTGCCTTGGCCAAGGACTTCGTGTAATGGCTCTCCTAGACACAGCGCGACCTCACCCCCAATACCGGGAGAGACGAACCCTTGAAGATCCGCTCACTGCCTCCATGTGGCTCGGGACTGTACCCAACTAAAACCTGTTTGCACGACTCCTTTGAGCCGTGGTAGGGTAGTAATCAAAGTACAGTAGGAACTCACACGAGACAAATGACGATCCCCAGGTCGATGAACTAACCTTTACACATGTCACCTGGGAACTGCTATCTGACGTCAGGTATAAGACCAACTAGCATGTTCCCGGCGAGTCCTGTCCGGTGTACTCATAACCCAATGAGCACCTGTATACATCTTAGGTGAACCAACTGACACCAGTGGCTTGTGAGACCGGCCACCGCCCCTCGTCGGGGTCTCGACTGTGTACACTAGTCTACTCTGGAGAATCGATGCCCTGTCTCGAAACTCCCACGACTAGGGACCTTTTAAGGATGTTCTTATAGACTCCAGCTCTCACTTATATGATCGCCCTCATACTGCTGGAAGTCAAGCAAGAATCCTAGGGGCTCTATCAACGTGCAATAGCGACATGTCAGGTCACCTAAAGCAGTACACGATGATAAAGGTAAACCAGATAGCATACTATCATCTCGAGTAAGACTGTACTACCGGGATAGGTCCTCCCTCAATCATTCCAATCACGTGCCTGTGATCCAATAATTGACTCTGAGGGCACTATCTCCAACAGTTGGGATAATCGAAAGTAGCGGGGATTAGGAGGACATAGGGATGGGATTTGTGAGTTTAAGCAAGCTTTCCAACGCTAAATCCATTCCTAGTGCCCCTTGTCCGTCCGCTAAATACGTTTATTTCCAACCCTCGGCAAAACATCCGCAACCATGTATCCAATTAATTCACAACTACATGTCACGTTGTAGTGCGCTTAAAGGACTTCTCAACTTAGGTCGCAGCTGCATGTCACGTATAGCGCGCCCAAGTGAGGGGGTTGTATTTTTTTGGTCGGGGTTCGTTTCAAGATGTTTGGCGAAGAGAAGCACAAGGGATTTCTCCGTTCCTCATACCACCTTCCTTAGCCTTAACAAGGGGGAAATTATTCACACATTATAAAAGAAAAGAAAACAAAACAAAAAGGAAGAAAGGAAAGAAAAGGAAAATACGGTTTTACAAATGGTGCAAGCTAACTCTTGGGTCCTCACCTTAGCAAGGAACTCCGTCGAGTATCATCGCTTGAAAATAATACGAAAAAGAGAAGAGAAGGAAAAGAGCAAGAAAGGAAATAACAACAACTAGTTAACAACAAATAATAAAGTTACACTAGAAATTAAATTACAATACAATGAAATAAAAATACAAGATAAGAAAAATAACCCTCATCTTCATTTCATCATCCACTCAAAAAGCTCTTACTACAATTTTCATGGAGGAAAGAATGAAGAAGAAGAAGAAGCTAAACTAAATCCTAACAAAAAGAGGCATGAAAGGAAGACCCTTGGCTTGGCACAAAACTGGGCTATTTATAGGCTGCGTGCTGAAACCCTAGGGCAACATTCTGGCCCAAAATGAAGTTACCAAACTGCCCCCAAAAACGCATCTGTCACCGAGCTAACTCGGCCGCGGATCCGCGGCCGCGTCGCCATGTTGGCCGCGGATCCGCGGCCCTTTTGAGTAGTTGGAAAGTCGTTTTTGGTGGGTTTCCTTGTGTTTCTATTTTCTATTGTTCTACATGTACCAAATTGCAAATTTCTTCCACAATTGATTCAGATCTGCAACGGTCCAAAATGGCATAAAAAATAATACTTTTGACCTTTTCTCCCTCGAGCTCCGCGCACCCATTGATTCTTGTGCTGCACTTTTTTGTGCTTTGTGCTTGTCCCTCTCGTGCTTTGTGCTTTCCCAGACACGAATTACCACAGTCACATGTCTTGTCTCTGGAACTGGTACGCAGTACTGGACGGATACGGATGATCGGAACCCGGCTTTTATCTGTTGTCAACAGATGTTCTGTATTTTGGCGTAACTGTGGAGACTTTGTATCAATTGCGTTATTTTGGACTAGGAACCTGTAGCCTATAAATATATAGTAAACATGAATTAAAAGCACCTACCTATAGACAAACGAGCATAAGAATGGGCGGTAGTAAAAGCAATATTCTGGTATGAACAGGGCCCAGTGGCGAATGCGGATGGCATATACGTACATCATATTTTCATTCTTTTCTGGTGTAATTAATTGATGGGACTGCGTTGATTCTGATCAATGCAAGGAAAACAGACCTATTCGATGTTGTTGGAACAATTTTCAAAAGCTGTTATTACAAGGACATTTTCTTTTGTTTTGCACAGAGGTATTCGATTATGAATATCCAGCACCTCATTCCACGAGGCAAGGGCCAAGATCCCTTCACCGGGAGTGTCCCCTTGGGCAGAAGTTTGTGTCAGGGTAATAACATCACTATAGTCGATTACTTTTTTCCTTTGCATCATAGTATTTAGTTGGGAATATCCTGCACCTCATTCCACGAGGAAAGAGCCGAGATCCCTTTGTAAGTCCACGTTACCCACCCCGGTGCTTACGGGGAGGCGGAAAAGGTAAAAAACGGTTTTTTAACATAAGGTAACATGGTCTAGAAATGGAGGATCTTTGCTAAACAAAAACTAACAACCAAGCTAAAAGATTTAGCTACTCAGTTAGAAGGTTATACCTAGGTCTTGAACTCCTTCTCTTCTTGCTCCTTGAAGTGGTTTGAACAGCTCCTCCTCGTCGCCTTCTCTTGCCGAAGAAAGATCCACCCGAAGGCCTCTACCTTGAGCTCCTACCTCAACCTAGAGGTAACCAAAGTGCTTGGCTTGCTAAACCTAGAACCCTAGAATGAGTAGAGAGGAGTTTTGGTGGATTTATCTCAAAAGCAAATGGTTCTCAACACATAAGAGATGAGAGCTTTGAGAGAGAGGAACAGGATGAGCTTAACCTAGGAGAGAATGAGGATAATTATCAACCATACTCTCATATAAGTGAATTATGGAAAAATAATATTAATCAAAGAAATTGTGATGGTTCATTTGAAATGACCATTATCATTTCACATTAAATGAATTTTGCAAGAATCAAAGAGCATCTTTCATGTGAAATGATGATGGTCAATATGTCAACAAGTCAACCATAGTCAAATGGTCAACATCCCTAACCATGGTACAATTATCTTTAATTAATATCATTAATCATAATTCCCATTTTCATTAGGGTTTGGAAAAAGACAACGGTCAACAACCCTAATGAGAATCCTCTGCCTCTGCCTCTGTCAACTGTGCATACACACCCGCATCCATGTCCCAAGGAACACGAATACAATGAGATAAAACCAATCCCAAAACAAATACTAGGATCTGGCTTAAACCAAAGCCCGCTTGTAATAACTGCCCAGACACCAAACGTGCACAAGTGCACGGATGTGAACGAACCCCGTCGCAAAACCATGCGACCTCTACTCTGTTTTGTCCCAAAGGAGAATAACCCTCTTTGTGGGACTCTAAAGACTCGACACTACGCTGGTAGTGGGTTTAACCACAGGCCGCAAGCGGTACTAGCTGTACGTAACGGTCCCCAGGTAGATACCGATAAGAAGACTGATGAGGTGAACCCATCCGAACTCTTACTGAGCCTGAATGTGACAATCTCCATACAGTCCGGTCTGTTCGTCTAAGAGTATCGCATGGCGGGCCTAGGGGGGCGGTAAACGTCAGTCCCCTAATAGCGGTACAAGTCGTGTCGGAGTGTAGCCCAGAACACCCTGAGATAACACTGGAAACGCTACCAGTATATCTCGCTTACCCTGGCCAGGGACTTTGTGTAATGGCTCTCCTAGACACAGCGCGATATCAACCCCCAATACCGGGAGAGACGAATCCTGTCTAACCGTCACTGCCTCCAAGTGCTTCGGGATTGCACCCAACTGCTACCTGTTTGCACGACTCATTTGAGCCTTGGTAGGGTAGCAATCTAAGAACAGTGGGAACACACTCGAGGCGAAGTGACAGTGTCAACTCAACGGACTAAGCTGTACTCATGTCACCTGGAAACTGATAACTGACGATAGGTATAGTACCAACCAAGAGTTCACGACGAGTCCTGTCCAGTGTACTCGTAACCTAACGAGCACCCACATACTATCTCAAGTACGACGTACTAATGGCTGTGGGACAGACCATCTCCCATGCTGGGATGAGAAGCGCATACGCTAGTCTACACCGGAGTATCGATGCCCCGTCTCGATAATCCTATGACTAGGGACCTGTATAAGGATGTGCTTGTAGATTACCCAGCCCCCACTAGTGTGACTGCCATCACAACGCTGGTAATCAAGCAAAGATCCTAAGGGCTCCACTAATGTGTATAGGCGATATGCTAAAAGAAACACATGCACACATTAAAGTAGAAACAAACCAAGTAGCATACTACTATTTTGAGCAAGATTGTCTATACAACTATGAATATCCCAAGCTTCCATTAAGTAATATACAAACTAGTATGATACAGTAATGACCTCTAGGGCATATACACAAACAATCTCCCACTTGCACTAAGGCCATGTACTGGCGTATCGAAGACCTATCATCTCGATCAGCCGCTCGAACTGAGTCTGGGGTATGGCCTTCATGAATGGATCTGCAGTGTTATCTTCTGTAGCAACCCTCCGAACCTTGATCTCCCGGTGATCCACGATCTCCCTGATCAGGTGATACCGCCTCAAGATGTGTCTGGACTTCTGATGGGACCTGGGTTCCTTCGCTAAAGCTATAGCCCCGTTGTTGTCACAATACAGAGGTATTGGATCAACAATGGACGGAACCACCTGAAGTTCTGTCAAGAACTTCCTCATCCAGCGGCTTCTTTTGCGGCATCAGATGCAGCGATATATTCCGCTTCCATCGTCGAGTCAGCAACGGTTTCCTGTTTGGAACTTTTCCAACACACCGCCCCTCCATTGAGGGTAAAGACATAACCTGACATGGATTTGGAGTCATCCTTGTCACTCTGGAAGCTGGAGTCAGCAAAGGCCTCGATTTGGAGGTCTTTTCCGCCATACACCAAGAACATCTCCTTTGTCCTTCTCAGGTACTTGAGAATGTTCTTTACCGCTATCCAGTGCTTCTCCCCAGGGTTTGACTGATACCGGCTTACCACGCTCAGTGCATAAGTTACATCTGGTCTGGTACACAACATCGCATACATTATAGAGCCTACCGCAGAGGCGTAGGGTATAATAGACATGCGATCCCTTTCCAAATCAGTCTTGGGAGACATCTCTTTGGAGAGGGTGATCCCGTGACAAGCCGGTAAAGTACCGCACATGGAATCTTCCATACCGAATCTTTTCAGTATGGTGTCGATGTACCAGGACTGTGAAAGTCCTAATATCCTCTTGGACCTATCACGATAGATCCGGATCCCCAGAATGTAAGTGGCATCACCCAGGTCTTTCATGGAGAACCTGTGTGACAAGAACCCTTTGACAGATTGTAGCATAGGAATGTCATTTCCTATCAAGAGAATGTCATCCACGTATAAAACGAGAAATACGACAGTTCGTGCTACAATTTTACTATAGATGCATGGTTCATCTGGATTTTTGATAAAGCCAAATTCTTTGACCGTCTCATCAAAACAGATGTTCCAACTCCGCGATGCCTGCTTGAGTCCATAAATGGACTTAAGCAACTTGCACACCTTCCCGCTGCTCCCACTCTGAATGAAACCTTCTGGCTGGTCCATATAGACACACTCCTCTAAATTTCCATTTAGAAAAGCGGTCTTTACGTCCATCTGCCAAATCTCATAATCGTGGAAGGCAACAATGGCAAGAAGGATCCGAATGGATTTGAGCATAGCCACTGGAGAAAAGGTTTCGTCATAGTCCAAACTGTTAGTGTATATGCCCTAGAGGCCATTACTGTATCATACTAGTTTGTATATTACTTAATGGAAGCTTGGGATATTCACAGTTGTATATACAATCTTGCTCGAAATGGTAGTATGCTACTTGGTTTGTCTCTGCTTTAATATGTGCATGTGTTTCTTTTAGCATATTGCTGATATACATATTAGTAGAGCCCTTAGGATCTTTGCTTGATTACCGGCGTTGTGATGGCGCTCACACTCGTGGGAGCTGGGTGATCTATAAGCACATCCTTATACAGGACCCTAGTCATTGGACTATCGAGACAGGGCATCGATACTCCGGAGTAGACTAGTGTATGAGCTTCTCATCCCAGTGTGGGAGACGGTCTGTCCCACAGCCGTTAGTACGTCGTACTTGGGATAGTATGCGGGTGCTCGTTAGGTTACGAGTACACTGGACATGACTCGTCGGGAACTGTTGGTTGGTATTATACCTTTCGTCAGTTATCAGTTCCCAGGTGACATGAGTACAGCTTAGTACGTTGACTTGACACTGTCACTTCGCCTCGAGTGTGTTCCCACTGCACTTTGATTACTACCCTACCATGGCTCAAAAGAGTCGTGCAAACAGGTAGTTTTTGGGTGCAGTCCCGAAGCACTTGGAGGCAGTGACGGTTAGACAGGATTCGTCTCTCCCGGTATTGGGGGTTGACATCGCGCTGTGTCCAGGAGAGCCATTACACGAGTAGTCCCTGGCCAGGGCAAGCGAGATATACTGGTAGGTTTCCAGTGTTATCTCAGGGTGTTCTGGGCTACACTCCGACACGACTTGTACCGCTATTAGGGGACTGACGTTCACCGCCCCCCTAGGCCCACCATGCGATGTATCAGACGAACAGACCGGACTTTACGGAGATTGTCACATACAGGCTCAGTAGGAGTTCAGATGGGGTTCACCTCGTCAGTCTTCTTATCGACATCTACCTGGGGACCGTTATGTACAGCTAGTGCCGCTTGCGGTCTGTGGTTAAACCCACTGCTAGCGTAGTGTCGAGTCTTTAGAGTCCCACACAGAGAGCTATTCGCCTTTAAGCAAAATGAGTAGAGGTCGCATGGTTTTGCGACAGGGTTCGTTCACATCCGCGCACTTATGCACGTTTGCTGTCCGGGCAGTTTATACTAGCGGGCTTTGGTTTAAGCCGGATCCTAGTATATGATTTGGGATTGGTTTTTCTCATTGTATTCGTGTTCCTCGGATCACGAATGCGGGTGCGTATGCACAGTTGTTTGAGACAGAGGGAGAGGACTTTGATTAGGGTTAATGGCGATTGTCATTTTATTAACCCTAATGCTTATGTGTGTATTATAGTTAATTGAGAATTAGTTTAATAATTATGCATGGTTATGGTTGTTGACCATTTGACCTCCTTGACTTGTTGACCTAGGTTGACACTTTGACCATCATCATTTCTTTTGGAAGATGCTTTTTGATCCTTGCAAATTGAAATGATAATGGTCATGTCATGATTAACCATGACAATAATCTTACTAATTATCTAATTAAAATAATACACATATATTTGTGAGAATGGTTTATTCTATTCTCATTCTATCATTTCATTTCTCTCTCTTGTTCTTCCTCTCCCTCAAGCTCTCCCCTCACATGTGTTGAGAAACAATTGAGCTTGAGAAAAACCCTCTCTTGATCATCTTTACTCTCATCTAGGGTTGAAGGACTAGCACTTCTTGAACCCTAGTTACTTCTAGCTTGGAGTTGAAGCCAAAGGTTGAGGCTTTCGGGTGGATCTTTCTTTGACGGGAGAAGACGACAAGGTGACCTCCTTCCACTACTCCAAGGAGCAAGGAGAGAAGGACATAACGACCAAAGGTATAACCTTTCTAGCACTTAGCTAGTTTCTAGTTAGCTTTAGCAAGTTTTTGTTTAGCAAAGATCATTCATAGTGTAGTCCATGTTGCCTAAGCTCATAAAAATCCGATTTTTATTCCGTTTTCCGCCTCCCCGCAAGCACCGAGGTGGGCAACGTGGACTTCCACAAACCAGGTCTTTGACGGAAACCCTTTGCAACAAGTCTAGCCTTATAGGTTTCAACCTGTCCATCTACACCAATCTTCCTTTTGAAGATCCATTTGCAGCCTACGGGTTTTACCCCTTCTGGAGCAACGTCCAAAGTCCATACTTTGTTGGTGTACATGGACTCTATTTCGGTCCGCATTGCATCCAGCCATTTTACCGAGTCAGTGCTCTTAATGGCCTGCTGGAAGCTAGTCGGCTCATCATTATCAATGATGCAATCCTCTCTATCCCCGTCTATGAGAAAACAGTAGTATCTCTCGGGCGGATGAGACTGCCTACTACTTCTGCGGAGTGGCACAGGAATGTCGTGTTCTTTCGAACCTTCTGGTTCTACTAAGCTTTCAGTAATAGCTTGTGGTTCTGGAATTTCTTCCAGTTCTATTACGCTCCCACTTATTTCTTTTTCTAAGAACTGATGTTCCAGAAAGTGGGCATTACGGGAGACAAAAACCCTAGTTACTTCTAGCTTTCGGATGGATCTTTCTTTGACGGGAGAAGACGACAAGGTGACCTCCTTCCACTACTCCAAGGAGCAAGGAGAGAAGGACATAAAGACCAAAGGTATAACCTTTCTAGCACTTATCTAGTTTCTAGTTAGCTTTAGCAAGTTTTTGTTTAGCAAAGATCCTTCATAGTGTAGTCCATGTTGCCTAAGCTCATAAAAATCCGATTTTTATTCCGTTTTCCGCCTCCCCACAAGCACCGGGGTGGGCAACGTGGACTTACAGTGGTATCAGAGCCTAACTAATCATAAATTAGCTAGGTAATGAAGTGTTTCGAAGTTTGAAACGAAAAAATCGAAAAACCAAGTTTTCGAAACCCTAAGTTTCTGTAAAAAATTTTTCTGGTCAAAACAAAATTTGTTATACTCCAAAAATCATCTCAGGGTTTTCTTAAGAAAACCACCAAACCTGGTCCAGTGAGTCGTCTAAACCGCCGCGGTTCAGCGGCAATAGCAAGCTATTGCTGCGGAACCGCCGCCGTTTTGACTCTTCACTGAGTCGAGTTTGGTGCAGTTTTCTTATGGCTTGGTTTTGGGATTTTTGAGATAGTTTATATGTGCCCAGATTTTCCAGAATAGAAATTTATTTTTGGGGGCCTATAAATCCGTATTTTTTTCGAACTTTAATGCACTTTGACTATAAGGGTTATATCTGTGATGTTTGAATGTATTGAACATCGGCTAATCGCTATATGTCGATTAGTCGGGGTTATACATATCTGTGATCTGTGAATGATATTGGTTTGTGTATATGAATGGGTTGGATTGTCGCGGGTGAATAGCCGGGGTGGATGTGAGATGAGTGTTGCTTTTCTTTCATTCATTGTAATATGTAAATTGATGTAATATTATTATTTGTTTGGCCGCACAACCGGGTCGGGGTTGTAGCCGTCATTGTATAATTCTTTTTGCTGTTTTTGCTCCTAGGATAGACCCATGGAGGGGTGCACAAACTACCGGGTATCTCGAAGTGCCGAGTGGCCTACTCATGGTGGTGAGGGAGGTTGCTTCGCTTCGGGTACTTGGCGGGTAGTTTGCCGCACCCGTAGGGGTCTTGGGTGGGGTATTGGCTATTCACCGCGACCGTGTAATCCGCTTTTCGTTGCAGGCTCGAACGGATTGCGGATTCCTAGTATATCCAATGTATTCATCTGTGATCTGTAATGTCTATCATTGCTATATATTTATATATAATAACTATTTAGGCGTTGCTTATGTTTTACAGCCGTGCTAGCCCAGCCCCCGCTCTGTCATTAGTTAAGTAACCTAACGGGTGATGACGGGGCCCCGTGGCGAATGCGAATGGCATAAGCGTACGTCGTATTTTGGTTGTTTTCTGCAATGGTAGGATTAAATGATGGGAAGCATTAAAAGAACTAATGCAAGAAAATAAACCAAGTATAAGTCGATTGGAACACTTTGAAAACCACTAGGTTCTTTTCAAAACTAAACTTTTAAACGCGGAGCTTGAACCACTCCTTTTAAAAGCTATCTCGTTCCATCGATTAGATCAAGTTCACTACGTTCACGGTTTCGCCAAAACCATTCGTAGCCCTCCGTCATTCCACATGAATGGTCAAAAAATATTCAAGCTATGTACTTTGGCCAAAGTCAAGGCATAGTGATTGGTAGCTATTGGGTATTCATGTGCAGCATAGATAGATGCGTTTGTTTGGGACAGTCGTGCTGCCATTTTGGCCAAAGTCAAGGGTAGGTACGGGTGGGTCCAAATTAACCAGGAGAATGACGGGTAGAACTTGACATGTGACTTATGATATTTTGGCCAAAGTCAAGGTCATAAGAGCATGGGGCAAAAATCTACATCGGGAGTTTCATAAGTACTGAAACTTGCTAGCGCTGCATACCATTTGGAGTGTGATAATTCTGGTAGGATTCCTTCGGTTTTATCACGCGATGATATTTGGATCCCGATCCTACTGTGAGTATATGCTACTCCTCGGGAAAACTCTCACTTAACGATCAATGCTATAAACTTAGTAGGTGTTTAGAAAGGTGTTAGCGGGGCTACGCCCATAGGGAAAATAGGTTACTTAATTAAGGAACTTCGCAAAAGCGTTGGAAAACCTCCCTCGAAGTACCGACACTGGCCTGGCTGAACGGTTAAGCAAGAATTGTACGGTGAGAGTGATCCTGACTAATCCTTTCTTTACGGTTTGAGAAGGGATTCGAGAGACAGTGGGAGCCATCCAGTTTAGACAAACTAAAAACCACTCTAAACTTGCAAGAGCATCATGCTAAAGTGTTTCTTTTCTCTCTCCTAATTGCAGCGACCATTCAAGATGACCGGACTTCAGTTATTACTAGATAAAAATATATTGACAGGGCCAAACTACAAAGATTGGCTCAGGAATGTCAAGATGGCAATCACTTACGACAAGTTGGGGTATGTCCTTACCACCAAACCTCCCCCTGTCCCAGGTCCCAAAACCAGTGTCGTAGATAGGGAAACCTACAAGACCTGGGAAATAGATTGCGCGAAGGCCAGATGCCTCGTACTAGCCTCGATGAACAACGAACATCAGAGGAGGCACGAGAATATGGACCTAGAGTCCATATTTCTTCATACAAAAGAACTGTATGGAGAGCAGTCTCGTATCGCAAGATACGAAGTGTCGAAGAAGTTGTTTTCGACAAGGTTGGCCGTCGGATCATCGGTAGCGGAACACGTGCTTAAGATGATTGGCTACAATGAGAAGCTCGCGGACCTTGGGACCACGTTGGAGAATGAACTCTATACTGATTTGATTCTCCAGTCCCTTCCTTCCACTTACGCCCAGTTTATTCTTAACTTCAACATGCAAGGAAAGGAGGTTGAACTTTCCGAGCTTCTGAACATGTTGAGGAGTGCTGAGGGCACCCTACAGAAAGGTAGGGAGACATCCACTTTGTTTGTAGGAGGATCTTCGTCTTCTAGATCCAGGGCAAAAGCCAAGGGTAAGAAGAAGAAAGCCCCCGCCAAACCAAGAGGCGGTGTTGGTAAAGTGGATACGAAGGGAAAAGGTAAAGCAACAAAGATAGCGGGGAAGCTAGTGGGGAAGGAAGAATGCTTCTATTGTCACAAAAGTGGTCACTGGAAACAGGATTGCAAGGCTTGGAAAGCTAGAACACAGGATTTGAAGCGAGTTGGAGCTTCAGCTTCAGGTGTGTATGTTATTGAAAACTGTCTATCAATAAACTCTACATCCTGGGTATTGGATACTGGATCAGGATCTCATATCTGTAATTCTTTGCAGGCGTTGAGAAAGCGTAGAGTTTTGAAGGCAGGTAACATGACCCTCAGAGTTGCAAACGGTGCTAGCATGGATGCTGAGGCCGTGGGGGACTATCACCTGGGATTGTCGGATGGACATTTTTTGGTTTTGCGTAGTTGTTATTATGTACCAAATGCAACCTGTAATATCATTTCTGTATCTTTATTATCTAAAGAAGGTTATGAATTTGCATTTGTAAGTAATGTAGTGAACATTCACCTTAATCAAGTTTTGATTGGGTCAGGTACATTGAACAACGGTATATACGTATTAAACCAACCACAGATTTTCAATGTCCAGAATACACACAAAAGAAAGTCTCCAGAAATCAATAAAAATTTCTTATGGCATTGTAGACTCGGTCACATCAATGAGAGAAGGTTGACTAAGTTACACACAGAAGGATTTTTGGATCCGTTCGAATATCAGTCGTATGCAACTTGTCAATCCTGTCTCAAAGGAAAGATGACAAAGACTCCGTTTAATGGACACGGAGAAAGAGCGAGCGAGCTCTTGGGACTCGTACACAGCGACATGTGCGGTCCAATTTCTATACATGCACAAAGCGGTTATTCTTACTTCATTACTTTTACGGATGACTTTTCAAGGTACGGTTATGTCTTATTAATGAAACATAAATCCGAGGCTTTTGAAAAATTCCAGGAATATAAGAATGAAGTAGAAAAACAAACAGGCAAAAGTATAAAGACACTGAGATCTGATCGAGGTGGTGAATACTTGAGTGCCGAGTTCCTGGGTTACTTAAAAGAGAATGGAATTCTCTCTCAGCTTACTCCTCCATACACTCCGCAACATAATGGTGTATCGGAGAGACGGAACCGAACCCTATTGGATATGGTACGGTCCATGATGAGTAACGCTGAGTTGCCGCGATCGTTCTGGGGATATGCACTAGAATCAGTTGCATACCTTTTGAACCGAGTTCCAACTAAGATTGTGCCTACTACACCATATCAGATGTGGTGTGGGAAGAGACCCTATCTTAATCACATTAAGACATGGGGTTGTCCAGCTTTTGTAAAAAAGCAGCATGCGGACAAGCTCGAGGCACGCTCAGTACAGTGTAAGTTTGTGGGATATCCAAAGAGCTCCAAGGGATATTACTTCTATTGCGAAGAGGAACAAAAAGTCCTTGTTTCTCGCCATGCCCACTTTCTAGAACACCAGTTCATAGAAAAAGAATTAAGTGGGAGCGCAATAGAACTGGAAGAAATTCCAGAACCACGAGCTATTACTGAAAGCTTGGTTGAACCAGAAGGTTCAAAAGATCAGGACATTCCCACGCCACTCCGCAGGAGTAGTAGGCAGTCTCATCCGCCCGAGAGATACTAAGGTTTTCTCATTGACGGGGATAGAGAGGATTGCATCATAGATTGTGATGAGCCTACTAGCTTCCAGCAGGCCATTCAGAGCGTCGACTCGGTAAAATGGCTGGATGCAATGCGGACCGAGATGGAGTCCATGTACACCAACAAAGTATGGACGTTGGACATTGCTCCAGATGGGGTAAAACCCGTAGGATGCAAGTGGATCTTCAAAAGGAAGATTGGTGTAGATGGACAGGTTGAGACCTATAAAGCTAGACTGGTAGTAAAGGGTTTTCGTCAACGACCTGGTTTGGACTATGACGAAACCTTTTCTCCAGTAGCTATGCTGAAATCCATTCGGATCCTTCTTGCCATTGCTGCCTTCCACGATTATGAGATTTGGCAGATGGACGTAAAGACAGCTTTTCTAAATGGACATTTAGAGGAGTGTGTCTATATGAATCAGCCAGAGGGTTTCATTCAGAGTGGGAGCAGCGGAAAGGTGTGCAAGTTGCTTAAGTCCATTTATGGACTAAAGCAGGCATCGCGGAGTTGGAACATCTGTTTTGATGAGACGGTCAAGGAATTTGGCTTTATCAAAAATCCAGATGAACCATGCATCTATTGTAGATTTGTAGCGAGAACTGTAGTATTCCTCATTTTATTCGTGGATGACATTCTCTTAATAGGAAATGACATTCCTATGCTGCAATCTGTCAAGGGTTCTTGTCACACAGGTTCTCCATGAAAGACCTGGGTGAAGCCTCATACATTCTGGGTATCCGAATCTACCGTGACAGATCCAAGAGGATATCAGGACTTTCGCAGTCCAGGTACATTGACACCATACTGAAGATATTCAGTATGGAAGATTCCAAGCGCGGTAATCTACCGGCTTGTCACGGGATCACCCTCTCCAAAGAGATGTCTCCCAAGACTGATTTGGAGAGGGATCGCATGTCTATTATACCCTACGCTTCTACGGTAGGCTCTATAATGTATGCGATGTTGTGTTCCAGACCGGATGTGGCTTATGCACTGAGTGTGGTAAGCAGGTATCAGTCAAACCCTGGGGAGAAACATTGGATAGCAGTAAAGAACATTCTCAAGTACCTGAGAAGGACTAAGGAGATGTTCTTGGTGTATGGCGGAAAAGACCAGTAGATTGAGGCCTTTGCTGACTCCAGCTTCCAGAGTGACAAGGATGATTCCAAGTCCATGTCGGGTTTTGTCTTCACCCTCAATGGAGGGGCGGTGTGTTGGAAGAGTTCCAAACAGGAAACCGTTGCTGACTCGACTATGGAAGCGGAATACATCTGATGCCGCAAAAGAAGCTGTCTGGATGAGGAAGTTCTTGAGAGAACTTCAGGTGGTTCCGTCCATTGTTGACCCAATACCTCTGTATTGCGACAACAACGGGGCTATAGCTTTAGCTAAGGAACCCAGGTCCCATCAGAAATCCAGACACATCTTAAGGCGGTATCACCTGATCAGGGAGATCGTGGATCGCCAGGAGATCGAGGTCCAGAGAGTTGCATCAGAGGATAACACAGCAGATCCATTCACCAAGGCCTTGCCCCAGACTCAGTTCGAGCAGCTGATCGAGATGATAGGTCTTCGATACGCCAGTACATGGCCTTAGTGCAAGTGGGAGATTGTTAGTGTATATGCCCTAGAGGCCATTACTGTATCATACTAGTTTGTATATTACTTAATGGAAGCTTGGGATATTCACAGTTGTATATACAATCTTGTTCGAAATGGTAGTATGCTACTTGGTTTGTCTCTGCATTAATATGTGCATGTGTTTCTTTTAGCATATTGCTGATATACATATTAGTAGAGCCCTTAGGATCTTTGCTTGATTACCGGCGTTGTGATGGCGCTCACACTCGTAGGAGCTGGGTGATCTATAAGCACATCCTTATATAGGTCCCTAGTCGTTGGACTATCGAGACAGGGCATCGATACTCCGGAGTAGACTAGCGTATGCGCTTCTCATCCCAGTGTGGGAGACGGTCTGTCCCACAGCCGTTAGTACGTCGTACTTGGGATAGTATGCGGGTGCTCGTTAGGTTACGAGTACACTGGACAGGACTCGTCGGGAACTGTTGGTTGGTATTATACCTTTCGTCAGTTATCAGTTCCCAGGTGACATGAGTACATCTTAGTCCGTTGACTTGACACTGTCACTTCGCCTCGAGTGTGTTCCCACTGCACTTTGATTACTACCCTACCACGGCTCAAAGGAGTCGTGCAAACAGGTAGTTTTTGAGTGCAGTCCCGAAGCACTTGGAGGCAGTGACGGTTAGACATGATTCGTCTCTCCCGATATTGGGGGTTGACATCGCGCTGTGTCCAGGAGAGCCATTACACGAGTAGTCCCTGGCCAGGGCAAGCGAGATATACTGGTAGGTTTCCAGTGTTAGCTCAGGGTGTTCTAGGCTGCACTCCGACACAACTTGTACCGCTATTAGGGGACTGACGTTCACCGCCCCCTAGGCCCGCCATGCGATGTATCAGACGAACAGACCGGACTGTACGGAGATTGTCACATACAGGCTCAGTAGGAGTTCAGATTGGGTTCACCTCGTCAGTCTTCTTATCGACATTTATCTGGGGACCGTTACGTACAGCTAGTGCCGCTTGTGGTCTGTGGTTAAACCCACTGCCAGCGTAGTGTCGAGTCTTTAGAGTCCCACACAGTGAGCTATTCGCCTTTAGGCAAAATGAGTACAGGTCGCATGGTTTTGCGACAGGGTTCGTTCACATCCGCGCACTTGTGCACGTTTGCTGTCCAGACAGTTTATACTAGCGGGCTTTGGTTTAAGCCGGATCCTAGTATATGATTTGGGATTGGTTTTTCTCATTGTATTCGTGTTCCTTGGATCACGAATGCGGGTGCGTATGCACAGTTGTTTGAGACAGAGGGAGAGGACCTTGATTAGGGTTAATGGCTATTGTCATTTTATTAACCCTAATGCTTATGTGTGTATTATAGTTAATTGATAATTAGTTTAATAATTGTGCATGGTTATGGTTGTTGACCATTTGACCTCCTTGACTTGTTGACCTAGGTTGACACTTTGACCATCATAATTTCTTTTGGAAGATGCTTTTTGATCCTTGCAAATTGAAATGATAATGGTCATGTCATGATTAACCATGACAATTATCTTACTAATTATCTAATTAAAATAATACACATATATTTGTGAGAATGGTTTATTCTATTCTCATTCTATCATTTCATTTCTCTCTCTTGTTCTTCCTCTCCCTCAAGCTCTCCCCTCTCATGTGTTGAGAAACACTTGAGCTTGAGAAAAACCCTCTCTTGATCATCTTTACTCTCATCTAGGGTTGAAGGACTAGCACTTCTTGAACCCTAGTTACTTCTAGTTTGGAGTTGAAGCCAAAGGTTGAGGCTTTCGGGTGGATCTTTCTTTGACGGGAGAAGACGACAAGGTGACCTCCTTCCACTACTCCAAGGAGCAAGGAGAGAAGGACATAAAGACCAAAGGTATAACCTTTCTAGCACTTAGCTAGTTTCTAGTTAGCTTTAGCAAGTTTTTGTTTAGCAAAGATCCTTCATAGTGTAGTCCATGTTGCCTAAGCTCATAAAAATCCGATTTTTATTCCGTTTTCCGCCTCCCCGCAAGCACCGAGGTGGGCAACGTGGACTTCCACAAACCAGGTCTTTGACGGAAACCCTTTGCAACAAGTCTAGCCTTATAGGTTTCAACATGTCCATCTACACCAATCTTCCTTTTGAAGATCCCTTTGCAGCCTACGGGTTTTACCCCTTCTGGAGCAACGTCCAAAGTCCATACTTTGTTGGTGTACATGGACTCCATTTCGGTCCACATTGCATCCAGCCATTTTACCGAGTCAGTGCTCTTAATGGCCTGCTGGAAGCTAGTCGGCTCATCATTATCAATGATGCAATCCTCTCTATCCCCGTCTATGAGAAAACAGTAGTATCTCTCGGGCGGATGAGACTGCCTACTACTTCTGCGGAGTGGCGCAGGAATGTCGTGTTCTTTCGAACCTTCTGGTTCTACTAAGCTTTCAGTAATAGCTTGTGGTTCTGGAATTTCTTCCAGTTCTATTACGCTCCCACTTATTTCTTTTTCTAAGAACTGATGTTCCAGAAAGTGGGCATTACGGGAGACAAAAACCTTTTGTTCTTCTGCGTAATAGAAAAGATACCCCTTGGAGTTCTTTGGTTATCCCACAAACTTGCACTGTACTGAGCGTGCCTCGAGTTTGTCCGCATGCTGCTTTTTGACAAAAGCTGGACATCCCCAAATCTTCAGATATTGAAGATAGGGTTTCTTCCCACTCCACATCTGATATGGTGTGGTAGGCACAGTCTTAGTTGGAACTTGGTTCAAAAGATATGCAGCTGATTCTAGTGCATATCCCCAGAATGATCGCGGCAACTCAGCATTACTCATCATGGAACGTACCATATCCAATAGGGTTCGGTTCCTTCTCTCCGATACACCATTATGTTGTGGGTTGTATGGAGGAGTAAGTTGAGAGAGAATTCCATTCTCTTTTAGGTAACCCAGGAACTCGGCACTCAAGTATTCACCACCTCGATCAGATCTCAGTGTCTTGATTCTTTTGCCTGTTTGTTTTTCTACTTCATTCTTGTATTCCTGGAATTTTTCAAAGGCTTCTGATTTATGCTTCATTAAGAAGACATATCCGTACCTTGAAAAATCATCCGTAAAAGTAATGAAGTAAGAATAACCACTTCGCGCATATGTAGAAATTGGACCGCATACATCGCTGTGTATGAGTCCTAATAGCTCGCTCGCTCTTACTCTGTGTCCAGTGGACAGAGTCTTTGTCATCTTTCCTTTGAGACATGATTGACAAGTTGCATATGATTGATATTCGAACGGGTCCAAATATCCTTCTTTATGCAACTTAGTTAATCTTGTCTCATTTATGTGACCTAGTCTACAATGCCATAAGAAAGCATGATTTATTTCTGGAGACTTTCTTTTGTTTGTATTCTGGACATTGAAAATCTGTGGTTTGTTCAATACGTATATACCGTTGCTTAATGTACCCGACCCAATCAGAACATGATTAAGGTGAATGTTTACAACATTGCTTACAAATGCAAAATCATAACCTTCTTTAGACATTAAAGATACAGATATGATATTACAAGTCGAACTGGGTACAAAATAACAATCACGCAAAAGTAAAACATGTCTATCTGACAATCCCAAGTGATAGTCCCCCACGGACTCAGCATCCATGCTAGCTCCGTTTGCAACCATGAGGGTCATATCACCTGCCTTCAAAACCCTACGCTTTCTCAGTGTCTGCAAAGAATTACAGATATGAGATCCTGATCCGGTATCCAATAGCCAGGAAGTAGAGTTTATTGATAGACAGTTTTCAATAACATACACACCTGAAGCCGAAGCCACAACTTGCTTCGGGTCCAGGTTCTTGGTCTTCCAAGCCCTGCAATCTTTCTTTCAGTGTCCACTCTTGTGACAGTAAAAGCACTCTTCCTTTTCCACAAGCTGTCCCGCTACCTTTTCTACTTTTTCCTTTCCCTTGGCTTCCACTTTACTAACACCGCCCCTTGGTTTGGTGGGGGCCTTCTTCTTCCTTCCTTTGGCTCTCGCCTTGGACCTGGAAGAGGAAGCTCCTCCAACAAACAAAGTGCATGTTTCCCTACCTTTCTGTATGGTGCCCTCTGCACTCCTCAACATGTTGAGGAGTTCCGGAAGTTCAACTTCTTTTCCTTGCATGTTGAAGTTCAGGATAAACTGGGCGTAAGTGGAAGGAAGGGACTGGAGAATCAAGTCAGTGTAGAGCTCGTTCTCTAACGTGGTCCCGAGGTCCGCGAGCTCTTCAATGTATCCAATCATCTTAAGCACGTGTTCCGCTACCGATGATCCGAGGGCCAATCTCGTCAAAAACAACTTTTTCGAGACTTCGTATCTGGCGATACGAGATTGCTCTCCATATAGTTCCTTAGTATGGAGAAATATGGATTCAAGGTCCATATTCTCGTGCCTCCTCTGATGTTCATTATCCATAGAGGCAAGCACGAGGCACTTGGCCTTCGCGTAGTCAATCTCCCACGTCTTACGGATTTCCTTATCCGCGACGCTGGATTTAGGACCTGGGACAGGGGGAGCTTTGGTGGTAACGAGATACCCCAACATGTCATAAGTGATTTCCATTTTGACATTCCTGAGCCAATCTTTGTAGTTTGGCCCTGTCAGTATATTTTTATCTAGTAGTAACTTATGGCCGGTCATGATGCTTGGTCGCTGCAATTAGGAGAGAGAGAAGAAACACTTTAGCATGATACTCTTGCAAGTTTAGAGTGGTTTTTAGTTTGTCTAAACATGATGGCTCCCACTGTTTCTCGAATCCTTCCTCAAACCAAAAAGGAAGAATTAGTCGGGATCAATCTCTCCGTACAATACTTGCTTAACCGTTCAGCCAGGCCAGTGTTGGTACTTCGAGGGAGGTTTTTCAACGCTTTCGCGAAGTTCCTTAATTAAATAACCTCTTTTCCCTGTGGGCGTAGCCCTGCTAACACCTTTCTAGACACCTACTTGGTTTATAACATTGATCGTTAAGTGAGAAAGTTCTCGTGGAGTAGTATATACTCACAGTAGGATCGGGATCCAAATATCATCGTGTGATAAAACTGAAGGAATCCTACCAGAATCATCACACTCCAAATGGTATACAGCACTAGCAAGTTTCAGTTTCTTTAGAAACTCCCGATGTGGATTTTTGCCCCATGCTCTTATGACCTTGTCGTAGGCCAAAATATCATAAGTCATATGTCAAGTTCTACCCATCATTTACCAGGTTAATTTGAACCCACCCGTACATACCCTTGACGTAGGCCAAAATGGCAGTATGACTGTCTCAAACCACGCATCTATCTATGCAGCAGATAAATATCGGCAGCTACCAATCACTTTGCCTTGGCGTAGGTCAAAATGCATAGCTTGAATACTACCGAATATTTAACTGAAATGATGGAGGGCTACGAATGGTTTTGGCGAAACCGTGAACGTAGTGAACTTGATATAATCGATGGAACGAGATAGCTTTTAAAAGGAGTGGTTCAAGCTCCGCATTTAAAAGTTGGTTTTTGAAAAGAACCGAGTGGTTTTTAAAGTGTTCCAACGACTTTTACTTTGGTTTATTTTCTTGCATTAATTTAATGCGTCCCATCAATTAATCCTACCATTGCAGAAAACAACGAAAATATGACGTACGCTTATGCCATCCGCATCGCCACGGGGCCCCGTCATCACCCGTTAGGTTACTTAACTAACGACAGAGCGGGGCTGGACTAGCGCGGATGCAAAACATAAGCAACGCCTACTAGATATCCTATATAGATATATACATTCGTCAGATGCAATGATAGCCATTCCAGATCACAGATGAACACATTGGATATACTAGGAATCCGCGTTTCGTTCGAGCCTGCAACGAAGACGGATTACACGGTCGCGATGAATAGCCAAACCCCATCCTAGACCCCTACGGGTGCGGCAACTACTCGCCAAGTATCCGAAGTGAAGCAACCTTCTCAACAATGTGAGTAGGCCACTCGGCACTTCAAAGTACCCGGTAGTTTGTACACCCCACCTTGGGTCTATCCTAGGATCAAAAACAGTAAAAGAAATAATATACAATGGCGGCTATAACCTCATCCCGGATGTGCGGCCATAAAATAATATCACATCAATTTTACATATTATATCAAATGAAAGATAAGAAAACTCTCATCTCACAAAACCCCGGCTATTCATTCGCGACAATCCAACGAGTTCATATACACAATCAAACAACATTATAGATCACAGATATGCACAACCCCCACTAATCGACGTATAGCGATTAGTTGACGTTCAGTGCATATATCACATCACAGATATAACCAATTAGCTAAAGTCTACAGAACTTCGATCAAATATACGGATTTGTAACTACCCCAAACACAACTTTGTTCTCTGGAAATTCTGGGCAGAAACAAAATACTTAAAAAATCACAAAACGTCAAAATAAGAACACTGCAACAAACCCGAGTCCTGACCGAGTTGACTCGACCGCGGATCCGCGGCGAAACCCATGGTTTCGCCGCGCTTCCGCGGCGGTCTGGTCGAATCTTGGACTCGTTTTTCTTGTGTGTTTCCAGAAAACCCTGCACGGATTTTTAAGATGCGTGGAATTATTTTAGAGCAGTTTAAAAATCGGCAGAAACTTGAGGATTTTGACGTGTTTTGCGATTTTTTTCTCGGATCGAAATTCTAAATACTTTGCTAACATGCTAGTTGTTGTTTAGCAAAGATCCTCTATTTCTAGTCCATGCTAGAAATGGACTAGAAGTAGAGAACTATGTGTTGCAAGTATCAGGATTCTTCGAGGTGATTGAAGATGTAGATACTTGTGTATGGTATTCAGTTGATAGTAATGGTTTTGAGAACTTGCTTCTCTTTCAGGTTACTCATATTTGGATGTACTCCTAGTTGAGTAATACTGATCAGCCTCCTTCCATTTAGTTGACGTGCACTGGAGACAGCTGCATAATTTGAATCTGGTTTCAATTAAATCAGTGCCTCTGTTTCTATATTGTATATAGAATGGTTCATATCTTAACGATGTTAAGGTATATGGAGTTGTCCGGCTTATGCTTAAAACCAGACTCTGGATAACTCAAGGCACGTTTCTGTAATGGCAGTTTGTGGGTTATCCCGGGCTATGCCGAGGGTTAACTTTCTACCATCTGGAAGATCAATAGATATATTGTTCTTGACTCTCCATAGTTTTAGTAAAATGGATTCTTTTCAGAAAACAGTAGTGGGAGTATGGTAAAACTGGAAGTGATTCCAGAACCACAAATGATTACTGAAAATTTAATAGAACCTAAAGATCAATCGGGTTTGACATCCGTTAGCCACTCCGCATATATGGTGGGTAACCTCAGGCACCCGATAGGTACTTCGGTATCCTCAAAGAAGGTGACATGAGGTTCTTGTTTATCCAGACTTGCATTACTGCTGTTCTAGACTATGAACCCGGCAGGAGGATGAGTATAGTGTCGTTCTAAACTAGCTTTAGAAATGCACATATATATGACTCTGCCAGAGGGTTGTTGTAGTCAGTGGGAGCAACAGAAGCATAGCGGACAAGTAGTTTGTGTCTATTTATAGACTAAAGCAGGTATAACAGAGATTGATCATCTATTTTTGATGTGACAGTCATAGGCTTTGACTTCATCAGAATAAGAGATGGATCTGTTAAGAAGGTAGTAGGGTGTTATGTCCTGGTATTTGGATGCCATGCACTTTATAGGAAGTGAATTCCTACACTGCGATCGGTTAAACTGTGGTTGTCACACAGTGGTTTCTCCACATAAGATATGGATATTATATCAGGCATTCTGGTTACTAGATCTATGGTTTTAGATTTAGATTTGGGTACTTTCCCAATCTAGGTACTTAAACAGTATTCTAAAGGTGTTTTAGAATGGACGACTCTTAGCATGGTGGTGTACCTGCAGGTGAAGGAGTCACCCTCTCTAAAGGTGTCTTACAGACTAAAGGGAAGAGGGATGCGCATGATTGGCATATCACTTGCTTAGGCAATTGAGTCAATCATGAGATGTCAAGTACCACACCAGATGTTGTTTTTGCACTAGCTGCAATAAGTTTATATATTAATCCAATCCTGGAGAAACGTTCGGAAGCAGTTTATGAACATATGTGTATGTTCTAGGGATTTGATAACGGCAGCCTCCTTCGGGAGACGGTTATCATTCCAGGCTTCCAAGGTGACCTGGATGACAGAGTGACTGTCAGAGTTATAGTTTTCCACTTTTTAGGGGCAGTAGTTTGGAAAGGTGGTCCAAGCGGATACTGAGGGAGGCATGGCACATGATACTGATTAAATTCAATGGACGATACAGTCTAAGAAGTTTTGCTGGATTTAGAGTTCATTTGTGAACTGGGTCCCATCAGATATCCAGACATATTCTAAGACGGGTATTGCTCATTTCGGGAGATGGTTTTCTCCGCGAACTTGAGATAAAGAGAGACATAGAAAGAAAAATCATAGCGGATCCACTCACTGAGGCTATTTCTCGCCACCCGCAATAGTTTTACAAACGAGCTTTGTGAAACTGATTAGTAGTGAAGTTGGGTGTTCGGTATCACACGGGCTGTGAGTATGCGGCACAACAATAATTAGCCTTAAGTGCAAGTGGGAGATTGTTGGCTATAGTGCCCTCAAGTCAATTATTGGATTGCATGCACGTGATTGCAATGATTGAGGGTATGACCTATACCGGTAGAACAGTCTTACTCGAGATGATAGTATGCTATCTGGTTTGTCTTTATCATCGTGTACCTGCTTAAGTGACATTACAGATCACCATTACATGTTGATAGAGCCCATATGATTCTTTCTTGACTACCAGCAGTATGATGGCGATCATATATGTGAGAGCTGGGTGGTCTATAAGCACATCCTTAAAATGTCCCTAGTCGTGGGAGTTTCGAGACTGGGCATCGATACTCCAAGAGTAGACTAGTGTCTACTGATCGAGACCCCGACGAGGGGAGGTGGCCGGTCTCACAAGCCATTGGTGTTAGTTGGTTCACCTAAGATGTATACATGTGCTCATTGGGTTATGAGTACACCAGAGGGACTCGCCGAGAACCTGCTAGTTGGTATTATACCTACTGTTAGATAGCAGTTCCCTGGTGACATATGTACAGGTTAGTCTATCGACATGAGATCGTCATTTTTCTCGTGTGAGTTTCCACTGTGCTTTGATTACTACCCTACTACGGCTCAAGGAGTCGTGCAAACATGTTTAGTTGGGTACAGTTCCGAGCCACATGGATGCAGTGAGCGGGATCGTCAGGGGATTCGTCTCTCCCGGTATTGGGGGTTGATGTCGTGGTGTGCATGGGTGGCCATCACCAGAAATCCTTGGCTAAGGTTGTCGAGAATTTCTGATATAGGATCGGTAGTTTTTCAGGTGGTGATAGGTTTCATACCGACACTAAATGTCAAGTTATTAGGGGTCTGACTTTATCCACCCCCCCTAGACTCGATATGCGATACTCATATATGAACGGACTGGACTGTACGGATATTGTCACTGTCAGGTTCAGTAGGGGTTCAGGATGAGTTGCTCATCGGCCTCCTTTCGCTCAATACCTGGGTAGCCATTACGTACAGCTAGTGCCGCTGATGTGCTTGTGGTTAAACCCACTGCCATCGTATTGACGAGTCATTAGACTCCCACACAGAGGGTTTCACCGCTTCGGGCGAAACGTTGTAGAGGCCGTATGGTTTTATGGCAGGGTTCGATCATATACGTGCACTTGTGCACGAATCATGATCAGACGAATAATACCAGTGGGCTTTGGTTTAAGCCGGATCTTAGTATT
Source organism: Agapanthus africanus (assembly GCA_030015575.1). Taxonomy (NCBI): domain Eukaryota; kingdom Viridiplantae; phylum Streptophyta; class Magnoliopsida; order Asparagales; family Amaryllidaceae; genus Agapanthus; species Agapanthus africanus. Next base: position 460,766,061 of record JASDDO010000014.1, on the reverse strand, counting down.
ATATTGTTGGGTTATTGTCGTCTCGTTGTATTCGTATTCAGTCGGAATATGGATGCGGGTATGTATATACAGATGAGGGGTATTCTTGTAATTCGTTACAAGATTACTTTAGATAATGCCATTTCTTTTTGCTATTAAACATTTAGTTTAAAGGTTTATTTAATGAGGTGGAAAGTGTGAGTGTGAGTTTTGGCTTTGATTCTTTGGTGCATGCACTTGGTGACTCATGGTAATGAGTCATGAGATGAGTCATGGTGGCATGATCATGTTTTTGTTTTTGTTGAGATATTTTGTGTGAGAGGCAGAGATTTTTGTGAGGGATTTTGATTCTTTAATTGCTTACACACAAAATAAAACAACACAACAACACAAGAAAAAATCCAGCAGCATTTTTTCTTCACTTGCTCTTAAACTTTGCTTCACACTTTCTTCTTTTGGCATCTTCTTCTACCTCCACCCTACATGTCTCATGTGTTGAGAAACCTAGGGTGCATTGAGACAAAGTAATCCTACACACTCTCTACTTCATCTTGGCTATCTAGGCTAGCAAACTAGATACTCGAGTTGCCTCGGTTTTGAGGCGGGAGCCTGTATTACAAACTCTCAAGGTGGATCATTTTCGATGGGGGAGACCGGAGATCAAACTTGATCAAGGAAGCCGCGAGGAGCTTGGGACAGAGGTTGAAGACCGAAGGACACGGATCAATCGGTATAACCTCTCTAAACTTCTTTAAGATAACTAGTCTAGGGCTTATGGTTCGATCCGGGAATCGGGTTCTGTCAGCGCCGGTTTTTTAAAAGTTTTTGTTCCGCATTTGGCCACGGTTTGATGGCCGGGACGCTAGCGTAACCCAACAAAGAAATGAGCAAGGCATGTAGAGAAATGATGGCAGCCCCCTTTTTTTCAATCATCCAACAAAATATCTCATCTCATTTTACAATAAAATAAAGCCATGCCATACCTCTCTACATGCTTAACAATGTTCATGCCACCTCACCCCTTCCACCTCATTTCCCAAATGATTTTCTAAAAAGAAAATTAAATAATGAGGTGTAAAATCTTCTAGAAACTATTCCGTATAAATACAGAATACAACCTGGTATACGTATCGAAATACATATACGCGTATTCGTACAAAAATATGAATATCCAAGAGAGAAAATGAATAGTGAACAATAATACTAGAATACATATATAAAAATACATATATAAATTATTAAATCAAAAACTGATTTAATAATCTGGCTCAGTCCTAAGACGCTAGTATTATCAACCGTCCGATTAAAGTCTGTGCAGCATGTATACATATTTAATCGGACAGCTGTATGTACCAACATACGTCATCTACACCATATCGCCTGAACCATGAAAACCCTATGTATGGGACTCTAAAGACTCGTCAATATGCTGGCAGTGGGTTTAATCACAAGAACGTCAGCGACACTAGCTGTACGTAACGGCTACCCAGGTATTGAGCGAAAGGAAGGCCGACGAGCAAACTCATCAGTACCCCTAATGAGCCTGATAGTGACAATCTCCGTACAGTCCGGCCTATTCGTCTAAGAGTATCGCATATCGAGTCTAGGGGGTGGATGAAGTCAGACCCTTAATAACGCGATAATTCGTGTCGGTATGAAACCCATCAGCACCTGAAAAACTACTGATCCTAGATCAGTAATTCTCGAATACCTTGTCCAAGGATTTCTGGTGATGGCCACCTATGCACTACGCGACATCAACCCCTAATACCGGGAGAGACGAATCCCCGACGATCCGCTCACCGCCTCTATGTGGCTTGGGACTTGATTGAAAAGAAATTCTTGTTTGTGTAAATCGAATAAAACGAATAAATTTCTTTGTGTCGGTATTTAGAAAATTGAATAAAATTCACAATCAAAGAATTGTTTTGACCGCAATCAACTACGGTGTCGGATGTAGATTGTAAGTGAGTGCAGATCGTCCACATGGAAAGCGTAATTGTTCGTCTTTTGACTTAGATGAGTCGAAACTTTAAAGAAAAGAAAACAAAACAATTCATGATTTATATTTGAAGTTCAAGAATTAGAAAATATAGATCTAATAACAAGAAAAAGATAGAATCAAGAATTGAGAGTTTGATGATTTTTCCAACCAAATATCAAGAATCGAAATGAGGCTCGTAGGAATCGATCAGATCTATAGATGTGATGCAATCTCAAGATGACGTATTCTCATCCTTCGATGGATTGATACTAGATCGATGATGATCGACGAGAATTAGGGATTTCTAGTGAAACTAGGGTTTCATCATTTATCCCTTGTTCATTCGTCGATATCATTCACATTCTAGCCTCTAGTAAATTCAAGAAACGATCGTAGAACCCTAATTTCGAGCAATCACAATCAAGAAAGTATCGCAACGAAACTAGGTCATCGATTCTTGAACTTTCATCGATTCTTGAACTTGCTAGGGTTTACAAAACCCGTAGGACTTAAGAATCGTATTAATATTTGTTACATCATCATTCTATTGATCGTCTCGACTCCTCGACGAGCGGAGTTTTACTCAAACATCACAACAAGAACTACAATTACAAATTGAGATCGAATCATGATGCAAGAATTTAAAGAAAACAAGATTAAAGAATTTCACCTTTTATTTATATCAACAATTTCATTACATTCGCTCAAGAACTACAAGAGGAAGAACTCGATCGTCGATTTGGCTTCGCTCGGCTCCGTGAGTTGCAGATCGGCTTGGATCACTTGCTCGATTGGAGAGCGGCTCCGCTCCTAAAAGGTTGAAGGGCTTCTTGCTTGAGTTGGTACTCGGGAATCTTGGCTTTGGATTGGAATTAGGGTTAGGGTTTCGCACAAGTCTTGTCACTATACTTGTGGAAGAGGATGGTGTAAGAGATTTAGGAATGAGGAAGAACCACCACAACCCTTAGATCTAGGTTCCTATTTATAGACATCAAAACCCTAGATCTAGAATTTGAATTTTAAGTTTCCCTCCAAAAGTTTGTTGAGGAGATTTGAATTTCCCTCCAAAAGTTAGTTAGCTAGAGAGGCTTCTAGAAGAGGTTAGTTAGGAGGGAGCTTCTAGAAGAGGTTAGTTAGGAGCTTAATTAGGATTAGCTTAATTAATCATCTTTGCTGATCTGGCAGAAGCTTCGCGAAAATTCTGGAATTTGACATATGTGAAATGACTGTGGGCCTTGAGAGAAAAGTTTTGCACCAAACAATATTTGCTGACGTGGCACAACCGCCGCGGAACCGCGGCTCAAGCCGGCTCCCGCCGCGGTTCCGCGGCTCTTTGGTGGCTTTAGAGCTTGGTCTCTCTGAACTGGTCTTGGGCTGACAATTGGGCCTTTCTTTGATATGTTGATTTTTATATTTCCTTTTGAATTGCTACCAGATCTGAAATCATTGAGTTGGCTTATTTTTTGATCAGCTCTTTTGGCTTTGCTCCTGCAATTTCCTGCACAAATCCCGACACAAGTGTTGCGCAATACAGGGATGATGCGATGCCATGATAAACACACAATTTCCTCAGAAATGTCGGTTTTAGAGTCTAACACATGCAATCTGATATTTCAGGACTGTTTTACTAATATGTGAAATATGAGAACCGTACACTTCTAAATGAATGCAAATGATAGGGAAATTGCCGGTTAAAAGATGCAGTATTTTCGACTGATCAGGACTGTACCCAACTAAAACCTGTTTCCACGACTCCTTTAAGCCGTAGTAGGGTAGTAATCAAAGCACAGTGGGAACTCACACGAGACAAATGACGATCTCAGGTCGACAGACTAACCTGTACACATGTCACCTAGGAACTGCTATCTGAAAATAGGTATAATACCAACTAGCATGTTCCCGGCGAGTCCGTACAGTGTACTCATAACCCAATAAGCACCTGCATACTATCTTAGGTGACTAACTGACACCAATGGCTTGTGAGACCAGCCATCGCCCTCTTCGGGGTCTCGATAAGCATACACTAGTCTACTCTGGAGTACTGATGCCCAGTCTCGATACTCCCACGACTAGGGACATTTAAGGATGTGCTTATAGACCACCCATCTCCCACGTATATGATCGCCATCATAATGCTGGTAGTCAAGAAACAATCCTATGGGCTCTATCAACATGTAATAGTGATCTGTAATGCCACCTAATGCTGTACATGATGATAAAGATAAACCAGATAGCATACTATCATCTCGAATAAGACCGTTCTACCGGTATAGGTCCTCTCTCAATCATCACAATCGCGTGCCTGTGATTCAATAATTGACTTGAGGGCACTATAGCCAACAATCTCCCACTTGCACTTAAGGCTAATTATTGCGGTGTCGCATACTCACAACCCTTGTGATACCGAACACCCAACTTCTCTACTAATCAGTCTCGCAAAGCCCGTTTGCGAAACTATTGCGTTCGAGAAATAGCCTCAGTGGGTGGATCCGCTCCAGTGTTTCTATCTTTATCTCTCTATATCTCAACTTCGCGGAGAAAGACTATCTCCCGAAATTAGCAATACCTGTCTTAGAATTTGTTTGGATATCTGATGGGACCTAGTTCACAAATGAACTCCAAATACAACAGACTTCTTAGACTGTATCATCCACTGAATTTAATCAGTACCCTGCACCATGCCTTCCTCAGTATCCACTTGGACCACCTGTCCAATATACTGTCCCTCAAAAAGGGGAAAACTATAACTCTGACAGTCACTCTGTCATCCAGGTCACCTTGGAAGCCTGAAATGATAACCGTCTCCCGAAGGAGGCTGCCGTTACCATATCCCTAGAACATCCACTTATGTTCATAATTGCTTCCCAACGTTTCTCCAGGATTGGATTAATATATATGCTTATTGCAGCTAGTGCAAAAGAAATATCTGGTGTTGTACTTGACATCTCATGATTGACTCAATTTCCTAAGCAAGTGATATGCCAATAATGCAAATCCCTCTCTCCTTTAGTCTGAAAGACATCCTTTAGAGAGGGTGACTCCATCACCTGCAGGTACACCACCATGCCAGGAGTCGACCATTCTAAAACACCTTTAGAATAATGTCAAAGTACCTAGATTGGGACACTTCCCAAATCTAGATCTAAAACCATAGATATAGTAATCAGAAACCCTGATATTATATCCATATCCTATGTGGAGAAACAACTTTGTGACAACCATAGTATAACCGATCGTAGTATAAGAATTTCACTTCCTATAAAGTGCATGTCATCCAAATACCTGAACATCACTCTCTACTACCTTCTTACCATATCCATCTCCTATTCTGATGAAGTCAAGACCTATGACTGTCACATCAAAAATAGATGATCTATTTCCGCTATACCTGCTTTAGTCTATAAATAGACATAAGCTATTTGCTCTCTATGCTTCCGCTGCTCCCACTGACTACAACAACCCTCTGGCAGATTCATATACACGTGCACTTCTAATGCTAGTTTAGAACGACGTTATACTAATCTTCCTACCGGGTCTTATAGTCTTGAACAACAGCAATAGCAAGTCTGGGTAAACAAGAACCTCCCTGTCACCGTCTCTGAGAAGACCAAAGTACCTCTCGGGTGCCTGAGGTTACCCACCAAATCCGCGGAGTGGTTAATGGAATGTCGAATCTAATTGAATCTTTAGCTTTTACTAAATTTTCAGTAATCGTTTGTGGTTCTGGAATCACTTCCAGTTCTACCATACTCCCACTATCGTTTTCTGAAAAGAATCCATTTTACTAAAACCGGTGGCGAGTCAAGAACAATATAACTATTGATCTTCCTGATGGTAGAAAGTTAACCCTCGTCAAAGCCCGGGATAACCCACAAACTGCTATTACTGAAACGTGCCTTGAATTTATCCGGATTCTGGTTTTAATCATCAGCTGGACAACTCTCTATACCTTAACATCTTTAAGATATAAATTGATTCTATATACCATATAGAAACAAAGGCACAAATTTAATTGGAACCAGATTCAAAATCATGCAGCTGTCTCCAGTGCATATCAACCAAATGGAAGGAGGCCAAACAACATTACTCATCTAGAAGTGCATCCATATATGAGTAACCTGAAAGAGAAGCAAGTTCTCAGAACCATTACTTATAACGGAATACTTAGCACAAGTATCTACACCTTCGACTACCTCGAAGAATCCTGATACTTCCAACAAATGGTTCTCTACTTTATTCTTATACCTATATCTTCTCAATATCTGGACCTTGTATTTCAACGAAACACTTGTCTAAAACTAGAGAAGTCATGAGTAAGCAGAATATAGTATGAGTACCAACCCCTTTGTCCTAACGGACACCGGACAATATACAATACTTTGTATAATCCCCCTGAGTTCAACAACTCAAACCCTGTGGGTCGTAAGTTGAAAACTGAGCTATGGTTAAGAAGAACTACACCGCTGTTAAATGCACCTTACCTAATTACCAACTGATATAGGTAAATGTTGTAAGTCCACGGTAGCACCCCGGCCGTCTAACAGACGCCAAATGCGGAACAAAAACTTTTTACAACTGGCGCTATCGCGTATTATAACCCGGATCTGCCATTAAAGCTAAACTAATAGAATACAAAGGGGGTAGAAAGGTTATACCGAACGATCCGAGTCCTTCGGTCTTCAACCATCATCTCACGCTTGTTGCAGCTGCTCCGATCTCCTGAATCTCCGGTCTCGTCGTCCAGGTGGCACCACGTCGACAGATCTTTAAACGGGCTCCCGCCTCTGAACCGAGGCAACTCGATCGTCAAGTTTGCTAAAAGAGACGACCAAGATGAAGTAGAGAATGAGTAGAACACTTTGTCTTGTTATGTCCAAAGTCACGGATGAACGGTTATGGATGTTGCCTTTTGGATCGGGTGAAATGAGAAAGAGGCTATCTAATTTTCATGAACCCGAATCTATCATAATCTTTTTTCTAGTGAACAACAACCATGAGCCAAGAGAGGGGGGGAGGCCGGCCACTTATAGGAGAGGAAGGAGGTGAGTGTAGGAGGGGGAAGGTGACTACAAAGGAAAAGATCAACAACAAATATCTTAGCACCAAGTATGAATGCATTAAAAGCAAACCAATCACAATTAACCTAGTCACCTTGTCATTAATTGCACCTTTAATGACCTAATGACTCACAAGCCTAGTCACCCTCTCTAGAACCTTCTAGAACACTGACTCACCTCATCAAGAATAGATAAATCCGCATTTAGCCGACTGTTAAATACGGCTGATAGAAAACTGGAAACTGGCAACTTTCAAAAGTGATCCTGAAACGAATCTCAGGATAACCCCGTATCAGTATAAACATACCCGCATTTGTATTACAACTGAATACAAATGCAACTGAGACAAAGATATTATATCTACACAGTATAATACTCGGATCCGGCTTAAACCAAAGCTGACCAGTATTATCTGTCCAAAAAACGACACGTGCGAAAACGCACGTGCTTTTTCCGAACCTTGCCATAAACCCATACGGCCTCTACAACATTTCGCTCGAACTTGGGAAAGTGTCTGTGGGGGACTCTAATGACTCATCAACACACTGACACTGGGTATAACCCCTAGCACGTCAGAGGTACAAACTGTACGTAACGGTTTGCCTATGTATTTATTGGAAGGGAAGCCGACGAGCGAACTCATCCATAAACCCTACTGAGCCTGACAGTGACAATGTATATACAGTCCGGTCCATTCGTCTAAAGAGTATCGCATATCGAGTCTAGGGGGGTGGATAAAGTCAGACCCCTAATAACGCGATAAATCGTGTCGGCATGAAGCCCATCACCACCTGAGAAACTACTGATCCAAATCAGTAATTCTCTACTACCTCGGCCGAGGGTTTCTAGTGATGGCCACCCCTGCACTGCGCGACATCAACCCCCAATACCGGGAGAGACGAATCCCCGACGATCCGCTCACTTGCCTCCAATGTGGCTCGGGACTGTACCCAACTAAAACCTGTTTGCACAACTCCCTTGAGCGTGGTAGGGTAGTAATCTAAGCACAGTGGGAACTCACACGAGACAAATGACGATCTCAGGTCGATGAACTAATCAGTACACATGTCACCAGGGAACTGCTATCTGACGATATGTATAATACCAACTAGCAGGTTCCCGGCGAGTCCTGTCCGGTGTACTCATAACTCATTGAGCACCTGTATACATCTTAGGTGATCCTACTGACACCAATGGCTTGTGAGACCGGCCATCGCCCCTCGTCGGGGTCTCGACTGTATACACTAGTCTACTCTGGAGTATCGATGCCCTGTCTCGAAACTCCCACGACTAGGGACACTTTAAGGATGTGCTTACAGACCCCAGCTCCCACGTATATGATCGCCATCATACTGCTGGTAGTCAAGCAAGAATCCTATGGGCTCTATCATCATGCAATAGTGAACTAAAGCATGTATACGATAATAAAGACAAACCAGATAGCATACTATTATCTCGAGTAAGACTGTCATATCGGTATAGGTCCTGCCTCAATCATTGCAATCACGTACCTGCGATCCAATAATTGACTTTGAGGGCACTATCTCCAACAATCTCCCACTTGCACTCAAGGCTAATTATTGCGATGTCGCATACTCACAGCCCTTGTGATACCGAACATCCAACTCCTCTACTAATCAGTTTCACAAAGCTAGTTTGTAAAACTCTTGTGTTCGATAAATAGCCTCAGTGAGTGGATCCGCCCTGATGTTTTTATCTATATCTCTTTTAATCTCAAGTTCGCGGAGAAAACCATCTCCCGAATCGAGTAATACCTGTCTTAGAATATGTCTGGATATTAGATGGGACCTAGTTCATAAATGAACTCCAAATCCAAAATTCTTAGACCGTATCGATAACTAAACCTAATCAGTATTCAGCACCATGCCTCCCACAGTATCCTCTTGGACCACCTGTCCATAATACTGTCTCTCGTCAGAGGGAAAACTATTACTGTGACAATCACTCTGTCATCCATGTCACCTTGGAAGCCTGGAATGATAACCGTCTCCCGAAGGAGCCTGCCGTCATCAAATCCGTAGAACACGCACTTATGTTCTAAAACTACTTTCTTATGTTTCTTCAGGATTGGATTAATATAAACTTATCGCATCAAGTGCAAAAAAAATATCTGGTGTGGTACTTGACATCTCATGATTGGCTCAATTGCCTAAGCAAGTGATCTGCCAATCATGCACATCCCTCTCTCCTTTAGTCTGTAAGACACCTTTAGAGAGGGTGACTCCATCACCTGCAGGTACACCACCATGCCAGTAGTCATCTATTCTAAAAACTATTAGAATACTGTCAAAGTACCCACATTGGGAAACTACCCAAATCTAGATCTAAAACCGTAGATCTAGTAACCAGAATGTCAGATATTATATCCATATCCTTTGTGGAGAAACAACTGTGTGACGATCAAAGTACAACCGATCGTAGTATAGGAATTTTACTTCCTACTCTATGTATGTCATCCAAATACCAGGACATCACACCTTACTACCATCTCAACAGATCCATCCCCTATTCTGATGAAGTCAAAGCCATGACTGTCTCATCAAAATTAGATGATCTATCTCCGCTATAACTGCTGAAGTCTATAAATAGACATAAGCTACTTGTCCACTATACTTCCGCTTCTCCCACCGACTACGATAACCCTCTGGCAGAATAATATCTACGTACACTTCTAAAGCTAGTTTAGAAGGACGTCATACTTATCCTTTGGCCGGGTCCCATAGTCTGGAACAGTAGTAGTGTCAAGTCTGGGTAAACAAGAACCTCCCTGTCACTGTCCTTGAAGCTACCGGAGTACCTCTCGGGTGTCTGAGGTTACCCACTATATCTGCGGAGTGGCTATTGGAATGTCAAACTTGATTGAATATATAGGTCGTATTAAATTTTTCCGTAATCGTTTGCGGTTCTGGAATCACTTCCACTTCTACCATACTCCCACTACTGTTTTCTTAAAAAATTCCATTTTAATAAAACTGTGGCGAGTCTAGAACAATATCACTATTGATATTCCAGATGGTAGAAATGTCAACCATCGTCAAAGCCAAGGTCAACCCACAAACTGCCATTACAGAAATGTGCCTTGATTTATCCAGTGTCTGGTTTTAAGCATAAGCTGGACAACTCCCTGTATCGTAACATCGTTAGGATATGAACCATTCTATATCCAATATAGAAACAGAGGCACTAATTTAATTGGAACCAGATTCAAATCATGCAGCTGTCTCCAGTGCATAACAACTTAATGGAGAGAGGCTAATCAGCATTACTCAACTTAGGAATCCATCCAATTATGAGTAACCTGAAAGAGAAACAAGTTTCTCAAAACCATTACTATCATCATCTGAATACCAATCACAAGAATCTATATCTTCGATCTCTTTGAAGAATCCCGATACTTGTGACATCTGGTTCTCTACTTTATTCTTATACCCATAACTTCTCAAAACTTAGACATTGTATTTCTGCGAAACACTTGTCTAAGAACTAGAGAAGTCATAAGTAAACAGAACATAGTATGAGGACCTACCCCTTTGTCCTGACGGACACTGGACAACATACAATACTCTGTATAAGTCAGTTGAGTTGAATAACTCATAACCTGTGCATCGCAGGTTGAAAACTGTACCCAGGAGATTTCCTCAAATATCACCAATTACAATGAATTCCGATATAATGAGGATGATCACCTAATTCCTAATAACTTACTCCCGCTCATTATCTATAAAACTATACAGATATGAGAATGAAATCTGGTAAATACATACCCTGGAGTAAGTATGTAATCGGGAAATCAGTTTACAATTAACAATGCGCAGTTAAACTGAAACATGAAAATGTTTCGTAGGGGTATTCTGGTATTCTTAGTAATGCCTCTTCCATAATCCAATTCATGACTATAACCGTATATTTCTTTGCCATCTCTCCAAATCCCTTTATTTGTCTTTAGTCGTTACCTTCTGTACACTATCGTTAGGCTAAATGGTTTTCTTTCTTCCCTACCATTCGGCACCAGCCTATGGTTTGGAAGAAGACTATCCAGTAAGCATAATAGGTGTACCCTCCTAATCCTAGGAGTACTCGCAACTTGAGATAAGGTGATGATAAAAGACAACTGAATAATACATTATTCTATTTCTCCCGAACTGGGAAAAAAACAAAGGTGAAATAGGAGTAGCGATGAAGTACGCGGTTTGGTCGTGAATGATAACAGTCGCAATTTACTTTGCCCTCTTTCTAATCCATTTTATTTTGTCTTTACATATTACCTTCTGCACACCCTACTTAGGCTAATTGGTTTTCTTCATTCCCTACCTTTCGGCACCAGCCTATAGTTTGGAATAAGACTATCCAATATGCGTAATAGGTGTACTCTCCTAAACGAAGGAGCTCTCACAACCCGAGAGAAGGTCATAATAAAAGACAACTGAATAAACTAATTTTATTTCTCCTGAACCTGGATCCATCCTCGAAGAAGTCCCTTCGAGTTCGTATATAACCATACGATGGATCTATCCAATGGAAGTGGATATCCGTAGTGATACGGGGTGTTCTGAGAAATGCAAAGGGTAAAAGAAGGAGCGGCAATGACTTATGCAACTTGGACAATCCAAAAGCCAGTATTTTAAGAAGGTTCGGTCAACTTGGTCACTGAGTCATAGTCTAGGGTCGGTCAAAGGTCGCTGCCAAAAAGAGAGAGAAAAGAAACACTCTGCGTGCACTCCAACCTAGATCAGAATGGTTATCACTTTATCTAATCAGGAAACCTCCCACTGTAATCTCAAATTCTCCTCCAAACCTGAAAGAAGAATTAGTCGGGATCACCCGAGGAGTAAACCAACTCATCAGTGAGAATCGGGATCCAACTATCATCGCATGATAACTTGATGGAAGCCACTCAAGTTATCACACTCCAGAAGGTATGCTCATGCCTGGCAAGTTTGCTGTATGTTTGAAACTCCCGATGTAATTTTTGCCCCATGCTCTTATAACCTTGGCGTTGGTCAAAATGTCATAAGTCACATGCCAAGTTCTACCCGTCATTGTCCAGGTTAATTTGAACCCGCCCGCACATGCCCCTGACGTTGGCTAAATGGCAGAACGACTGTCCCAAACCAACTCATCTATCTATGCAACAAATGAAATACCCCAGCAGCTACCAAACACTATGCCCTGGCGTTGTGTTGGAGATAGTGCCCTCAGAGTCAATTATTGGATCACCGGCACGTGATTGCAATGATTGAGGGAGGACCTATCCCGGTAGAACAGTCTTACTCGAGATGATAGTATGCTATCTGGTTTATCTTTATCATCGTGTACTGCTTTAGGCGACCTGACATGTCGCTATTGCACGTTGATAGAGCCCCTAGGATTCTTGCTTGACTTCCAGCAGTATGAGGGCGATCATATAAGTGAGAGCTGGAGTCTATAAGCACATCCTTAAAAGGTCCCTAGTCGTAGGAGTTTCGAGACAGGGCATCGATACTCCATTAGTAGACTAGTGTATACAGTCGAGACCCCGACGAGGGGCGGTGGCCGGTCTCACAAGCCACTGGTGTCAGTTGGTTCACCTAAGATGTATACAGGTGCTCATTGGGTTATGAGTACACCGGACAGGACTCGCCGGGAACATGCTAGTTGGTCTTATACCTGACGTCAGATAGCAGTTCCCAGGTGACATGTGTACAGGTTAGTTCATCGACCTGAGGATCGTCATTTGTCTCGTGTGAGTTCCCACTGTACTTTGATTACTACCCTACCACGGCTCAAAGGAGTCGTGCAAACAGGTTTTAGTTGGGTACAGTCCCGAGCCACATGGAGGCAGTGAGCGGATCTTCGGGGGTTTCGTCTCTCCCGGTATTGGGGGTGAGGTCGCGCTGTGTCTAGGAGAGCCATTACACGAAGACCTTGGCCAAGGCAGGAGATTTACTGGTAGGTATTCCAGTAGTATCTCAGGGTGTTCTGGGCTACACTCCGACACGACTTGTACCGCTTTTGGGGGTCTGACTTTTACCAACCCCCTAGGCCCGCCATGCGATGCTCATAGACGAACGGACCGGACTGTACGGATATTGTCACTGACAGGCTCAGTTGGGTGTCGGGGTGAGCTTCCTCATCGACGTCCCTTTTAGTCAATAGCTGGTGGCCCGTCACGTATTGGCTTATACCTCTGACGTGCTAGTGGTTAAATCCACAGCCATAGTATTGACGAGTCTTTAGAGTCCACCACACTTTCAGTTACTCAAGCTTTCGGGCGAAACGCTGTAGAGGCCGTATGGAGATATGGCAGGGTCCGATCAGATACGTGCGGTATTGCACGGATCAGGATCGGACGGTTTGTACTAGTAGCTGTATAGATATATGGCAGGGTTCGATCAGATACGTGCGGTATTGCACGGATCAGGATCGAACGGATTTTACTAGCCGGCTTTGGTTTAAGCCGGTCCTAGTTTAGTACAGTGTAGATTCTGTCTCATTGCATTTGTATCCGGACGGAATACAGATGCGGGTGTGTATGCACTGTGTGGGGTTATCCTGTAATTTATTACGGGACCAGTTTTCTGGAGTTGCCAGTTTGCTTTCCGTTCCGGCCGGTTTTCCTTTGTTCTTTCCCGGCCGGACTTTTCCGATGGAGGGGGTTATTTGCAATTATGCAAATAACTTTAGTGGAGGGGTTTTATTGCATAAAGATTGATTATGATAGCTTTCATTATCTTTTGCACCATTCTTGCTTTGACTTGTGATTTGAGTGGGTATGGTTTGATGAAAGTGCAAGCATGGTTGTATGTTTTCTTGTCCCTTGATGTGGTCACCCCTTCTTCACTCCTACACTCACCTCCCTTCATGCTTCATATCATTCCTCCACCATTCTTTTTGCATGAGATTATTCATTCATTCAAGAGAGGAAAGAAAGAACACTAGAGAGAAGAAAAAGAATGAGAGGGTTCATCTTTATTTTGTGAGGAATTCTTCATCTCCTTCTTCTTCTTGTTATGGAAAAATGAAAGCACCATTTTTCCTAACCCCATTCCTCCATCAAGGCAACTACAAACCCCAAATGAGACTAGCATGATCTACTACACATTCCTACAGCAAATCTTGGACGCGTCGATTCGCCAGCTTCGCGCCCGAGTTGCCTCGGTATTGAGGTGGGAGCCCGTAAAAGCTACAGGCGATGTGGTGCCCCTTTCCGACGAGGAGGAGACGGACGGAGATCCCGCGAGGAGATCGGAGTGGAGATGAAGACCGGAGGACTTGGATCGTCGGTATATCTCTAACCCATTCTCTTTAGTTGCTAGAATAAGTTTAATGGCACGATCCGGGGTTTAGTGCGCGGTGGTGCCGGTTTTGCAAAGTCCGCAAAAATTTAAGTTATTCACCGTTTCCGCATTCCGGCGTCGGATTGACGGCCGGGGCGCCGCCGTGCACTTACAGTGGTATCAGAGCCTCGCCATTAACATAGTCTAGCTTTGTGTAATGTGTTTTACGTTTCCGATCGAACAAAATCCCGAAAACACGTATTTCATGCACATCAGTTTCTGTCGAATTTTTTTTAAGTCCAAAAATTTTTCTGGTGGTCTCAGAATGATGTGCAGGGAAATCTAAGCACACTGTAAAAATTTGGTACCACGATCCCTCCATACCGCCGCGGAAGCGCGGCCTGACCCCTGCTTAGGCCGCGCTTCCGCCGCGGAAACAACTGTTCACCCCCCCAAATTTGTGCAGTGTGTTCCTGAATGAGAAATGTGGTTTCTGGAATATTAAAATTGGGCCCAGGTTTTCTGTGGTTGCTACAGTTTTGTTAGGGGGCTCACTTGTTAAATGTTTGATCGATCGGAATATTTTAAACACATTTTTCACAGTATTTACATTATATCTGCGACCGTGAATGTCACTCGATCGGTAAATCCGGTCTAACTGCTATAGCCCGGTTAGACGGATTTGCGAACGTGACTTTCACGTTGATGTTCTATGTTTATGCTGTGATGTTGCGGATCGGTCGTGGGGGTAGCCTGGATGCAATGCTAGTACTGTTGTGGTTGTATTATGTACATTTGATATTGCGGGGCGAGCGTCCGACATGTGGACTGCCGTCACTGCCTGATTGTATTATTCTTTTGGGGCACGACCTGGTTGCGGTCGATGTACCCGGTGTATGTATATTTTACTTTCTGTACTAGGATTACCCCGCGGTGGGGTGCACGGATAGCCGGGTCCTGGAGGGCAACAAGCCCGCATCTCATGGCATTGGGACGGAGGGGGCTTCGCTCTGGGATTGGCAGGCTATTCGCCGCACTCGTAGGGGGTACAGGTTGACCCAGGAGGGGTGCCCAAGTTGCCGGATTCCGTGGAGTGCTGGGTGGTCCATTCACGGAGCTGAAGGGGGCTGCCTCGCTTCAGGTTTTGGCGGGTGACTTGCCGCGCCCGTAGGGGTCTAGGATTTCATTGCACAGGCTATCCACACGACCAGGGGAACGTCGGGTTTCAGTAGTGGCTCTGTGAAACCCGGGGATCCCAGATATCTGTATTGTTCTGTGATGCTGTACATTTCTGTGATGTTGCATTTCTTTTCACGCCTTGAGCGAAATATAATATATTGGTATATATATTAGTAGATGTTGTATATGTTTTACATCCGCACTAGTCCAGTCCCCGCTCTGTCGTTAGTTAGCTAACCTAACGGGTAATGACGGGACCCAGTGGCGAATGCGGATGGCATATACGTACGTCAGTATATTTTCGTTCTTTGTGGTGTGATCAATTGATGGGACTGCATTGATTCGGATCAATGCAAGTTTAAAACAAACCTAATCTGATGTTGTTGGAACACTTTTCAAAAAGCTGTTATTGCAAGGACGTTCACTTTTGTTTTGCATCGTGGTATTCATTTGGAATATCCTGCTCCTCAGTCGACGAGGCAAGGGCCGAGATCCCTTCACCGGGAGTGACCCCTTGGACAGAAGTTTGCGTCAGGGCATTAACTTCACTATAGCCGATTACTTTTGCTTTGCACCGTGGTATTCAGTTGGAATATCCTGCACCCCATTCTACGGGGAAAGAGCCGAGATCCCTTCACCGGGAGTGACCTCTTTAGTAAAGGTTTTCGTCACTATATTTTTAAAAGCTATCCGTTCCTTCAACGATATCAAGTTCACTACGTTAAAGGTTTTCGCCAGAAACTATTCGTAGCCCTCCGTCGTTTCATATGGGTAGTCAATAGTATTCAAGCTGTGTTTGTTGGCCTTAGTCAAGGCACAGTGTTTGGTAGCTATTGGGTATTCATATGCTGCATAGATAGATGCGTTGGTTTGGGACAGTCGTATAGCCTTGTTGGCCTTAGTCAAGGGCTTGTACGGGTGGATTCAAATCAACCTGGACAATGACGGGTAGAACTTGACATGTGACTTATGATTTGTTGGCCTTAGTCAAGGTCATAAGAGCATGGGGTAAAAATCACATCGGGAGTTTCAAAAGTACTGAAACTTGCCAGATATGCGCATACCTTCTGGAGTGTGATACCGTGAGTGGATTCCGTCACGTTATCATGCAATGATAGTTGGATCCCGATTCCCACTGATGAGTTGGTTTACTCCTCGGGTGACCCCGACTAATTCTTCTTTCAGGTTTGGAGGAGAATTTGAGGTACAGTGGGAGGTTTCCAGATTAGATAAATTGGTAACCATTCTGATCTAGGATAGAGTGCACGCTGAGTGTTTCTTTTCTCTCTCTTTGGCAGCGACCATTGACCCGACCCTAAGATTATGACTCAGTGACCAAGTTGACCGAACCTACTTAACACTGGCTTTTGGATTGTCAGAGTTGCAGACCTCATTGCCACTCCTACTTTTACCCTTTTCTCCAGGACACCCCGTATTACTACGAACGTCCACTTCCATTGGACAAAACCATCGTATGGTTAGATACGAACTCGAAAGAATTTATTCGAGGATGGTTTCCGGTTCTGGAGAAAACGGATAGGATTATTCAGTTGTCTTTCCTTTTCACCCTCTCTCAGGTTGCGAGTACTCCTTAGTTTAGGAGTAGTACACCTATTATGCAAATTGGATAGTCTTCTTCCAAACCATAGGCTGGTGCCGACCGGTAGGGAATGAAGAAAACCAGTTAGCCTAAGCGGTGTACAGAAGGTATTAAGTTCAGACAAAGCAAGGGATTAGTAAGAGGGCAAAGTAAATTGCAACAGATATTCACGACCAAACCATGTATTCCTTCGCCAATCCTAAATCACCTTTGTATTTCTCCAGGACACTCCGTATCATTACGAAGATCCCATTTTATTGGATAATCCATCGTATGGTTATATACGAACTCGAAAGGAACTTGTTCCAGTTCGGGGATGGATCCTGGTTCAGGAGAAATAGGAATAAAGTACATTCAGGTGTCTTTTATCTTCACCTTCTCTCGCGTTGCGAGTGCTCCTAGGATTAGGACAGTACACCCTTTATGCTTTTTGGATAGTCTTCTTCCAAACCATAGGCTGGTGCCGAACGGTAGGGAAGGAAGAAAACCATTTGGCCTAAAGGGGTGTACAGAAGGTAATGACTAAAGACATATGAAGGGATTTGGAGAGGTGGCAAAGAATTATACGGTTATAGTTGTGAATCTGGATAATGGATGAGGCATTACTAGGAATACCAGAGTACCCCAACGAAACATTTCAATGTTTCAGTTTCACTGTGTACTGTTAATGGAAAACTGATTTCCCGATTAGACACTTACTCCAGGGTATGTATTTACCAGGTATGATTCTCACATCTGTATGGTTTTACAGATGATGAGTGGGAGTAAGTTATTGGGAATTGGGTGATCATCCTCATTGTATCGGGATTCGTTTGAATCAGTGATATTTGAGGAAATCACCTGGGCTGTTTGCTGGTCGGCAAATATTTGGTTTTGAATATCCGCTGTTATGCACCAATTTCAAATTGATATATCTGTACGTCTATTTTCATAGAGTGAGATATACCTTTTGATATTATGTCGATGACATTTACCTATATCAGTGGATGGTTAGGTCAGGAGCATTAAACAGCGGTGTAATTCTTCTTAACCATAAGTACAGTTTTCAACCTACAACACACAGTGAAAGAGTTGTAAGACTCAAGGGACTCATACAGAGTATTGTATGTTGTCCAGGGTCCGTCAGGACAGAGGGGTTGGTCCTCGTACTATATTCGGTTTACTTATGACTTCTCTAGTTTTTAGACAAGTGTTTCGTGGAACCACAGGGTCTGAATTTTGAGAAGTTATAGGTATTTGAATAAAGTAGAGAACCAGGTGTTGCAAGTATCGGGATTCTTCAAAGTGATCGAAGATGTAGATACTTGTGTATGGTATTCAGTTGATAGTAATGATAAAGAGAAATTACTTCTCTTTCAGGTTACTCATAATTGGAAGTATTCCTAAGTTGAGTAACGCTGATCGACCTCCTTCCATTTAGTTGACATGCACTGAAGATAGTTGCATGATTTGAATCTGGTTCAATTAAATCAGTGCCTCTGGTTCTATATTGGATGTAGAACAGTTCATATCTTAACGTTGTTAAGGTACGGGGAGTTGTCCGGCTTATGCTTAAAACCAGACACTGGACAACTCAAGGCACGTTTCTGTAATGGCTGTTTGTGGGTTGACCCAGGCTATGACGCGGGTTGATTTTCTACCATCTGGATGAACAATAGCAATATTGTTCTAGACTCGCCACAGTTTTATTAAAAATGGATTTTTTCAAAAACAGCAGTGGGAGTATGGTAGAACTGGAAGTGATTCCAGAACCGCAAACGATTACTGAAGATTTGATAAGGAACCTAAAGATTCAATCTGAATTGACATTCCATTGGCCACTCCGCAGATAAGGTGGGTAACTTCAGGCACCCGAGAGGTACTTCGGTAGCCTCAAGGACGGTGACAGGGAAGTTCTTGTTTACCCACACTTGCCATTGTTGTTCCAGGCTGCGAGACCCGGCAGGAGGATGAGTATAGCGTCGTTCTGAACTAGCTTCAGAAGTGTACGTGTATATGACTCTGCCAGAGGGTTGTCGTAGTCAGTGGGAGCAGCGGAAGCATTGGTGGACATCAGGCTTGTGTCTATTTATAGACTAAAGCAGATGTAGCGGAGATAGATCATCCATTTCTGATGTGACAGTCATAGGTTTGATGTCATCAGAATAGGGGATGGATCTGTTGAGAAGGTAGTAGGAAGTGATATTCCTATACTACGATCGGTTATACTTTGGTCGTCACACAGTGGTTTCTCCACAAAGGACTTGGACATTATATCAAACATACTGGTTACTAGATCTATGGTTTTAGATCTAGATTTGGGTGATTTCCCAATCAGGGTACTTTGACAGCATTCTAAGAGTATTTAGAATGGACGACTCCTGGCACGGTAGTGTACCTGCAAGTAATGGAGTCGCCCTCTCTAAAGGTGTCTTTTAGACTAAAGTAGAGAGGGATGTGCATGATTGGCAGATCACTTGCTTAGGCAATTGAGTCAATCATGAGATGTCAAGTACCACACCAGATGTTGTTCTTGCACTAGATGCAATAAGTTGATATTGATCCAATCCTGGAGAAACAGTCGGAAGCAGTTTTAGAACATAAGTGGCTGTTCTAGGGATATGATAACGGCTGCCTCTTTTAGGAGACGGTTATCATTCCAGGCTTCCAAGGTGACCTGGACGACAAGGAGGTTGTCAGAGTTATAGTTTTTCCCTCTGACGAGGGGCAGTATTTTGGACAGGTGGTCCAAGGCAATACTGAGGGTGGCATGGCGCAGGATACTGATTAAGTTCAGTTGACGATACAGTCTAAGAAGTTTGGATTTGGAGTTCATTTATGAGCTATGTCCCATCAGACATCCAGATACATTCTAAGGCAGGTATTGCTCATTTCGGGAGATGGCTTTCTCCGCGAACTTGAGATATAGAGAGACATAGAAAGAAACATCAAGGCGGATCCACTCACTGAGGCTATTCCTCGAACGCAATAGTTTCACAAACGGTTTTTGTGAGACTGACTAGTAGAGGAGTTGGGTGTTCGGTATCACACGGGCTGTGAGTATGCGACATCGCAATAATTAGCTTTGAGTGCAAGTGGGAGATTGTTGGAGATAGTGCCCTCAGAGTCAATTATTGGATCACCGGCACGTGATTGCAATGATTGAGGGAGGACCTATCCCGGTAGAACAGTCTTACTCGAGATGATAGTATGCTATCTGGTTTATCTTTATCATCGTGTACTGCTTTAGGCGACCTGACATGTCGCTATTGCACGTTGATAGAGCCCCTAGGATTCTTGCTTGACTTCCAGCAGTATGAGGGCGATCATATAAGTGAGAGCTGGAGTCTATAAGCACATCCTTAAAAGGTCCCTAGTCGTAGGAGTTTCGAGACAGGGCATCGATACTCCATTAGTAGACTAGTGTATACAGTCGAGACCCCGACGAGGGGCGGTGGCCGGTCTCACAAGCCACTGGTGTCAGTTGGTTCACCTAAGATGTATACAGGTGCTCATTGGGTTATGAGTACACCGGACAGGACTCGCCGGGAACATGCTAGTTGGTCTTATACCTGACGTCAGATAGCAGTTCCCAGGTGACATGTGTACAGGTTAGTTCATCGACCTGAGGATCGTCATTTGTCTCGTGTGAGTTCCCACTGTACTTTGATTACTACCCTACCACGGCTCAAAGGAGTCGTGCAAACAGGTTTTAGTTGGGTACAGTCCCGAGCCACATGGAGGCAGTGAGCGGATCTTCGGGGGTTTCGTCTCTCCCGGTATTGGGGGTGAGGTCGCGCTGTGTCTAGGAGAGCCATTACACGAAGACCTTGGCCAAGGCAGGAGATTTACTGGTAGGTATTCCAGTAGTATCTCAGGGTGTTCTGGGCTACACT
Source organism: Agapanthus africanus (assembly GCA_030015575.1). NCBI lineage: Eukaryota > Viridiplantae > Streptophyta > Magnoliopsida > Asparagales > Amaryllidaceae > Agapanthus > Agapanthus africanus. The sequence continues at coordinate 460,745,110 of JASDDO010000014.1, read as the reverse complement.
CCGACACGACTTGTACCGCTTTTGGGGGTCTGACTTTTACCAACCCCCTAGGCCCGCCATGCGATGCTCATAGACGAACGGACCGGACTGTACGGATATTGTCACTGACAGGCTCAGTTGGGTGTCGGGGTGAGCTTCCTCATCGACGTCCCTTTTAGTCAATAGCTGGTGGCCCGTCACGTATTGGCTTATACCTCTGACGTGCTAGTGGTTAAATCCACAGCCATAGTATTGACGAGTCTTTAGAGTCCACCACACTTTCAGTTACTCAAGCTTTCGGGCGAAACGCTGTAGAGGCCGTATGGAGATATGGCAGGGTCCGATCAGATACGTGCGGTATTGCACGGATCAGGATCGGACGGTTTGTACTAGTAGCTGTATAGATATATGGCAGGGTTCGATCAGATACGTGCGGTATTGCACGGATCAGGATCGAACGGATTTTACTAGCCGGCTTTGGTTTAAGCCGGTCCTAGTTTAGTACAGTGTAGATTCTGTCTCATTGCATTTGTATCCGGACGGAATACAGATGCGGGTGTGTATGCACTGTGTGGGGTTATCCTGTAATTTATTACGGGACCAGTTTTCTGGAGTTGCCAGTTTGCTTTCCGTTCCGGCCGGTTTTCCTTTGTTCTTTCCCGGCCGGACTTTTCCGATGGAGGGGGTTATTTGCAATTATGCAAATAACTTTAGTGGAGGGGTTTTATTGCATAAAGATTGATTATGATAGCTTTCATTATCTTTTGCACCATTCTTGCTTTGACTTGTGATTTGAGTGGGTATGGTTTGATGAAAGTGCAAGCATGGTTGTATGTTTTCTTGTCCCTTGATGTGGTCACCCCTTCTTCACTCCTACACTCACCTCCCTTCATGCTTCATATCATTCCTCCACCATTCTTTTTTGCATGAGATTATTCATTCATTCAAGAGAGGAAAGAAAGAACACTAGAGAGAAGAAAAAGAATGAGAGGGTTCATCTTTATTTTGTGAGGAATTCTTCATCTCCTTCTTCTTCTTGTTATGGAAAAATGAAAGCACCATTTTTCCTAACCCCATTCCTCCATCAAGGCAACTACAAACCCCAAATGAGACTAGCATGATCTACTACACATTCCTACAGCAAATCTTGGACGCGTCGATTCGCCAGCTTCGCGCCCGAGTTGCCTCGGTATTGAGGTGGGAGCCCGTAAAAGCTACAGGCGATGTGGTGCCCCTTTCCGACGAGGAGGAGACGGACGGAGATCCCGCGAGGAGATCGGAGTGGAGATGAAGACCGGAGGACTTGGATCGTCGGTATATATCTAACCCATTCTCTTTAGTTGCTAGAATAAGTTTAATGGCACGATCCGGGGTTTAGTGCGCGGTGGTGCCGGTTTTGCAAAGTCCGCAAAAATTTAAGTTATTCACCGTTTCCGCATTCCGGCGTCGGATTGACGGCCGGGGCGCCGCCGTGCACTTACACGTTGGTCAAATGCATAGCTTGAATACTACTGACTATCCATAAGAAATGAAGGAGGGCTACGGCTGGTTTTTGGCGAAAAACCTTTAACGTAATGAACTTGATCTCGTTGAAGGAAACTGATAGCTTTTTATAAAAATATAGTGGCGAAAAACCTTTGCAAAAGAGGTCACTCCCGGTGAAGGGATCTCGGCTCTTTCCTCGTGGAATGAGGTGCAGGATATTCCAACTGAATACCGCGATGCAAAGCAACTTGTAATCGACTATATTGAAGTTATCACCCTGACGTAAACTTCTGCCCAAGGGGTCACTCCCGGTGAAGGGATCTCGGCCCTTGCCTCGTCGAATGAGGTGCAGGATATTCTAACTGAATATCACTATGCAAAACAAAAGTAAACATCTCTGTAATAACACTTTTTAAAATTTGTTCCAACAACATCAAATATAGGTTTGTTTTATCCTTGCATTGATAAGAATCAATGCAGTCCTATCAATCAATCACACCAGAAAAGAACGAAAATATAATGTACGTATATGCCATCCGCATTCGCCACTGGGTCCCATCATCACCCATTAGGTTACTTAACTAACGACAGAGCGGGGGCTGGACTAGCGCGGGTGTAAAACATATACAACATCTAATAGTATATATACCAATATACAATAATCGCTCCAGGCGTGATAATATGCAACATTACAGAAAAGTAATAAGCATCACAGAACAATACAGATAATCTGGGATCCCCGGGTTTCACAGAGCCGCTGCTGAAACCTGACGTTCCCCTGGTCGTGTGGATAGCCTGTGCAATGAAACGTAGACCCCTACGGGTGCGGCAAGTTACCCGCCAAAACTTGAAGCGAGGTAGTCCCCAAAGCATAGTGAATGGAATACCCGGCACTTCACGAAATCCGGTAAATTGAGCACCCCTCCTTGGGTCAACCTGTACCCCCTACGAGTGCGGCGAATAGTCTGCCAATTCCAGAGTAAGGTCCAATTGCCTCCCAAAGCCATGAGAAACGGACCCGTTGCCCTCCAGAACCCGGTTATCCGTGCACTCCTTCGCGGGATAAACCTAGTAAAGAAATGAAAAATATACAACGGGTACATCGACGTCGACCCGGTCGTGCCCCTAAAGAATATTATACAAACAGGCAGTGACGGCAGTCCACATGTTGGACGCTCGCCCCGCAATATCAAATGTACAAATAAATCCAAACTGCACTATCATTGCACCCTGCTATCCACCACGACATATCCGCAACATCACAGCACAACACAGAACATCAACGCGAATGTCACGTTCGCAAACCCGTCTAAAAAAACTATAGCAATCAGACGCGGTTTACCGATCAAATGACATTCCCGATCGGAGATATAATGTAAATACTGCATACTAACAAGTTTAAAATTTCGATCGACTAAATTTCCCGAAGTGGGCCCCACGTACATCTGCTGTACAGTAACAAAATCTGGGCCCAAAAGAAATATACCAAAAACCACAATTTCCACAGAAAAGCCTACTGAAGAATTTTGAAGCACTGTTCCCACAGTACTGCCGCGGTTCCGCGGTCAAACCCTAGGTTTGACCGCGGATCCGCGGCGGTCACGTGGGATCACTTGTTCAAAATTTACCAGATTGCTTAGAAAACCCTGCTTGTTTTTCTGTGATATGTAAAATTATTTTTGGACCCTTTTAAAAATCGACAAAAACTTAAGCACTTGAAAATTGTGATTTCAGAAATTCGGTTCGATCGATATTTTAAAAGCGTTAGCAGAAGTTAGTATAGCTTAATGGTGAGGCTCTGATACCACTGTAAGTCCATGGTAGCGCCCCGGCCGTCTAACAGACGCCAAATGCGGAACAAAAACTTTTTACAACTGGCGCTATCGCGTACTATAACCCGGATCTGCCATTAAAGCTAAACTAACAAAATACAAAGGGGGTAGAAAGGTTATACCGAACGATCCGAGTCCTTCGGTCTTCAACCATCATCCCATGCTTGTTGCGGCTGCTCCGATCTCCTGAATCTCCGGTCTCGTCGTCCAGGTGGCACCACGTCGACGGATCTTTAAACGGGCTCCCGCCTCTGAACCGAGGCAACTCGATCGTCAAGTTTGCTAAAAGAGACGACCAAGATGAAGTAGAGAATGAGTAGAACAATTTGTCTCGTTACGTCCAAAGTCACGGACGAACGGTTATGGAAGTTTCCTTTTGGATCGGGTGAAATGAGAAAGAGGCTATCTAATTTTCATGAACCCGAATCTATCATAATCTTTTTTTAGTGAACAACAACCATGAGCCAAGAGAGAGGGAGGGGGGGAGGCCGGCCACTTATAGGAGTGGAGGGAAGTGAGTGTAGGAGGCGGAAGGTGACCACAAAGGAAAAGATCAACAACAAATATCTTAGCACCAAGTATGAATGCATTAAAAGCAAACCAATCACAATTAACCTAGTCACCTTGTCATTAATTGCACCATTAATGACCTAATGACTCACAAGCCTAGTCACCCTCTCTAGAACCTTCTAGAACACTGACTCACCTCATCAAGAATAGATAAATCTGCATTTAACCGACTGTTAAATACGGCTGATAGAAAACTGGAAACTGGCAACTTCCAAAAGTGATCCAGAAACGAATCTCAGGATAACCCCGTATCAGTATATACCCGCATTTGTATTACAACTGAATACAAATGCAACTGAGACAAAGATATTATATCTACATAGTATAATACTCGGATCCGGCTTAAACCAAAGCCGACCAGTATTATCTGTCCGAAAAACGACACGTGCGAAAATGCACGTGCTTTTTCCGAACCTTGTCATAAACCCATACGGCCTCTACAAGGTTTCGCCCGAACTTGGGAAAGTGTCTGTGGGGGACTCTAATGACTCATCAACACACTGGCACTGGGTATAACCCCTAGCACGTCAGAGGTACAAACTGTACGTAACGGTTTGCCTATGTATTGATTGGAAGGGAAGCTGACGAGCGAACTCATCCATAAACCCTACTGAGCCTGACAGTGACAATGTATATACAGTCCGGTCCATTCGTCTAAAGAGTATCGCATTTCGAGTCTAGGGGGGTGGATAAAGTCAGACCCCTAATAACGTGATAAATCGTGTCGGCATGAAGCCCATCACCACCTGAGAAACTACTGATCCAAATCAGTAATTCTCCACTACCTCGGCCGAGGGTTTCTAGTGATGGCCACCCGTGCACTGCGCGACATCAACCCCCAATACCGGGAGAGGCGAATCCCCGACGATCCGCTCACTTGCCTCCAATGTGGCTCGGGACTGTACCCAACTAAAACCCGTTTGCACAACTCCCTTGAGCGTGGTAGGGTAGTAATCTAAGCACAGTGGGAACTCACACGAGACAAATGACGATCTCAGGTCGATGAACTAACCTGTACACATGTCACCAGGGAGCTGCTATCTGACGATATGTATAATACCAACTAGCAGGTTCCCGGCGAGTCCTGTCCGGTGTACTCATAACTCAATGAGCTCCTGTATACATCTTAGGTGATCCTACTGACACCAATGGCTTGTGAGACCGACCATCGCCCCTCGTCGGGGTCTCGACTATATACATTAGTCTACTCTGGAGTATCGATGCCCTGTCTCGAAACTCCCACGACTATGGACACTTTAAGGATGTGCTTACAGACCCCAGCTCCCATGTATATGATCGCCATCATACTGCTGGTAGTCAAGCAAGAATCCTATGGGCTCTATCATCATGCAATAGTGAACTAAAGCATGTATACGATGATAAAGAAAAACCAGATAGCATACTATCATCTCGAGTAAGACTGTCATATCGGTATAGGTCCTGCCTCAATCATTGCAATCACGTACCTGCGATCCAATAATTGACTTTGAGGGCACTATCTCCAACAAATGTCATAGTCATAATTTCAAAAGGTTATATCTCACTTTATTAAATAAACGTACATATATATCAGTTTGAAATTGGTGCATAACAACAGATATTCAAAACTAAATATTTGCCATCCGGCAGAAACCCAGGTGAGTTCCTCAAATATCATTAATTACAAAGAATTTTGTGTTAGTGTTTATGCCCTAGAAGGCCATTACTGTATCATACTAGCTTGTATATTACTTAATGGAAGCTTGGGATATTCACATGTATATAACAGTCTTGCTAAACATGGTAGTATGCTACTTGGTTTTTCTATCTTAATATGTGAGTGTACGTATTGATAGAGCTCTTAGGATCTTGCTTGTCTACCAGCGTTGTGATGGCAGTCACACTAGTGGGGTCTGGGTAGTCTACAAGCACATCCTTATTCAGGTCCCTGGTCGTTGGATTATCGAGACAGAGCATCGATACTCCGGAGTAGACTGGTGTGTACGCTTCTCATCCCAGTTGGGGAGATGATCTGTCCCACAGCCGTCAGTACGTCGTACTGGAGATAGTATACAGGTTCTCGTTAGGTTACGGGTACACCGGACAGGACTCACAGGCAACTGTTGGTTGGTTTGATACCAGTCGTCAGTGAACAGTTCCCAGGTGACATGAGTACAGCGTAGTCCGCAGACTTGACACTGCTACTTCGCCTCGAGTGTGTCCCACTTTTCTTAGATTGCTACCCTACCACGGCTCAAAGGAGTCGTGCAAACAGGTAGCAGTTGGGTGCAGTCCCGAGCACTTGGAGGCAGTGGCGGTTAGACAGGATTCGTCATTCCCGGTATTGGGAGTAGATATCGTGCTGTGTCAGAGAGCCATTACGCAAAGTCCCTGGCCAGGGCAAGCGAGATTTGCTGGTAGGTTCCAGTAGTTTCTCAGGGTGTAATGGGCTTCCCTCCGACACGACTTATACCGCTATTAGGGGACTGACGCTTGCCGCCCCCCTAGGCCCGATATGCGATAGTCTTGGACGAACGGACCGGACTGTATGGAGATTGTCACATCAGACTCAGTAGGAGTTCGGATGGGTTTTCTCATCGGCCTTCTTATCGACAACTACCTGGGGACCGTTACGTACAGCTAGTGCCGCTTGCGGTCTGTGGTTAAACCCACTGCCAGCGTAGTAGTCGAGTCTCTAGAGTCCCACACAGAGAGTTTCCTACTCCAGGCGAAACGATATAGAGGTTGCATGGTTTTGCGACAAAGGGTTCGGACGCATACGTGCGTTTACGCGCATACGACTTTCGGACAGTTTTTACCAGTCGGCTTTGGTTTAAGCCAGTTACTGGTATCCGGTTATTGGATTTATACAGTCTAAAGTTTTTCCGTATTTTTACGGATCGGAGGGGCGTTCTCGTAATTGCTCGAGAAGCTTCTAGAAGATGGTGACTAAGGAGGGTTATGTGTCATATTCATTGAATGAGGTTATGAGTCATGGTGGTGATTCATTCATTTCATTAATGCACATTTATTGCTTAATGACTCATGCTAATGAATCACCACTAGATATTTTATGAAGCATGATTTATCATCACTCTTTATTCTTTTCTCATTATTAGAAAATGCTTCATATATGATATGATACTCATAAACTTATATCATAATATTATTCACATTCTCTCTCCTCAAGCTCTCATCTTCAAGAAGACTAATCCTTAATCCTCATGTGTTGAGATCAAAGGATTAGTTAGACTTAAACATCCATTACCTTCACTCTACATCATCCTTTCATCTTTGATTAGCAATCAAAGTTGATTAGTTACCTCAAGTTAGAGGTGTAGCTTGGTGTCTTGCTCTCGGGTGGATCGTCTACTACCTAGAGAAGGTCGAGGAGAACAAAGGAGGACACAAAGACGAAGGACCGTTTTCATTAGGTATAATCCCTTAACACTATAGTTTAGTATAGCTATGTGTTTGGTTATTATTTGTTTAGCTTCGATTCAAGCGGTTAGTCGATGTTTGTTCTTTAAACTTGATCGTTTTTGAAAAATTCCGCCTCCCCATAAGTACTGGGGTGTACTACATCGACTTACAGTGGTATCAGAGCCTCGCTAAACAATAAATAACTTAATTGCAAATTTGTACGAATTTCGAACGAAAAATCGAAGCCGGAAAACCCTAAATATTATCAGTTTCTGTCGAACTTAAAATGAAGTCCAAAATTTTTTCAGGAGTGTTCAGAAAGCATGAAATGAGTCCAGGAGAACACCCACGAAATTTGAGCCAATGATTCGACTAAAGCGCCGCGGGAAGGGCGGCGGATCCCACCGATCCGCCGCGCTTCCGCGGCCGAGTTGCCGAGTCATGGGATCATCTTTCATGGGTGGGTCCTCTCTGGTGTTTGGGGTTTTCTGGGATGTTTAATTATTGCTCAGGTTTTGGTTTAACAGAGCAGATTTTGGAGCAATATTGATGTTGTTTAATCGATCGAAATTGTACAGTATTTGCATGTTGGATTATATCTGTGATTGTTTAATGTGTTCGTAAACCTCCCCTAACTGCTAGTATGTCGGTTGGCAGGGGGTTGCACATTTCTGAAATGGTTATATATGTTTGTGCATATAAACTGTATTGGACTGTTGTGGTGTATAGCCGGGGTTAGCAATGGGTTATTGTTTAATTCATTTGTTGTAAATGTAATTTGTTGTAATATTATTTTTGCGGGGCACTTCCAGGTTGCGGTCGTAGCCACCGTTGTATTATTTCATTTTATTGTTTTTGCTCCTAGGACTGACCCAAGGTGGGGTACACAGACTGCCGGGTGGGTAGTTTGCCGTACCCGTAGGGGTCGAGGGTGGGGTAACGGCTATTCATCACAACTGTGTAATCTGTCTTTTCTTGCAGGCTCAAAAGAAATACAGATTGCTTGCAAATCCAATATTGTTTATCTGTGTTCTGGAATGTATATCATTGCGTCAGACGAATGTAAAATATCTATATTTATTGTAGCTATTTAGACGTCACTTATGTTTTACACCCGCGCTAGCCCAGCCCCCGCTCTGTCGTTAGTTAAGTAACCTAACGGGTGATGACGGGACCCAGTGGCGAATGCGGATGGCATAAGAGGACGTTGTATTTTCGTTGTTTTCTGCAATGATAGGTTAATGATGGGACGCATTATCTATAATGCAAAGAAAATAAACCAAAGTTTTAATCGTTGGAACAATTTAAAAGAAACCACTCGGTTATTTTTAAAACAGATATTTTTAAATGCGGAGATTTAACCACTCCTTTTAAAAGCTATCAGGTTCCTTCGGTTATATCAAGTTCACTACGTTCACGGTTTCGCCAAAACCAGTCGTAGCCCTCCGTCATTTCATTTGGGTATTCAGTAGTATTCAAGCTATGCAGTTTTGGCCAACGTCATGGCATAGTGTTTGGTAGCTGCTGGTTATTCATTTGTTGCATAGATAGATGAGTTGATTTGGGACAGTCGTATTATCATTTGGCCAACGTCAGGGATATATACGGATGGGTTCAAATTAACAAGATAATGATGGGTAGAACTTGACATGTGACTTATGACATTTTGACCAATGCCAAGTTCATAAGAGCATGGGGCAAAAATCCATATCGGGAATTTCTAAAGAAACTGAAATTTGCAAAGAGATGCATACCATTTTGAGTTTGATGAATGTTGGTAGCATTCCTACAACATTATCATACGATGATATTTGGATCCCGATCCTACTGTGAGTATATGCTACTTATCAGGATATTCGTCACTTAACGATCAATGCTATAAACCTAGTAGGTGTCCAGAAAAGTGTCAGCGGGGTTACGCCCCCAGAGAAAAGAGATTATTTAATTAAGGAACTTCGCGAAAGCGTTGGAAAACCTCCCTCGAAGTATCGACACCGGCTTGGCTGAACGGTTAAGCAAGTATTGTACGGTGAGAATAGTCCTGGCTAATTCTTCTTTTATGATTTGAGGAAGGATTCGAGAAACAGTGGGAGCCATCCAGTTTAGATAAACTAAAAACCACTCTAAACTTGCAAGAGCATCAGGCTAAAGAGTTTTCTTCTCTCTCTCCTAATTGCAGCGACCCTGAAAATGACTGGACTTAAGTTACTTTTAGAGAAAAATATACTGACGGGGCCAAACTATAAAGATTGGCTGCGGAATGTCAAAATGGCTTTGACCTATGACAAACTGGGGTACGTCCTCACCGCTACGGCACCTGCTGTCCCTGGTCCCAAATCCAGCAATGCAGATAAGGAAATCCGCAAAACCTGGGATTTAGATTGCGCGAGAGCCAAGTGCATCGTGCTTGCCTCGATGAACAATGAACATCAGAGGAGGCATGAGGATATGTCCCTAGATGGCATATTTCTCCATACAAATGAACTTTATGGAGAGCAATCTCGTATAGCAAGATACGAGACCTCTAAGAAATTGTTTCGAGCGAGGTTGGCTGTCGGGTCATCGGTAGGTGAACATGTCCTACAGATGATTGGCTACATAGAAGAGCTCGCAGACCTTGGGACGACTTTGGATAATGAGCTCTATACAGACCTTGTTCTCCAGTCCCTTCCTCCCACCTACGCCCAGTTTATCCTCAACTTCAATCTTCAAGGAAAAGAAGTTGAACTTGCGGAACTCCTGAACATGTTAAGGAGTGCGGAGGGCACCTTGCAGAAGGCAAGGGAAACACCCGCTATGTTTGTTGGCGGTTCATCTTCTTCCGGGTCCAAGGCTAGGGCCAAAGGAAGGAAGAAGAAGGCCGCACCCAGACCTAGAGGAGGTGTTAGTAAGGTGGGAGGGAAGGGAAAGAAAAAGAAAGCAGTACCGATAGTTGGTCAGGATGAGTGCTTCCATTGTCACAGGAAAGGGCACTGGAAGAAGGATTGCAAGGCGTGGAACGCCAAGAACCAGGAACCGAAGCAAGCTGTGGCTTCGACTTCAGGTGTGTTTGTAATTGAGAATTGTCCGTCGATCAACTCTATTTCCTGGGTATTGGATACCGGATCAGGATCTCATATTTGCAATTCATTGCAGGCACTGAGAAACCGTAGAGTGCTGAAGGAAGGTGATATGATCCTCAGGGTTGCTAACGGAGCTAGCGTGGGAGCTGCGTCCGTCGGGGATTATCACCTAGGATTGACGAGTGGACACATTTTGGTTTTACATAACTGTTATTTTGTACCCAGCTTAACGTATAATATCATATCAGTTTCCTTGTTATCAAATAAAGGTTATGATTTCACGTTTGTAAGAGATGTTGTCAACATCCACCTTAATCATGGTTTGATTGGGTCCGGTACTCTAAATAACGGCATATATGTTTTAAACCAACTCCAAATTTTCAATGTCCAGAACACACTAAAAAGAAAGTCTCCAGATTTGAATAAAGCTTTCTTATGGCATTGTAGACTGGGTCACATCAATGAGAGAAGGTTGACTAAGTTGCATAGAGAAGGATATTTGGACACGTTCGAATATCAAACTTATGACACTTGTCAATCTTGTCTCAAAGGAAAGATGACAAAGACTCCATTTACTGGACAAGGAGTAAGAGCGAGCAAGCTCTTAGGACTCATACACAGTGATGTATGTGGTCCAATGTCTACACATGCGAGAGGTGGTTATTCCTACTTCATTACTTTTACAGATAATTTCTCTAGGTATGGATATGTTTTCTTAATGAAACATAAATTAGAGGCCTTTGAGAAATTCCTGGAATACAAGAGTGAAGCGGAAAACCAAGCAGGCAAAAGTATTAAGACACTGAGATCTGATCGAGGTGGAGAATACTTAAGTGCCGAGTTCCTAGGTTACCTAAAAGAGAAAGGAATTCTCTCTCAGCTTACTCCTCCATACACTCCACAGCACAACGGTGTATCGGAGAGACGGAATCGAACCCTATTGGATATGGTACGATCCATGATGAGTAATGCTGAGTTACCGCGATCTTTCTGGGGATATGCGCTAGAATCAGCGGCATATATTTTGAACAGAGTTCCAACCAAAACTGTGCCTACCACACCATATCAGATGTGGAGTGGGAAGAAACCCTATCTTCAGTATATAAGGATTTGGGGATGTCCAGCTTTTGTCAAAAAGCAGTTTGTGGACAAGCTCGAGGCACGATCAGTAAAATGTATGCTTGTAGGATATCCAAAGAACTCCAAGGGATATTGCTTCTATTACGCAGAGGAACAAAAGGTTTTTGTTTCTCGTAATGCCCATTTTCTAGAACAACAAGTTTTAGAAAAGGATACAAATGGGAGCGAAATAGAACTGGAAGAAATTCCAGAACCACAAGCTGCTACTGAAAGTTTGGTAGAACCAGAGGTTCAAGAAGAACAGAACATTCCCGCACCCCTCCGCAGGAGTAGTAGGCCGTCTCATCCGCCTGAGAGATACTACGGTTTTCTCATAGACGGGGATAGAGAGGATTGCATCATAGATGATGATGAACCTACTGACTTCCAGCAGGCCATCCAGAGCGGCGACTCGGTACGATGGCTAGATGCAATGCGGACCGAAATGGAGTCCATGTACACCAACAAAGTATGGACTTTGGACTTTGCTCCAGATGGGGTAAAACCCATAGGATGCAAATGGATCTTCAAGAAAAAGATTGGTGTAGATGGACAGGTGGAAACCTATAAGGCTAGACTTGTTGCAAAGGGTTTTCGTCAAAGACCTGGTTTGGACTATGACGAAACTTTTTCTCCAGTGGCTATGCTCAAATCCATTCGGGTCCTTCTTGCTATTGCTGCCTTCCATGATTATGAAATCTGGCAGATGGACGTAAAGACGACTTTTCTGAATGGAAATTTAGAAGAGAGCGTCTATATGGATTAGCCAGAGGGTTTCAATCAGAGTGGGAGCAGCGGGAAAGTATGCAAGTTGCTTAAGTCTATTTATGGACTAAAGCAGGCATCGCGGAGTTGGAACATCTGTTTTGATGAGACAGTCAAAGAATATGACTTTATCAAAAATCCAGATGAACCGTGCATATATAGTAAAGTTGTGGCCAGAAGTGTCGTATTCCTCGTCTTGTACGTGGATGACATTCTATTGATAGGAAATGACATTCCTATGCTACAATCTGTCAAAGGATTCTTGTCACACAGATTCTCCATGAAAGACCTGGGTGATGCCTCTTACATTCTGGGGATCCGGATCTATCGTGATAGATCCAAGAGGATGTTGGGACTTTCGCAGTCCAGGTATATCGACACTGTACTGAAAAGATTCAGTATGGAAGATTCTAAGCGCGGTAATCTACCGGCTTGTCACGGAATCACCCTCTCCAAAGTGATGTCCCCCAAGACTGATTTGGAAAGGGAACACATGTCTATTATACCCTACGCTTCTGCGGTAGGCTCTATAATGTATGCGATGTTGTGTACCAGACCAGATGTAGCTTACGCACTGAGCGTGGTAAGCCGGTATCAGTCAGACCCAGGGGAGAAACACTGGATAGCAGTAAAGAACATTCTCAAGTACCTGAGGAGGACTAAGGAGATGTTCTTGGTTTACGGCGGAAAAGACCTCAGGTTGGAGGCCTTTGCTGATTCCGGCTTCCAGAGTGATAAGGACGATTCCAAGTCCATGTCGGGTTATGTCTTTACCCTCAATGGAGGGGCGGTGTGCTGGAAGAGCTCCAAGCAGGACACCATTGCTGACTCGACGATGGAAGCGGAGTATATAGCTTCTTGCGATGCCGCAAAAGAAGCAGTCTGGATGAAGAAGTTCCTAACAGAACTTCAGGTTGTTCCTACCATAGTTGATCCAATACCTCTGTATTGCGACAACAACGGAGCTATAGCTTTAGCGAAGGAACCAAGGTCCCATCAGAAGTCCAGACACATCTTGAGGCGGTATCACCTGATCAGGGAGATCATTGATCGTCAGGAGATCGAGGTTCGGAGAGTTGCTTCAGAAGAGAACATTGCTGATCCATTCACGAAGGCCCTTCCTCAGATTCAGTTCGAGAGGCTGCTCGAGATCATTGGTCTACGATATGCCAGTACATGGCCCTAGTGCAAGTGGGAGATTGTTAGTGTTTATGCCCTAGAAGGTCATTACTGTATCATACTAGCTTGTATATTACTTAATGGAAGCTTGGGATATTCACATGTATATAACAGTCTTGCTAAACATGGTAGTATGCTACTTGGTTTTTCTATCTTAATATGTGAGTGTACGTATTGATAGAGCTCTTAGGATCTTGCTTGTCTACCAGCGTTGTGATGGCAGTCACACTAGTGGGGGCTGGGTAGTCTACAAGCACATCCTTATTCAGGTCCCTGGTCGTTGGATTATCGAGACAGAGCATCGATACTCCGGAGTAGACTGGTGTGTACGCTTCTCATCCCAGTTGGGGAGATGGTCTGTCCCACAGCCGTCAGTACGTCGTACTGGAGATAGTATACAGGTGCTCGTTAGGTTACGGGTACACCGGACAGGACTCACAGGGAACTGTTGGTTGGTTTGATACCAGTCGTCAGTGAACAGTTCCCAGGTGACATGAGTACAGCGTAGTCCGCAGACTTGACACTGCTACTTCGCCTCGAGTGTGTCCCACTGTTCTTAGATTGCTACCCTACCACGGCTCAAAGGAGTCGTGCAAACAGGTAGCAGTTGGGTGCAGTCCCGAGCAGTTGGAGGCAGTGGCGGTTAGACAGGATTCGTCCCTCCCGGTATTGGGAGTAGATATCGTGCTGTGTCAGAGAGCCATTACGCAAAGTCCCTGGCCAGGGCAAGCGAGATTTGCTGGTAGGTTCCAGTAGTTTCTCAGGGTGTAATGGGCTTCCCTCCGACACGACTTATACTGCTATTAGGAGACTGACGCTTGCCGCCCCCCTAGGCCCGATATGCGATAGTCTTGGACGAACGGACCGGACTGTATGGAGATTGTCACATCAGACTCAGTAGGAGTTCGGATGGGTTTTCTCATCGGCCTTCTTATCGACAACTACCTGGGGACCGTTACGTACAGCTAGTGCCGCTTGCGGTCTGTGGTTAAACCCACTGCCAGCGTAGTAGTCGAGTCTCTAGAGTCCCACACAGAGAGTTTCCTACTCCAGGCGAAACGATATAGAGGTTGCATGGTTTTGCGACAAAGGGTTCGGACGCATACGTGCGTTTACGCGCATACGACTTTCGGACAGTTTTTACCAGTCGGCTTTGGTTTAAGCCAGTTACTGGTATCCGGTTATTGGATTTATACAGTCTAAAGTTTTTCCGTATTTTTACGGATCGGAGGGGCGTTCTCGTAATTGCTCGAGAAGCTTCTAGAAGATGGTGACTAAGGAGGGTTATGTGTCATATTCATTGAATGAGGTTATGAGTCATGGTGGTGATTCATTCATTTCATTAATGCACATTTATTGCTTAATGACTCATGCTAATGAATCACCACTAGATATTTTATGAAGCATGATTTATCATCACTCTTTATTCTTTTCTCATTATTAGAAAATGCTTCATATATGATATGATACTCATAAACTTATATCATAATATTATTCACATTCTCTCTCCTCAAGCTCTCATCTTCAAGAAGACTAATCCTTAATCCTCATGTGTTGAGATCAAAGGATTAGTTAGACTTAAACATCCATTACCTTCACTCTACATCATCCTTTCATCTTTGATTAGCAATCAAAGTTGATTAGTTACCTCAAGTTAGAGGTGTAGCTTGGTGTCTTGCTCTCGGGTGGATCGTCTACTACCTAGAGAAGGTCGAGGAGAACAAAGGAGGACACAAAGACGAAGGACCGTCTTCATTAGGTATAATCCCTTAACACTATAGTTTAGTATAGCTATGTGTTTGGTTATTATTTGTTTAGCTTCGATTCAAGCGGTTAGTCGATGTTTGTTCTTTAAACTTGATCGTTTTTGAAAAATTCCGCCTCCCCATAAGTACTGGGGTGTACTACATCGACTTATATTTTGATATGCATTGAGGATCTAATCACCCAATTCCCAATATCTTACTCCTACTCATCATCTGTAATGCTATACAGATGTGAGAAACGAATCTGGTAAATACATACCCTAGAGTTAGAATCCAATTGGGAAAACAGTTTTCACTTAATATCGCACAGTGAAACTGAAACATGAAAATGTTTCGAAGGGGTAATCTGGTATTCCTAGTACGCCTCTTCCATTATCCTGATTCATGACTGTAATCGTATAGTTCCATGCACTCACTCCAATCCCTTTATTATGTCTTTACTTATTACCTTCTGTACACCACCTTTAGGCTAATTGGTTTTCTTCCTTCCTTACCCTTCGGCACTCGCCTAAGGTTTGGAAGAAGACTATCCAATAAGAGTAATAGGCGCACTCTCATAATACCAGGAGCCCCCGCAACCTGAGAGAAGGTAAAGGGAAAAGACAATTGAATAATCCTTATTCTATTTCTCCTGAACCGAAAACCATCCTCGAATCTGAAACAAGTTCCTTCGAGTTCGTATGTAACTATATGATGGCGTATCCAAGCATTATGGACGTTCGTAGTGATACGAAGTGTTCTGGAGAAAACCAAAGCGGATATGTGTAACATTTCAGAAAATATAAAATATTATTTTTGGAATTTAATATTAAAATAATATATTTCGCGAAAACTACCCGATTTGCGAATTTGGGGTTTTCGTAAAATGGTATAAATATATACAAATATTTATGAAATAATTGGAGATTTAAAATGATTTATCCATTTAAAAATATATTTATTGGATTGGGCATTTTTATAATTAATTATATACAGTTTAATATTAAACATGATTAGTGCACTACTAATCGTGATTAGGCCAAATCCGTATTTTCACATTTTCCATGGTTAGTGCACCATGTCATGTTTCATTTTTGATACATGTTCATTTGTGTTGTGACTTGTGATTTATTTGGGAAAAGAAAAGAAAAGAAAATGAATGAGAGTGGATAATTGATGAGAGAGAGAGAGGGGACCACATCATGGCATGGGAGCATGTCATGAGAGAGAGTGAGAGTGAGAAAGAGAGAGAGAGAGAGAGCCCTTGACCAATTCTTCATTCTCTCATCTTCATTTTTATTTCCACAACTCCTCCTCCATCTTCTTCATCTCCTCCATCAGCTCCTCTACCCCATGGCAACCACCTCAATTTCTTCACCAAAATCCTATACTCCCTTCATTAAAAAGATGCACAACTTCACCTTCAACCCATTGGATGCTTCAAAATTGGATTTTGACCACCTTGAGAAACTAAAGAAAATTCTTGAGCTCCCAAATGAGGTATTTCCCACACTATTAGCTTAGTAATTTAGTTTCTTTAGTTTCAATTTTAGTTTAGAGTTGATTAAGCGTGGATTTGTGAACTTAGAATTTTCCAAGTTGAGGGTTAATGGGAACCTTGACTTGTAATTGGTAAATTGAAGTGTTGTGAGAGTTTGTAAGACCTTAGTGACACATTTCCTGACCTGGGCCATAGAATAGAACCCAAAATACGGACTTAGGAATTTCCCCGTGTCGGTTTTGTGAAGCTATGTTGGCCTACAGGGTATCTGGAGCTACCTGGGAAGTTTATGAGAAAATCTAGCAACTCTATGGACCTTGATTGAACACTAGGAGGCCACCCAGAGAGTACGAACCCAAAATTCCTCCATATGGCCGGCGAGCTCGGATTTAGGGTTGGTTTTGCCGGATTTTTCTGGGGCACTGGTGTTGAGTTTTTGCCTGTAGCTTGCTTACCCTGTAACCTATCCCCTGTACTTGCTAGTTTTGTCCCAATTAACCTGAGCGAGAATCTGGGAGCTGTTGTGAGTGTTTTGGGCAAGTTTTCCGAGGTTTGAATGTTTGGTTTTGATGTTTGGATTTGTATTAGGTTCTTGGGCGTTAGTACGTCAACAACAAGGGTTGTTTGATTGTTTTTGCATGCGTAAGTAATGGGTTCTAACCTTTAGGCATTCGTGTGACGTATCAGTTTTCGGACATTGATTTTAATGGTATTGCGATATGTATTGATTGTAGGTACCTTCGCGTGGATTCCGAGACGACGAAGCACATCGACTACGGCTGAAAAAAGAGTTCCGCAGGTGAGTAGATTTATATCTACGGGGGAAGTCGGGTGGATAGCGTATAGCACCCCCGCAAATTATAAATGGAAACCAATATATATAGGATATGGTTGTAGAAACCTATACTAGGAACCTATGGATGTGATTAAAGGTTTAGTATGAAATGATATGATTGATAAGGATGTCTTGAATTGATATATGTGATTTATGGTAGCATGATATAAGATATGACATGAAATCGATGAATATGATAAGATTGAGATAGATGTGTTATGAGATCGGTAAAACAAGATATATATATAAGATGACTTGACATGAGATATTGATGCGATGAAAAGAGTATACGAAGAGATATGATGACTTGGTTGATATGTCGTTGCGGATGCGAGGCGATATGAGATAATCGATACCTTTGCCGGTCCCCTGATATGAGATTGTTACGGATGTGACCTGAGATATAGGTATATATATATATATAATTATGTGAATGATGAGTGAGATGTCGTACGATACTTTAGATCCGTACCCTCATTGTTGTATAGGTCGATAGAATCCCTATTCTGTTTGTTGTCGCCGCACGCGATGTTTTACCGGATGGTTGATCCATACCCTTAACAAGAAGATGTCGTACGATGAGTTATACAGTAGGTGATGTTGTGAGGCTGGATGCCGATTGATAGATTAATCGACTCGGATATGTTTATAGATATGTATACCCTATAGCATTGCACTTACGATTTACTTTCTGCTACGTTCATGCTATACTCATTGCATTATATACCTGTGCTAGTACACCTACATAATTATCGATGATGCGTATGTTACACTTACATAGATTGCCGGCTCACGCACTTTCATCATCGATAATTGCTATGTTCACATCACCATACTATGTTGCATGATATAATTGCTATGTTCACATCACCATACCATGTTGCATGATATAATTGATATGTTCTCATCATTTTGATATGTTGCATGATATAATTGATATGTTCACATCATTTTGATATGTTGCATGATATACGGATATGCTCACATTTCTATTCTATGTTTGCA
This sequence comes from Agapanthus africanus, assembly GCA_030015575.1. Lineage (NCBI taxonomy): Eukaryota > Viridiplantae > Streptophyta > Magnoliopsida > Asparagales > Amaryllidaceae > Agapanthus > Agapanthus africanus. Next base: position 460,726,631 of record JASDDO010000014.1, on the reverse strand, counting down.
TACATCATGCTTTATGATATTACGCATTGAGATGCTGCTTTCATGAGATTCTGGATTTGAGAACCATGGTTATATTTCAAAAGAAAGTATATATTATTTTAAAAACCCGGTTTCTCTTGATATGATATTTCGAGACGTCCACCATGTGTTTTCTTGGTTCTGAGATTTGGCATGTGAAATCTGATTCGAGGAGCGGTAGGCATCGTCTGTGGGTACATGGTGGACTCGGTGAGGTACCCCTGGTCAAGAAGACTCGTATAGTTAGGCGGTGAGCCTGGCAGGGGAGCACTACCTACCGGTGATAGTATTTGGACTCGGCGGTTATCTGGAGGATACCGACCGGAGTCGTGAGATGGATATAAGAGCCGACCAGAGTATGCGGCGCCTGAGGGCCGATCTGAGGATGCGGCGCCTGAGATATGAGGATTTACGTGTTGATGCTGGACACGGGTTTCATGATGTTTCGAGTGTCGATGTTGGACACTCAGGTTTCATGATTTTGATGTGTCGTTGATGGACACACGTTGGTTGATATCCTCATATTTACATGCATATGCTTTCATGATATTTACATGCATGATGTTGCGTCATTGATGGACACGTAGATGTTATCCACATGCATATAGGCATTGATTATATTGTTGGCACATATGCAGATACGGTCACCCTAGATATCATAGTATTACCTTTATGATATAGTTGACCTAGGAATCGTTGTTTTATTCTATTTCTACCTGATGATGTTTTCTACTCACGAGTTGGCAACTCACCCCCGTTGTGCCACAGTTCATGCAGGTTGACCGCATGGATCAGTAGTGGCATCGCTGGCACACAGCTTGCATTCGGGTGATTTGCTTTGGTAGGTGGTACGTATTGGATCGTGCCACTCTTGTATTATTATTCCTATTGTATCTAGTCAACTCCATCAATCAAAATTAGTATTTGTATATTTAGTAAGACTTAGAAAGAGTTGAGTTTGCGAGACTTAGAGCGATGGGGTATGTTCGCTAGTGGTGGTTTGATGTCTTGCTTCTTTACATTATCTTTTTGTGTTGATCTTCGCCGTTGGACGTCATATACATATATTATGACTTGCGTGGTTGTGATTCCTCCGATTGGCGAAGAGCTAGCTCCCGGTTGGGGATGCCTTTATTATTTTTATGTATATGTGGTTTTGGATCAAAATATACAAGGGAGGTGCTGCCCAAATTTTTAAAAAGACGAAACATGTTTTCAACTAGTATAATCCACTTGCATTTTTCATGTTCCATCATCTATGCATTTAAGAAAACTTTTGATTTCATCATACCTTTATTTCAAAACTTCACCTCTTTTATTAATTTAAAAAGGTTTAGATTTCTGGGCTTCGGCTTACTTAAGTTACGTTACGCCTGTAGACGTTGCGTGATTTAAGTACCGATCACGAACTAAATTTTGGGTCGTGACAAAGTTGGTATCAGAGCCTTAGGTTTAACCTTGGTTCGAGTTTATGTTTGACTATGTAGATTCTGGGGCGTAATCTATTTCGGAACCTACGCTTGACCTTACGGAACTTAGACTTGAACATGGGGGCATTAGACCTGAACTTTCGTTTCATAGGTTGACCCTGATTGATATAGTAGGTAACTCAAGTAGAGTGACGTACCGTGCGTATGTTCTGCGGAATACTTACGATACGATACGATACTCCTCTTAAGTGATCTTAGGATGTACATATCTTGAGACTGGTGATTCTCTTCGTTCCCTTGATCATACATCTATTTGAGATCCTTGATTCTATTCGTTTCTATGATCACACTCTCATTGATTCCGTTCCTCCTTATGATCATGTATCCATTTTGGGATCTATTGAATCCTTTCGTTCCTTTGATATATCTTCATCGATACATGCTTGATGTTCCTGTCACCATGGTTTGAGCGCAGATTGAGCTGCTGCTAGTGATGCGGTCAAGGCGAGCTCGTCATGGAAGAGGACTGACCATCGTGTTTTCTGGTGACATGGGAACGTATCGATTTAGTGTTTGTGCTGTGACCTCTCGTTTGAGGCGAGTGTTCGGTTTTGCACCGGATGATTGGGCCACTGATAGAGGCTGCCTGTTGTGAGAGGACTGTTGATGTACAGTGATCAGTCAAAAAAATTGCATTCATAACACATCAATTTCCTTACTCTTTCTAATCATCTAAGGGTGTTTGGTATAAATATAGCACATATTAGCAATTTGTCTGCATAATATCAAATAACATATGTTATACATTATAACCGACATTCTATAGGGAAATTGAGTGTTTATTACTACACGCATAATTTTTTTTATATCTCAACACTTGTCTTAAGATTTTGTGCAGAAATTCTTCAGGTCAAAAAACTGGAATTGCTAAAAAGCACCGATAAATACAGCAAGTCAAAGACTTGAGATCTGGCAGTAAACAAGAAATAACTATAGGATTTTAGACATCAGAAAAGTGTCATAAAGCCAACATGAAACAACCTTGAAGATTCCATGCACTGACTCCATCAAAAGGCTGCGGATCCGCGGCTGAGTTAGGCCGATCCGCCGTGGATCCGCGGCCGATTCGACTTGTCGGCGGTGGAAACTTTTTGCAGAAGCTCTATTTTAACGGCCAAACTTCTTCAAGAAGCTTCAAAGTCCCTAGAAATCTCCAGAAACTTCCCTCCAACAGCCTAGCTTCTCATGCAAGCTAGATAACTATCTTAATCTAGAAACTTCCCTACAACTACCTAGCTTCCTATGCAAGCTTCATAACAACCTAGCTTCTAGGAGAAGATAGAGGAAAACTATAAAAGGGGACCTATGGCTTCATTACAAAGGGTTGGTTGTTGATCATCATTTCACACACAAGTTGAGTGACGCAACTTGTAATCAAAACCCTAACCCAAATCCAAATCCAAAGCCAAATCAAGATTCATCGAGAAGAGAATCAAGCAAGCAAAAGAAGATCCTTTGAAGCAACGCCGATCATCGTCCGAGCAAGAGATCCACGAAGATCAGCGACTCAAGAAGATCGATGCGAAGCTAATTTCGGCGGATCTAGTTACCTCCTTAAATCTTGTAACCTTTGAGTGAATTGTACCTGATCGTCGATTAATAAAGGTGAAAAATTATAATCTTGCTTTCTTTACAATCTTGCATTATGAAAATTTATCGATTCTTGATTCTTTCATTTTTCATGATGTGTGAGTGAAATCTCCGCTTGTAGCAGAATCGAGAGAATAGGTAGATAATGATGATGAAATTCTTGAATGATTCTTAAGTCTTATGAGGTTTGTTAACTCTAGGAAATTGAATCATCGAAGACCTAATTTTGAGCGAGATCGCTTTCTTGAATGTTTTCGCTCCAAATTAGAGATCAACGATTGGTGATTTTCTTGACTAGAGGCTAGAATTTGAATGATAATCAATGAAAAGACAAGGGATGGTGAAGGAGAAACCCTAGTTTCTTCAATATGTTAGTGTATATGCCCTAGAGGCCATTACTGTATCATACTAGTATGTATATTACTTGATGGATGCTTGGGATATTCATAGTTGTATAGACAATCTTGCTCGAAATGGTAGTATGCTACTTGGTTTGTCTCTGCTTTAATGTGTACATGTGTTTCTTTATTGTATCATCTATACGCATTAGTGGAGCCCTTAGGATCTTTGCTTGATTACCAGCGTTGTGATGGCAGTCACACTCATGGGAGCTGGGTAATCTACAAGCACATCCTTATACACACATCCCTAGTCATGGGATTATCGAGACAGGGCATCGATACTCCGGAGTAGACTAGCGTATGCGCTTCACATCCCAGTGTGGGAGGCGGTCTGTCCCACAGCCGTCAGTACGTCGTGCTTGAGATAGTATGCGGGTGCTCGTTAGGTTATGAGTACACTGGACAGGACTCGTCGGGAACTGTTGGTTGGTATTATACCTATCGTCAGTTATCAGTTCCCAGGTGACTTGAGTACAGCTTAGTCCGCTGACTTGACACTGTCACTTCGCCTCAAGTGTGTTCCCACTGTACTTTGATTACTACCCTACCACGGCTCAAAGGATTCGTGCAAACAGGTAGTAGTTGGGTGCAGTCCCGAAGCACTTGGAGGCAGTGACGGTTAGACAGGATTCGACTCTCCCGGTATTGAGGGTTGGCATCGTGCTGTGTCTAGGAGAGCCATTACACAATTAGTCCCTGGCCAGGGCAAGCGGGATATACTGGTAGGTTTCCAGTGTTATCTCAGGGTGTTCTGGGCTACACTCCGACACGACTTGTACCGCTATTAGGCGACTGACGTTTACCACCCCCTAGGCCCGCCATGCGATGTTATCAGACGAACAGACCGGACTGTACGGAGATTGTCACATACTGGCTCAGTAGGAGTTCAGATGGGTTTACCTCGTCAGTCTTTTTATCGGCATCTACCTGGGGACCGTTACGTACAGCTAGTGCCGCTTGCGGTATGTGGTTAAACCCACTGCCAGCGTAGTGTCGAGTCTTTAGAGTCCCACACAGAGGGTTATTCGCCTTTGGGTAAAACAGAGTAGAGGTCGCATGGTTTTGCGACATGGTTCGTTCTCATCCGCGCACTTGTGCACGTTTGGCGTCCGCACAGACATTACTAGCGGGCTCTGGTTTGAGCCAGATCCTAGTATATGTTTTGGGGTTAGTTTTATCTCTTAGTATTCATGTTCCTCGGAACACGAATGCGGGTGTGTATGCACAGTTGTTTGAGGTGGAGGAAGAGGTTTTTTCATTAGGGTTTTGGAACGGGTGCGTATGCACAGTTGACAGTCGTCTTTTTCCAAACCCTAATGAATTTGTGATATATCAATTAATAATATTAATTAAATGAAATTGTGTCATGGTTGGGTTTGTTGACTTGTTGACCAAGGTTGACTAGTTGACCATGGTTGAAACATTGACTATCATCATTACACATCAAAGATGCTCTTTGATTCTAGCAAAAACCATTTAATGTGAAATGATAATAGTCTTATCAAGCCTTCCATCAACTTTTTCATTTTGATTAATTTTATTAATTTGATAATTCACTTATATTGTTATGGTTGTAAAAAACCATCTCATTCTATCATGACCATTCTCTCTCCTTTCTTCTTCCTCCTCCTCCTCTAGTTCAAGGAGATCCATTCTCATGAGTTGAGAAACCTCTCCTTGAGATAAAATACCCTAAACCACTCTATACTTACTCTAAGGTTGAAGGTCTAGCAAGCCAAAGATCTTAGTTCTCTCAAAGTTCGAGAAAGGAGCTCAAGGAAGAAACCCTCAGGTGGATCCATCTTTGACAAGAGTAGGCGACGAGGAAAGCACCATCCAACCACTACAAAGAGTCCAAGAAGAAGGAGTTCAAGTGAGGTATAACCCTTAACCGAGTAGATAAATCTCTAGTTAGGTTGCTAGTGTGTAGTTTAGCCAAGATCCGTTTTTGTAGTCCAAGTTACCTAACCCTAAAAATTGTTTTTCACCATTTCCGCAAGCCCGAAAGAACCGGGAGAGGTAACATGGACTTACAATGGTATCAGAGCCTAACTAAACTCACCCTAGCATGTTAGCAAAGTATTTAGAATTTCGACTGAACGAAAAACCGCGAAACACCCCGGAAAAACCAAGTTGCTGCCGATTTTTTTCCTGCTCTAAAAGTAATAAATCATATCTTAAAAATCGGCTCAGGCTTTTCTATAAACAGGCAAGAAAAACGATCGCACGAGCCAACCATCTCGCCGCGATTCCGCGGCCGAGTTGACTCGGCCGTGGATCGTTTCTCCTGCAGTTTGTTTATGGGGGTATTTTGTGATTTTTGGGATGGTTTGTTTCTGCCCAGATTTTCCATAGAACAAGTTGGTTTTTAGGGTGGTTACAAATCCGTATTTTTGGTCGATTTTCTGTAGACTTTGGCTGATGGTTATATCTGTAATGTTATATATATGTATTGAACGTCTACTAATCGCTATACGTCGATTAGTGGGGGTTATACATGTCTGTGATCTGTGATGTTGATGGTTTGTGTATATGAATTCGTTGGATTGTCGCGGATGAATAGCCGGGGGGATTGTGAGATGAGAGTTTTTTTTATCTTTCAATTCTTGTAATATGTAAATTGATGTAATATTATTTGTATGGCCGCACAACCGGGTCGGGGTTGTAGCCGTCATTGTATAATTTCTTTTTACTGTTTTTGCTCCTAGGATAGACCCAAGGCGGGGTGCACAAACTACCGGGTATCTCGAAGTGCCGAGTGGCCTACTCACGAGTTGAGGGAGGTTGCTTCGCTTCGGGTTCTTGGCGGGTAGTTTTCCGCACCCGTAGGGGTCTAGGGTGGGGTGTGGCTATTCATCGCGACCGTGTAATCCGCTTTTCGTTACAGGCTCGAACGGATTGCGGATTCCTAGTATATCCAATGTATTCATCTGTGATCTGTAATGTCTATCATTGCTATATATCTATATATGATATCTATTTAGGTGTTGCTTATGTTTTTCATCCGCGCTAGTCCAGCCCCCGCTCTGTCGTTAGTTAAGTAACCTAACGGGTGATGACGGGGCCCCATGGCGAATGCGGATGGCATAAGCGTACGCCATATTTTGGTTGTTTTCTGCAATGGTAGGTTTAAATGATGGGACGCATTGGAATTAATGCAAGAAAATAAACCAAGTAAAAGTCGTTGGAACACTTTCAAAACCACTCGGTTCTTTTCAAAAACCAACTTTTAAATGCGGAGCTTGAACCACTCCTTTTAAAAGCTATCTCGTTCCATCGATTATATCAAGTTCACTACGTTCACGGTTTCGTCAAAACCATTCGTAGCCCTCCATCATTTCAGTTAAATATTCGGTAGTATTAAAGCTATGTATTTTGACTTCACGCCAAGGCATAGTGATTGGTAGCTGCCGGATATTTATCTGTTGCATAGATAGAATGCGTTGATTTGAGACGGTCATACTGCCATTTTGGCCTACGTCAAGGGTAGGTACGGGTGGGTTCAAATTAACCTGGATAATGATGGGTAGAACTTGACATGTGACTTATGACATTTTGACCTCACGCCAAGGTCATAAGAGCATGGGGCAAAAATCCACATCGGGAGTTTCAAAAGTACTGAAACTTGCTAGTGTTGCATACCATTTGGAGCGTGATGATTCTGGTAGGATTCCTTCAGTTTCATCACGCAATGATATTTGGATCCCGATCCTACTGTGAGTATATGCTACTCCTCGGGAAATTTCTCACTAAACGATCAATGCTATAAACCTAGTAGGTGTCTAGAAAGGTGTTAGCGGGGCTACGCCCCCAGGGAAAAGAGGTTATTTAATTAAGGAACTTCGCGAAAGCGTTGGAAAACCTCCCTCGAAGTACCGACACTGGCCTGGCTGAACGGTTAAGCAAGTATTGTACGGTGAAATTGATCCCGACTAGTTCTTCCTTTATGGTTTGAGGAGGGATTCGAGAGACAGTGGGAGCCATCCTGTTTAGACAAATTAAAAACCACTCTAAACTTGCAAGAGCATCATGCTAAAGTGTTTCTTCTCTCTCTCCTAATTGCAGCGACCAAACATCATGACTGGACTTAAGTTACTACTAGATAAAAACATACTGACAGGGCCAAACTACAAAGATTGGGTCAGGAATGTCAAAATGGCAATCACTTACGACAAGTTAGGGTATCTCCTTACCACCAAAGCTCCCCCTGTCCCAGGTCCCACCTCCAGCGTCGCGGATATAGAAATCCGTAAGACATGGGAGATCGATTGCGCGAAGGCCAAGTGCCTCGTGCTTGCCTCTATGGACAGCGAACATCAGAGGAGGCATGAGAATATGGACCTCGAATCCATATTTCTCCATACAAAAGAACTGTATGGAGAGCAATCTCGTATCGCCAGATACGAAGTGTCGAAGAAGTTATTTTCGGCAAGATTGGCCGTCGGATCATCGGTAGCGGAACACGTGCTTAAGATGATTGGCTACATAGAGGAGCTCGTGGACCTTGGGACCACGTTGGAGAATGAGCTCTATACAGACTTGATTCTTCAGTCCCTTCCTTCCACTTACACCCAGTTCATTTTGAATTTCAACTTGCAAGAAAAGGAAGTTGAACTTTCAGAGCTCCTCAACATGCTGAAGAGTGCAGAGGGCACCCTACAGAAAGGTAGGGAAACATCCACTTTGTTTGTAGGAGGATCTTCCTCTTCTAAGTCCAGGGCGAAAGCAAAAGGAAAGAAGAAGAAAGCCCCCGCCAAACCAAGGGGCGGTGTTAGTAAAGTGGATACGAAGGGAAAGGCAAAAGCAACAAAGGTAGCGGGAAAGCTTGTGGGGAAAGAAGAGTGCTTTTACTGTCACAAGAGTGGACACTGGAAGAAAGATTGCAGGGCCTGAAAGGCCAGAACACAGGATCTGAAGCAAGTTGCCGCTTCAGCTTCAGGTGTGTATGTTATTGAAAACTGTCTATCAATAAACTCTACTTCCTGGGTATTGGATACCGGATCAGGATCTCATATCTATAATTCTTTGCAGGGGTTGAGAAAGCGTAGGTTTTTGAAGGCAGGTGACATGACCCACAAAGTTACAAATGGAGCTAGCATGGATGCGGAGGCCGTGGGGGACTATCACCTGGGAATGTCAGATGGACATGTTTTGGTTTTATGTAATTGCTTTTTTGTACCCAATGCAACTTGTAATATCATTTCTGTATCTTTAGTTTCTAAAGAAGGTTATGAATTTGCGTTTGTAAGTAATGTTGTAAACATTCACCTTAATCAAGTTCTGATTGGGTCAGGTACATTGAGCAATGGTATATACGTATTAAACCAACCACAGATTTTCAATGTCCAGAATACACACAAAAGAAAGTCTCCAGAAATCAATCAGGCTTTCTTATGGCATTGTAGACTCGGTCACATCAATGAGAGAAGGTTGACGAAGTTACATACAGAAGGATATTTGGATCCATTCGAATATCAATCGTATGCAACTTGTCAATCCTGTCTCAAAGGGAAGATGACAAAAACTCCGTTCACTGGACACGGAGTATGAGCGAGCTAGCTCTTGGGACTCGTACACAGCGACGTTTGCGGTCCAATATCTACACATGCGCGAAACGGTTATTCTTACTTCATTACTTTTACGGATGATTTTTCAAGGTTCGGACATGTCTTCTTAATGAAGCATAAATCTGAAGCCTTTGAAAAGTTCCAGGAATACAAGAATGAAGTAGAAAAACAAACAGGAAAAAGTATCAAGACACTGAGATCGGATCGAGGTGGTGAATACTTGAGTGCCGAGTTCCTGGATTACCTAAAAGAGAATGGAATTCTCTCTCAGCTTACTCCTCCCTACACCCCGCAACATAACGGTGTATCGGAGAGACGGAACCGAACCCTATTGGATATGGTACGGTCTATGATGAGTAATGCTGAGTTACCGCGATCATTCTGGGGATATGCGCTAGAATCAGCCGCATACCTTTTGAACCGAGTTCCTACTAAGACTGTGCCTACCACACCATATGAGTTATGGAGTGGGAAGAAACCCTATCTTCAATACCTGAAGATTTGGGGATGTCCAGCTTTTGTCAAAAAGCAGCATGCGGACAAACTTGAGGTACGCTCAGTACTGTGCAAGTTAGTGGGATACCCAAAGAACTCCAGGGGTATCTTTTCTATTACGTAGAGGAACAAAAGATCATTGTTTCTCGAAATGCCCACTTTCTGGAACACCAGTTCTTAGAAAAGGGAATAAGCGGGAGCGCAATAGAACTGGAAGAAATTCCAGAACCACAAGCTATTACTGAAAGATTAGTAGAACCAGAGGGTTCAAAAGATCAGGACATTCCTACGCCGCTCCGCAGGAGTAGTAGGCAGTCTTATCCGCCCGAGAGATACTACGGTTTTCTCATTGACGGGGATAGAGAAGATTGCATCATTGATAGTGATGAGCCGACTAGCTTCCAGCAGGCCATTAAGAGCGTTAACTCGGTAAAATGGCTGGATGCAATGCGGACCGAAATGGAGTCCATGTACACCAACAAAGTATGGACTTTGGACGTTGCTCCAGATGGGGTAAAACCCGTAGGATGCAAGTGGATCTTCAAAAGGAAGATTGGTGTAGATGGACAGGTCGAGACCTATAAAGCTAGACTTGTTGCAAAGGGTTTTCGTCAAAGACCTGGTTTGGACTATGACGAAACCTTTTCTCCAGTGGCTATGCTGAAATCCATTCGGATCCTTCTTGCCATTGCTGCCTTCCATGATTATGAGATTTGGCAGATGGACGTAAAGACAGCTTTTCTAAATGGAAATTTAGAGGAGTGTGTCTATATGGACCAGCCAGAGGGTTTCATTCAGAGTGGGAGCAGCGGAAAGGTGTGCAAGTTGCTTAAGTCGATCTATGGACTAAAGCAGGCATCGCGGAGTTGGAACATCTATTTAGATGAGACGGTCAAGGAATTTGGCTTTATCAAAAATCCAGATGAACCATGCATCTATAGTTGATTTGTAGCAAGAACTGTTGTATTCCTCGTTTTATACGTGGATGACATTCTCTTGATAGGAAATGACATTCCTTTGCTACAATCTGTCAAAGGGTTCTTGTCACACAGGTTCTCCATGAAAGACCTGGGTGATGCCTCCTACATTCTGGGGATCCGGATCTATCGTGATAGATCCAAAAGGATATTAGGACTTTCGCAGTCCAGGTACATCGACACCATACTGAAAAGATTCAGCATGGAAGATTCCAAGCGCGGTAATCTACCGGCTTGACACGGGATCACCCTCTCCAAATAGATGTCTCCCAAGAATGATTTGGAAAGGGATCGCATGTCTATTATACCCTACGCTTCTGCGGTAGGCTCTATAATGTATGCGATGTTGTGTACCAGACCAGATGTGGCTTATGCACTGATTGTGGTAAGCAGGTATCAGTCAAACCTTGGGGAGAAACACTGGATAGCGGTAAAGAACATTCTCAAGTACCTGAGAAGGACTAAGGAGGTGTTCTTGGTGTATGGCGGAAAAGACCTCCAGATTGAGGCCTTTGCTGACTCCAGCTTCCAGAGTGACAAGGATGATTCCAAGTCCATGTCGGGTTTTGTCTTTACCTTCAATGGAGGGGCGGTGTGTTGGAAGAGTTCCAAATAGGAAACCATTGCTGACTCGACTATGGAAGCGGAATATATCGCTGCATCTGATGCCGCAAAAGAAGCCGTCTGGATAAGGAAGTTCTTAAAAGAACTTCAGGTGGTTCCGTCCATTGTTGACCCAATACCTCTGTATTGCGACAATCGGAGCTATAGCTTTAGCAAAGGAACCCAGGTCCCATCAGAAATCCAGACACATCTTGAGGCGGTATCACTTGATCAGGGAGATCGTGGATCGCAAGGAGATCGAGGTTCGGAGGGTTGTTTCAGAAGATAACACTGCAGATCCATTCACGAAGGCCTTACCCCAGACTCAGTTTGAGCGGCTGATCGAGATGATAGGTCTTCGATACGCCAGTACATGGCCTTAGTGCAAGTGGGAGATTGTTAGTGTATATGCCCTAGAGGCCATTACTGTATCATACTAGTATGTATATTACTTGATGGATGCTTGGGATATTCACAGTTGTATAGACAATCTTGCTCGAAATGGTAGTATGCTACTTGGTTTGTCTCTGCTTTAATGTGTACATGTGTTTTTTTATTGTATCATCTATACGCATTAGTGGAGCCCTTAGGATCTTTGCTTGATTACCAGCGTTGTGATGGCAGTCACACTCATGGGAGCTGGGTAATCTACAAGCACATCCTTATACACACGTCCCTAGTCGTGGGATTATCGAGACAAGGCATCGATACTCCGGAGTAGACTAGCGTATGCGCTTCTCATCCCAGTGCGGGAGGCGGTCTGTCCCACAGCCGTCAGTACGTCGTGCTTGAGATAGTATGCGGGTGCTCGTTAGGTTATGAGTACACTGGACAGGACTCGTCGGGAACTGTTGGTTGGTATTATACCTATCATCAGTTATCAGTTCCCAGGTGACATGAGTACAGCTTAGTCCGCTGACTTGACACTGTCACTTCGCCTCAAGTGTGTTCCCACTGTACTTTGATTACTACCCTACCACGGCTCAAAGGAGTCGTGCAAACAGGTAGTAGTTGGGTGCAGTCCCGAAGCACTTGGAGGCAGTGACGGTTAGACAGGATTCATCTCTCTCGGTATTGGGGGTTGGCATCGCGCTGTGTCTAGGAGAGCCATTACACAAGTAGTCCCTGGCCAGGGCAAGCGGGATATACTGGTAGGTTTCCAGTGTTATCTCAGGGTGTTCTGGGCTACACTCCGACACGACTTGTACTGCTATTAGGGGACTGACATTTACCGCCCTCCTAGGCCCGCCATGCATTGTTATCAGACGAACAGACCGGACTGTACGGAGATTGTCACATACTGGCTCAGTTGGAGTTCAGATGGGTTTACCTCGTCAGTCTTCTTATCGGCATCTACCTGGGGACCATTACGTACAGCTAGTGCCGTTTGCGGTCTGTGGTTAAACCCACTGCCAGCGTAGTTTCGAGTCTTTAGAGTCCCACACAGAGGGTTATTCTCCTTTGGGCAAAACAGAGTAGAGGTCGCATGGTTTTGCGATAGGGTTCGTTCTCATCCGCGCACTTGTGCACGTTTGGCGTCCGAACAGACATTACTAGCGGGCTCTGGTTTGAGCCAGATCCTAGTATATGTTTTGGGGTTAGTTTTATCTCTTAGTATTCATGTTCCTCGGAACACGAATGCGGGTGTGTATGCACAGTTGTTTGAGGTGGAGGAAGAGGTTTTTTCATTAGGGTTTTGGAACGGGTGCGTATGCACAGTTGACAGTCGTCTTTTTCCAAACCCTAATGAATTTGTGATATATCAATTAATAATATTAATTAAATGAATTGTGTCATGGTTGGGTTTGTTGACTTGTTGACCAAGGTTGACTAGTTGACCATGGTTGAAACATTGACTATCATCATTACACATCAAAGATGCTCTTTGATTCTAGCAAAAACCATTTAATGTGAAATGATAATAGTCTTATCAAGCCTTCCATCAACTTTTTCATTTTGATTAATTTTATTAATTTGATAATTCACTTATATTGTTATGGTTGTAAAAAACCATCTCATTCTATCATAACCATTCTCTCTCCTCTCTTCTTCTTCCTCCTCCTCTAGTTCAAGGAGATCCATTCTCATGAGTTGAGAAACCTCTCCTTGAGATAAAATACCCTAAACCACTCTCTACTTACTCTAAGGTTGAAGGTCTAGCAAGCCAAAGATCTTAGTTCTCTCAAAGTTCGAGAAAGGAGCTCAAGGAAGAAACCCTCAGGTGGATCCATCTTTGACAAGAGTAGGCGACGAGGAAAGCACCATGCAACCACTACAAAGAGTCCAAGAAGAAGGAGTTCAAGTGAGCTATAACCCCTAACCGAGTAGATAAATCTCAAGTTAGGTTGCTAGTGTGTAGTTTAGCCAAGATCCGTTTTTGTAGTCCAAGTTACCTAAACCCTAGATCTTATTTCTTTATGTTTTTGTTGGATATAGTGCCCTCAAAGTCAATTATAGGATCGCAGGCACGTGATTGCAATGATTGAGGGGGGACCTATACCGGTGGGACAGTCTTACTCGAGATGATAGTATGCTATCTGGTTTATCTTTATCAAACGTGTACTGCTTTAGGTGACATGATATATCACTATTGCACATTGATAGAGCCCATAGGATTCTTGTTTGACTATCAACAGTATGATGGCGATCATATACGAGAGAGTTGGGTAGTCTATAAGCACATCCTTAAAAGTGGTCCCTAGTCGCGGGAGTTTCGAGATAGGGCATCGATACTCTGGAGTAGACTAGTATATACAGTCGAGATCCCAACGAGGGGCGGTGGCCAGTCTCACAAGCCATTGGTGTTAGTTGGTTCAACTAAGATGTATACAGGTGCTCATTGGGTTATGAGTACACCAGACAGGACTCGCCGGGAACATGCTAGCTGGTTATTAAACCCTGTCGTCAGATAGCAATTCCCAGGTGACATGTGTACAGGTTAGTCTATCGACCTGAGATCCTCATTTGTCTCGTGTGAGTTCCCACTGTGCTTTGATTATTACCCTACCACGGCTCAAAGGAGTCGTGCAAACAGATTTTAGTTGGGTACAGTCCCGAGCCACATGGAGGCAGTGAGCGGATCGGCAGGGGATTCGTCTTTCCCAACGTTGGGAGTGAGATCGCGCTGTGTTTAGGAGAGCCATTACACGAAGTCCATGGCCATGGCAAGAGAGATTTACTGGTAGGTATTCCAGTAGCATCTCAGGGTGTTCTGGGCTACACTCCGACACGACTTATACCGCTTTTGGGGGTCTGACGTTTACCAGCTCCCTGGGCCCGATATGCGATACTCATAGACGAACGGACCAGACTGTACGAATATTGTTACACATAGGCTCAGTAGGGTTCCAGGATGAGTTCGCTCATCGGACTCCTTTCCACTCAGTACATGGGCAGCCGTTACGTACAGTTAGTGTAGGGTTGCTGGGCACGCGCACAAGGGTCTACGAGGCATCTACCATGCCCGATTAAAAATTTAGCCGTGCCGAACAACCCGAATACGGATATTTAAACTAGAGATTAGGTGAAAACAAACATTCTAAACACTTTAACACTAAGTGAGAGGGATTACAACCTTTGTAGATCCGGTCCTTCATTTCATATGCTCCGTGTTGTGGTCCCTTCTATAGGGTGTTTTTCGTCACCCCATTGAGATGGGAATACGCGCGCGCTTGTTAGGCGTACTACAGATTCCCCCTGCCTAGGGTAGGCCGGGGTTTAATGATTATAGGGATCCGAATCTCCGGCAGCCGCGGACTAAGCTACCGTTAATTACCCCCCGCCTTTGGGGCGAGGGAACCTCCGATTGACGGGTCAAACTGGTCATGCGAACTCAATGTGCAGTGTACGTGTGTTGTGTTTTGGAGGGGGGTTTAAATATATCGGGAGCCATGCAGAGTTTTTACGGGGGTCCCGCTACCCGGATAGCGGGCTGGGGGTCAAGGGGGCTAGCAGCCCCCTTGCGGGATGCGGGGCAGCGCCCCGTTAGAAATTTTTTCTAACAGGGACAGTGTCGTGAAGTATGTGTATGTGTACATTTGTATACATATGTATATATATACATGTATACATAAATAAAGGGGAAAAAGACATCCAAAGGATGCATGGGGCCAGCGCCTAGGCGCTTGAGCGCAAGCGCGCCACGTGTCGGCACGTGGGCGCTTTGCGCTGGAGCGCAGAGCGCTGGAGCGCAACGCGCCACGTGTCGGCACGAGGCCGCTTTGCGCTCGAGCGCAGAGCGCTGGAGCGCATACGCGCCATGTGTCGGCACGTGGGCGCTTTGCGCTCGAGCGCGAGGCGCTAGAGCGCAAGCGTGCCACGTGTCGGCACGTGGGCGTTTTGCGCTCGAGCGCAGTGCGCTAGAGCGCAAGCGCGCCACGTGTCGGCACGTGGGCGCTTTGCGCTCGAGCGCTAGCGTACCAGTGAGGAAAATGGGGGTTTTTAGCCCCGGAAATTCTCTAAAGAGAAAAAATGGTGGAGTTAAACTCCTAATATGCTTTGGGTTAAGGAAATGGGTCCTTTTTCTTCCTTTGCTGGCCGATCTTGGAGATAAAGAGATGTGAGATTTAAAAATCTTTTCTTTTTGAGTTCTGATGGCAGATCTGAGTTCCCCATAATGGGTTTTGTGGTGGAAAACTATTTAGTTTTTTAAAAAGGAAGAGTAAAACTCCTTATTTAATTCAAAGGAAAAAAGAAGGTTTTGGAACCTTGAAGAAGGAAGAAAGATCTCAGATCTGAAAATTTTTTGGAAAGAGAAAAGTTGTTGAGATATTTCATTATCTTTGCCTTTATAGGCTATACTCTTTTACACATAGCCCCTTAGGCTTCACAAAATGGCATTTTGGCTATCCCATGGCTCATGTGCCATTTCTTTTTGCACATAAGCCATGGGCTTTACAAAAATTTGGCTTTATGCCTATTTTTCTTACACTTATCCATAAAATAACAATAAAAGAAATGCAACAAAATTATTTTTTACAAAATTTTTATCTTGGCATGGGGGAGGCCGGCCGCTTCCTGTTCTGGCTCGACCCGGGCATGGGCCCATTGGATCTGGGCTTGGGCCCACTTGGCTTGGGGTTGACTTTGATTTTGACTTGGTCAACCGGGGTGTAAATTTTTACCCCAACAAATTTCCCCCCATCAATAAATGCACACCACATATGTGGGTCGTGTGAATGAAATTGATGGATCTTCTTTTACTTGGAGGCGACCTGATTTGGTTTCCGCTTTTTGGGAAGCTGGCACTGCCCTTTTTACGACATGGACGGTCGTTGCTTGACATGACTCCGGGATGGAGTGTCCGTGATAGAAGTTTCCCCTGGCCCGGAGTGATCTGGTTCCCGCTTTGTAGGAATCCTGCGCTGCCCTTTTTGCGACGTGGACGGTCGGTTCTGCCCTTTTTCCGACGTGGACGGTCGGTACTGCCATTTTAGCGACGTGGACGGTCGATGCTGCCCTTTTTGAGATTTGGATGGTCGGTGCTACCATTTTAGCGACTTGGACGGTCGGTTCTGCCCTTTTAGCGACATGGACGGTCGGTTCTGCCCTTTTTGCGACATGGACGGTCGGTGCTGCCCTTTTTACGACATGGACGGTCGGTGCTGCCATTTTAGCGACGTGGACGGTCGATGCTACCGTTTTTACGACTTGGACGGTCGGTGCTGCCCTTTTAGCGACTTGGACGGTCGGTGCTGCCCTTTTTGCGACTTGGACGGTCGATGCTGCCCTTTTTGCGACTTGGATGGTTGGTGCTGCCCTTTTAGCGACTTGGACGGTCGGTGCTGCCCTTTTTGCGACTTGGATGGTCGTTGCTTCCCTTTTAGCGACGTGGACGGTTGGTGCTGCCCTTTTAGCGACGTGGACGGTCGATGCTGCCCTTTTTGCGACTTGGACGGTCGGTGCTGCCCTTTTAGCGACGTGGACGGTCGATGCTGCCCTTTTAGCGACGTGGACGGTCGATGCTGCCCTTTTTGCGACTTGGACGGTCGGTGCTGCCCATTTAGCGACGTGGACGGTCGGTGCTGCCCTTTTAGCGACGTGGACGGTCGATGCTGCCCTTTTTGCGACTTGGACGGTCGGTGCTGCCCTTTTAGCGACGTGGACGGTCGATGCTTGATTTGACTTGCTCTGCTTCTTGCAGTGTCAGGGGTAGACTTGACTTGCTCCGCTTCTTGCGGTGTCGAGATTGGATTCTGACTCGCTCCTCTTTCTGCGGTGTCGGAGTGGAAGTTGACTTGTTGATTTTGATTTGGGTTGACATCAGCATCGCTATACTGGAATATGGTACCAGGAGCGAATCATCATCTGTCATTGAGAGGATTCTGGGATTTTGGTTTTTGTTTGGCATCTGCATTGCTGCACTGGAATAATGCCAGGAGCAACTCATCATTTTCCCCGACAGAATTTGAGAATTGATGGCTTAGGAGGCAGGTTTAGATCCCTATCACCTAAGACTTTTCAATTTTATGGGCCGTGAGGGTCCCATAAAAGCATTTTCTCCCTACGAGTCGAAAGGATCTCGTAGGTGTATTTTCTCCATAGGAGTCGTGGGGACTCCTAAGTGTGTTGCTCCTTTGTGAGTCGTAAGGATCTCACGCGGGAATTTTCTCCTCTCAAAGTCGAGAGGACTTTGAGAGTGCATTTCATCTCCTTTTCACGAGTTTGCGCCCTTTCAGGTTTTCACAAACTCGCCGGCAGTCCTGCTGTTTTTACTCACGGAGCCCTTTCGGGTTTTCCTCCATGCCCATTTTGCTTGTGGACATACCCTTTTTATTTTATTTTTATTTTATTTTATTATATATTTTTTTAGTGGGACTTTGAATGTGGTCTCACCGGTAGGACTTAGGAGAGATTTGGGATTGTTTTACGCCCGTGGATTGTATACGGTTTTGCAGGATGTATGATCCAGACCGTAGGGCCGGAAAGATTTCAGGGATTTGTTGGCGTCTGCATCGCTGCACTGGAATGTGGTACCAGGAGCGACTCATCATTCGCCGTTGGGGTATGGGATTTGGTTGGCGTCTGCATCGCTACACTGGAATATGATACCAGGAGCGACTCATCATTCGCCGTTTGGGGACTTGGAATTTGGATCTTGTCCGGCATCAGCATTGCTGCACTGGAATAATGTCAGGAGAAACTCATCATTTTGCCTTGGGAGGACTTGGGATTTGGGTTTTTGGTCGGCATCAACACCGCTAACACTGAAGCGAAATGCCAGGAGCGAATCATCATTTGTCGTTGCCCGTTGGGGAACGATGGCTTAGGAGACAGGTTTGGGTCCCTATCACCTAAGGCTTTTCAATTTTATGGGCCGTGAGGGTCCCATAAAAGCATTTTCTCTCTACGAGTCGTAAGGATCCCGCAGGTGTATTTTCTCCTTAGGAATCGTGAGGATTCCTAAGTGTGTTGCTCCTTTGTGAGTCGTAAGGATCTCACGCAGGGGTTTTCTCCTCACAAGGTCGAGAGGACTTTGCGAGTGTATTTCATCTCTTTTCACGAGTTTACTCCCCATTCGGGTTTTCACAGACTCGCCGGTAGTCCTGCTGTTTTTACTCACGGAGCCCTTTCGGGTTTTCATCCGTGCCCGTTTTGCTTGTGGACATACCGTTTATTTTTTTATTTCTTTTATATTTTTTTTTTGCCGCTGGTGGGACTTTAAAAGTAGTCTCACCAGCAGGATTTGGGAGAGATAGGGGTCATTTATGCCCGTGGATTGTATACGGTTTTGCAGGATGTATGATCCAGACCGTAGGGCTGATGTGCTCAATTCGCCTGCGACTTGGATCATTCACGTGTAGTATTTCTTGAGATATCGGCCATTGATGGGTGGCATGGGCCTTTCTCCCTCGGCACTTATTAGTTGGTAGGATCCTCCGTCGAACACTTTCTCGATGACGTATGGTCCTTCCCAGTTTGGTTCGAATTTTCCCTTGGCATGTCGATTGGGGATGATCGGTCTTTTGAGGACCAACACCAATTCACCTTTCTTGAAAGCGCGGAGACGGGTTATCTTGTCATAGGCCCGTGACATTTGGGCTCGGTATAGCTCCAGACTTTGCTGCACCGCGAGCCTCTTTTCTTCGAGGGCATCGAGTTCTTCAAGTCGAAGGAGCACGTTTTCCTCCTCCGTCAACTCATGCTGAACGGCCATTCTTAAGCTTGGAACTTCGACTTCGAGGGGGAGGACCGCCTCCACTCCGAAAAGCAATGAGTATGGAGTGGACTGAGTTAGAGTACGGTGTGTGGTACGATATGCCCACAATGCCTCGTGAAGCTTGAGATTCCAGTCTCTCTTGTTGGCTGAAGCATTTTTCCTCAGGAGCTTGCATAGAGTCTTATTGAAGGCTTCGGCTAGCCCATTGGCTCTTGGATTATAGATGGAGGAATATCTTTAGTCTATCTTGTGCTGAGTAGCGAACCTTGAGACATTGAAGCTCTTGAAAGAAGGCCCGTTGTCAGAAATGATTCTTCTTGGTGTACCGAAGCGGTATAGAATATTATGCTGGAAGAATGTCAGAATATCTTTTGTCTTGACTTCTTTTAGCGGGACAGCTTCAGCCTATCTGGAGAAGTAGTCTGTCGCGGCCAGTATGAACCGATGGCCTTTGGATGACGGAGGATCAATTGGGCCAACAATGTCGGTGCCCCAGACTTCGAAGGGCCACGACGCCACCGTAGGATGCAATGGATTGGGATGCTTGTGAATAAAATCACCGTGAAGTTGGCAGATATAACATTTCTTTGCATGCTCTCCGCAATCCCGTATCATGGTGGGCCAGTAATACCCAAGCCGTTTAATTTGCAGTCGCATCTTAGGGCCAGATTGGTGAGCACCGCAAACGCCTGAGTGAACTTCTTTCATGACTTTTTAGGCTTCGGCCGATGACAGGCACCTGAGCCAGAGTTGGTCATATGACCTGCGGTATAACGTGTCATTTACAAACACGTATCGGAGAGCTCTTTTCTTCAGCCGAATCCTCGCAGATTTTTCTTCGGGCAGCTTATCGTATCGGAGGTACTCTATGAAGGGTTCTCTCCAATCGGGCTCGTCTTGGATGATCGAAGCTTCTTCGGCGGGACTGCTCTTCTGTTCCGCGCTTTCCTCTTCTCGTAGAGAGACTGGGGGTAGAATTTGCTGGCTCCTGACTGTGATCAGAATTTCCTCCATGTCAGGATCAGCCAGCTCCTTGGCTAAGCGAGCGAGTATGTCGGCTTTTCCGTTCAACGCTCTGGGGATTCTCATTAGTTCAATATGAGTGAACCGTTTCATGAGTTCCACCACCCGGCCTCTATACCGAGCTAACTCGGGTTTGTATATCTTATAGTCGCCGCTTACTTGGTTGACGACAAGCTGGGAGTCACCGTAAACCCGTTGCCGAAGGATTTCCATTTCTATGGCGAGTTCCAAACCAGCCATCAGAGCTTCATACTCAGCTTCATTGTTTGTCCGAGGCTCGGTGAGAGCAAAAGAACGCCGTAGGGTTCCTATTGATGGCGTGATGAACACCAATCCTATCCCCGCTTTTACCTCCGGGACGCTTGATCTGTCGGAGCTCCTTATTGATGAGGCTCCATCGAAGTAGAGCTCCCAACATGGCTCATCTTCCTCGAGGTGCAGCACTTGTTCATCGGGTAACTCACAATTTAGCGGAGACCCTTCTGGTATGGGATGAGCGGCGAGAAAGTCTGCAATAGCTTGCCCTTTTACTGCTTTCTGAGGGGTATAAACTATGTCAAACTCAAGTAGCATGACAGCCCATCTTGCCATTCTGCCGGCTAGGCTTGCTTTGGTCATCAAATGTTTGAGCGGGTCGACCTTGGAGATCAGCATAACTCGATGAGCGAGCAAATAGTGCCTCAGCTTCTTCACAGCAAATATTAGAGCCAGGCATTGCTTTTCGATTGGGGAGTAGTTGTGTTCCGCCCCGACTAGAGTTCGACTGAGGTAGTAGAGGGCATTTTCTTTTCCCTCCTCGTTATTCTAGGCAAGGAGCGCACCGAGTGACTCATCCAGCGCGGCAGTGTAGAGAATCAGCGGTTTATTTGGAATGGGAGCGGCCAGCACTGGAGGGTGCAACAAGTATTGTTTGATGCTTTCGAACGCTACTTGACATTCGGCATCCCAAATAAAAGGAGCTCCTTTCTTCATGAGCTTTGAGAAGGGCTTACATCTCCCCGATAAATTTGAGATAAACCTCCGTATATAAGCAAGCTTGCCTTGAAAAGATCTTAGCTGCGTCAGACTCTTCGGAGGGGGCATCTCCATGATGGCCTTTATCTTTGATGGGTCAACTTCGATCCCTCGATGTCGGACTATGAAGCCCAGGAATTTTCCCGATGACACGCCAAAAGCGCACTTCAGAGGATTCATCTTCAGATCGTATTCCCTCAGTCTGGTGAGAACGGTCCTGAGATCTTGGATATGATCGGCCTTGGCTTTAGTCTTGACGACCAGATCATCAACATAGCATTCGACAACTTTATGGATTAGGTCATCAAAGATATTAGTCATTGCCCTTTGATATGTAGCACCTGCGTTCTTCAGTTCGAATGGCATTACCTTGTAGCAATATATTCCGATCGGGGTTCGAAATGCTGTGTGCTTCTCATCCTCAGGCGACATCTTGATCTGATTATATCCAGACGAGCCATCCATAAAGGTGAACAGTTCGTAATTTGAGGTGTCATCGACCATCATTTCCATGACCGGTAGCGGGAAGTCTTCTTTAGGACATGCCTTGTTGAGGTCCCTGAAATCGACACAAACTCGAATCTGCCCATTTTTCTTCTTCACTGGGACTATGCATGCGATCCAGTCTACATATTTCTCTTCCCTGATGAAGCCGGTATCGATGAGTTTCTTGGTTTCCTCGATGACCTTTTCTTCCAACTCCCTTCTCATTCTTCGAGGAGCTTGTTTGACTGGCTTAGCATCAGGAGATATAGCCAGCTTATGCACGGCTACCTCAGGGGAAAGGCCAGGGATTTCTTTGTACGTCCACGCGAAGCAGTCGACGAACTCATGCAGCAGGGCAATTATCTGCTCTTTCATTTCCTCCGACAAGAGTGAGCTGATGTAGGTCGGCCTTGGATTATCGGGCATTCCTAAGTCAATCTCGGTTAGCTCATCAAAGGTTGCTTGTCCGCCATCTTCGAGCTCTTGAGGAGCTTCTTCTGGCTCGGCTATCTCATCATCATCATTCGATCTTTCGCTGGCCTCACCAACATGGATCATGTAGCATGCTTTGGAATCAGGTTGAATGTAGCCTATGCCCCGTCTATCTGGAATTCGTCCATCGATGAGTGCTCGGACCTGGGGCGGATACCATAGCCCTTCGTAAAACTTTGCTTCGGACTCCGTTTGATATAACTGGCATCCACACTTCTTAAAGTATTCCCGCATCTCGGGCGCATAGTATCTGGGATTGAGTACGGCTCTTATGCCTCTCTCATAGGGAAGGCACGCGACAGAAAGGTCGTCCGGGTGCACAACGGGGTTTGACCTGTAAAACAGGATGCCCTTCTGTCCATTTTTCCTCTCGGGCACGTAGAAAGTTTCCAGCTGGTCCACGGTAGAGACTGACAATGCGTCGAGCTCTTTGCACATCCGTTCCGGCACCCTTGTGATGGCCAGGGACCCTTCAGCGACTTCGAAGGTCTCTCGTAGTTTCGCTTGCTGCATGGGGGGCCGATCTGCACAGCTGTTGCACGGCAGGTCCTCTTCTTCCGACTCTTTAGTGTCACTGCCAAGATGAGGGCGGACTTTGCTGCTAGATAGGCCTTCAGTAACAGATTCGTCCGTATCGCTGCCGAAATGATGGCGAGTTTGGCGGAAGGACGGGCTTCCAGCGTCGGACTCATCAGTGTCGCTGCCGAAATGCGGGCGCACTTGGGTATTTTTGCTTTTGAAAGTGATAGCCGGCGCAGATTTGCTTTTGAGTCTTGGGGCCGTTCTATCCTCAGTCAGTTGTGGCTTAGCATTTTGGTGGTTCATAAAGTACCGAGAATCTTCATATCGGACTTCATGCACACCGAACGGCTGGATGTCTCCGTCAATGCGTCTTTCTTCGCCATTTTTAGTATACTTCATGCATTGATGGAGAGTTGACGGAATGATGCCGTAATCGTGGAGCCACGGCCACCCCAAGAGAATCTTATAATATGTGTCGGCGTCGATCACGTATATCTTAGCTTCAGTTTGCAGATCCCCAAATTTGATTGGCAAAGCTATAGACCCCAGAACTTGCTGGCAATTTTGGTTGAAGCCTTGAATGACAATCCTTTCCCTTGACAGGTGTCGGACGTCCATTGACAAACTCTTCAGAGTTCGCAAGTTCATGATGTTCACTGAGGACCCCAGATCAATCAATATACGATTAATTCGATCTCCGTCGCTGTACCCGGTCACGTAAAGTGGCCGATTATGCTCAGCCGTTCCCAGTAGCAAGTCTTCATCCTTAAATGTGACTGCGGCGGCATGCAAAGCGTGCTGGGCTTCTTTCATATTAATTTCCGCAAAGTGAGCCTGATACCGCTCGGGGTTTTGTAGAGCGTGAATGAGAACATCTCTAAGCTCCTTAGATAGGACCAAGGCGTCGTAGATGCTCAGGAGAGATGGAAGCTTCCGGAGATATGCTAAGACATTATAGTCCACCGAGGAAGGACTTATGTTTTCATCGGCCGGTTCTCTGCCATCTTCTTCATTAGCGACATGTTTTTCCTTCCCTTTTGGGGCGTTGCCCTGATTTTGCGGTAGAGCCCTGCCGCTTCTGAGCTGGATTTGATTGGCCTTTGTGGTGAGCTCCTCGTCCTCTTTCGGAAAACAGAGATCATCCTCGGAGTCGCTGCCAAGATGGATGGCGTAGCAGGTCACTACTGGGATCTCTTCATTGGAGTCTTCTTCTAACTCCTCCAGAATTTCAGCCGCTTGTACAGGGAAGAACTCCTTCAATTGAATCAATGTTCTTTCCTTTTGTTCATATTCTTCGAGGGAATCGATATATTTTTGAATGGTCAATCTCCCTGCAGACTCTTTTTCACGCCGAGCTGCACTTTTCTTCTTCTTGAGCTTCTTGGATTTTGAGCCTGATGGAGCCACATTGGCAGCTGGACCGGTAGGCTTCTTCTGTCCTTCCCATTCCATCCTGGGCTCTTTCTGAAGTAGCTTTAGTATCTTCTTCGTCTTATTAGATATGTGCGTACTCCACGGAGGCCGCGATGAGTCAGTTTCTTTTTTCAGGGCAGCAGGTTCAGCTGTCTGCTCCCAGAAGCCTTCAACTTCTGTCTGTATAAAGTTGGCGGTTGCAACTTGATTGTTCACCAACATGCTTTTGGACAGCTCGATCTCTCCATCCTTGTACTGCTTCTCGACCCAGTCTTTGAAGATATAGATCCTCGATCGCATGGCTCACTACTCGGTGGTACGGGCAATACAGAGGATTGTCGGTCATTTTTGCTTCTTGGGGTCTTTTCGAATCCGGCAATTGTAGGCCATTGTTCAAGGCATCTTTAAATATCTTGCGGACCTTGTCCCTTCTAAAAGAGTAAACCTTGTTCTTTTTCTCCTCTAGGGAAGGCCCATCTCCTCCCAGCAATGGCTTTCGAGACCGGTTGGCTTTGGATTCGCCCTCCCTTCGCTTTTCTTCATTGTCGGAGGCATTGAAGACATTGGTACTGCTGGAACTCCCGCTTCTACGGTTGTCCTCCCGCTTGCTTTTCCAAGTTTTGTCTCTCTGAGAATCCGGCGGGGACTCTTGCTTCGAGCGTTCCAGCATTTGGACTTTCTTGGTTAGCTCCTGAAATGTCTTGAGGCCCGCCGTACACAAGAATGGGACCATCCAATTGCTGAGGTTCCCAATGAGAAGGCTGACGGACTGGTCCTGCTCCAGCGGTGGTTCGCACTTGACTGTGAGATTACGCCATCGGGCGATAAAGTCGGTGTTGCTTTCATTCTTCCCCGGATTGGTCCTCACAAGGTCGGCGATGGAGATTTTATCACTGACACTCATGAACCTTTGCCGAAACAGGGACTCCATTTGGGCAAAGGTAATGACGGACCCGTCCAGTATGCTCGCATACCAGTCGAAGGCGACGCCGGTCAGGCTGTTGACAAACTGACGAAGAAGGAGTGCATCATTGCCCCCTGTATTTCCGCACGATGCTTTGAAGTAGGCGATGTGCTGGTTTGCATTCCCCGTTCCATCAAATCTTCCGAACTTAGGAATGACGTAGCCGCTTGGGAACTC
Source organism: Agapanthus africanus (assembly GCA_030015575.1). NCBI lineage: Eukaryota > Viridiplantae > Streptophyta > Magnoliopsida > Asparagales > Amaryllidaceae > Agapanthus > Agapanthus africanus. Next base: position 460,701,241 of record JASDDO010000014.1, on the reverse strand, counting down.
AATCAGATCGTACTGCGTGGGATATGGCCGCCCACTACTGCCGATTTCTTTCTGAGCTTCAGCTTCGGCCACCAATGTTTTAACCTTGCTGGTGACCAAATCCATTATCCGATCCTGTGTTAGCGGGATAGTGCTATCTGGGGCCAAGGCGTCCCCAGAAGCGGAATGTGGCCGGCTTTCATTCGGCTCGACCAGTGTTGGTCCCAAAGGAACAGGCATTGGCTGCCTCTGATTGTCGTCACCCGGCTGATTAGTAGCGGCTTGTGCCTGATTGGGAGGCGCTCGAGCAATTTGAGCCGTAAGCTGCATCACCACGTTCGTTAAGTCGTCAATCTTCGAATAGAGCTTGGCCATCTCTTTATCTTTGCTCTTGAGCTGTTTTCGAAGCTCTTGAAGCAGCTCTTGCTCCGCAGTCCTGGGGCGGAAAGTCGGCTCTTCCTCGCTGTCCGAGCTTGACCCTGCATGGACCGAGGGGTCTTTCTGCCTATCATCCTCATCGAGAGGGTTTTCTTCATCCAGCGGGGGCGGCTGTTCTTGGGCAGCGGCAACCACATTCAGGCTAGATTGGGCTTGGGATGTGGTGGCCTCGTCCTTGCTTTTGCTGCGAAGGTTGTCGCTGGGGCGCCCGCCCGCCATATAGACCGTATGGATGATATATATGGCCATCTTTCTATCACTGGCAGCTGATTTCACGGATTGCTGTCTTGACCCCCTTGTTTCGGTAGCTGGTAGTCGATTGAAGGCGGCTGGCCTAACCAGGTTCTTGAATGGTGCTGGCGCTTCTTTTCTGGGTTTTCCCCACTGCTTTCGTGTGGCACAGAGTGCTTGATAGACTCTTGAAGAGACAGCGTCATATTTTTTCTGTTGGGGCCGGGACACGTCTCTTTGTGGCACTCTTCGGACCGCTGTCTTCTTGATTCTGGCGGTCATGGCGTTTTTCTGAACCCACTTCAGAGCCTCGAAGGAATTGCTGATTCTTACGTCCGACTAAGCCGTCGTCGCGGGGCAACCCTGCTCTTGGAACTTCACACGATTCCATTTGGCCTAAGCCTTGGCCCTCTTGTTGGCTCGATACCTGAGCCGCTTCTGCCTTAACTTTTCCATTCTAAGCACCTGGCAGACTTCGGCTCTTTGGGAAGACGCCGCAGACCGGTCGATGGAGGACCTTAGAGATACGCTCGACTGTGCATTTGTTGGAGTCATCGCCTGAGCTCATCCGCAACATTTGGTGTTGCCCTTTGTACCGAAGTTCTTGCCCCCCGCTGGAGCACCAGAGAATCGTTCAGATACCGTCTTAAGTTTCGGTTGTGGTGCCTTGGCGATCACGACATTCGGCCTCTTACCCCTTGAGACCGGCTTGGCCACCTGTTCCGCCGGGATCTCCGCCAAATGAGCGCTTCCGGCAGGGTAGATGATGACGGAGCCAAACTGGCGGGGCGGTTCCTCCCACTGTCGACTGAGTCTTGCGGGGAGAACCACACGAGCGTTGATCTTGACCACGTACGGAATCGGGGTCACGTTGGAAGCTGACTTCGTCTGGGGAGACATTGTCGTCGAAGGTTGATTGCTGCACGGGAAAAAAAAACATTTCAGTATAGGCAATCGATATGTGTATTGATTGAGTTCGCATGAACGTTTAACCCGAAATATGGGAGGAGAGATTGGTCCCACCGGGCGTGCCAGAATCTGTAGGGTGTTTTTCGTCACCCCATTGAGATGGAAATACGCGCGCGCTTGTCAGGCGTACTACAGATTCCCCCTGCCTAGGGTAGGCCGGGGTTTAATGATTATAGGGATCCGAATCTCCGGCAGCCGCGGACTAAGCTGCCGTTAATTACCCCCCGCCTTTGGGGCGAGGGAACCTCCGATTGACGGGTCAAACTGGTCATGCGAACTCAATATGCAGTGTACGTGTGTTGTGTTTTGGAGGGGGTTTAAATATATCGGGAGCCACGCAGAAATTTTTTCTAACAGGGACAGTGTCGTGGAGTATGTGTATGTGTACATTTGTATACATATGTATATATACATGTATATATAAATAAAGTGGAAAAAGACATCCAAAGGATGCGTGGGGCCAGCGCCTAGGCGCTTGAGCGCAATCGCGCCACGTGTCGGCACGTGGGCACTTTGCGCTCGAGCGCAGAGCGCTGGAGCTGGAGCGCAAGCATGCCACGTGGGCGCTTTGCGCTCGAGCGCAGAGCTCTGGAGCGCAACGCGCCACGTGTCGGCACGAGGGCGCTTTGCGCTCGAGCGCAGAGCGCTGGAGCGCCACGTGTCGGCACGTGGGCGCTTTGTGCTCGAGCGCAGAGCACAAGCGTGCCACGTGTCAGCATACGGGCGCTTTGCGCTCGAGCGCAGAGCGCTGGAGCGCAAGCGCGCTACGTGTCGGCACGTGGGCGCTTTGCGCTCGAGCGCGAGGCGCTGGAGCGCAAGCGCGCCACGTGGGCGTTTTGCGCTCGAGCGCAGTGCGCTGGAGCGCAAGCGCGCCACGTGTCGGCATGTAGGCGCTTTGCGCTCGAGCGCTAGCGCACCAGTGAGGAAAAGGGGGGTTTTTTGCCCCGGAAATTCTCTAAAGAGAAAAAAGGGTGGAGTTAAACTCCTAATATGCTTTGGGTTAAGGAAATGGGTCCTTCTTCTTCCTTTGCTGGCCGATCTTGGAGATAAAGAGATGTGAGATTTAAAAATCTTTTCTTTTTGAGATCTGATGGCAGATCTGAGTTCCCCTTAATGGGTTTTGTGGTGGAAAACTATTTAGTTTTTTAAAAAGGAAGAGTAAAACTCTTGATTTAATTCAAAGGAAAAAAGAAGGTTTTGGAACCTTGAAGAAGGAAGAAAGATCTCAGATATGAAACTTTTTTGGAAAGAGAAAAGTTGAGATATTTCATTATCTTTGCCTTTATAGGCTATACTCTTTTACACATAGCCCCTTGGGTTTCACAAAATGGCATTTTTGCTATCCCATGGCTCATGTGCCATTTCTTTTTGCACATAAGCCATGGGCTTTACAAAAATTTGGTTTTATGCCTATTTTTCTTACACTTATCCATAAAATAACAATAAAAGAAATGCAACAAAATTATTTTTTACAAAATTTTTATCTTGGCATGGCGGGAGGCCGGCCGCTTCCTGTTCTGGCTCGACCCGGGCATGGGCCCACTGGATCTGGGCTTGGGCCCACTTGGCTTGGGGTTGACTTTGATTTTGACTTGGTCAACCGGGGTGTAAATTTTTACCCCAACACCTTCGCTGCGATCATCGGGTTCCGGACTCTCGAGAGGTTCCACGAAGAGAAAGATGCAACCTTTGCTTCCGATCTTCGATACAAAGATGATCTACCTTGAAGTTTCGTTAACACAAGCTAACACTCATGAAATGATGTGAACACCCTCATCTAAATGGCAAGGGAAGATGAGGATGATGAAGTAGGATTTTTGCTCTCTTTATTTATCTTTTTCTCACATTTATTCATCACTTGGAAAAAGCTAGTAAGCTTTTTCATGAAGAAAGAAGAAGGAAGAAGATGATCAATAATAGAATTATGATAGAATTCCTTTTGTGATGGATAATGCAAAGGAGATAATGATGAATAATGCAACCATGGTTGACTAAACCTTTGTAGAGAATTAACCAAGGCTAGGGTTTGGGTTAGGTTAAGAATGAGTCACTTGAAAATATCTTTAACAAAACAAAACCAAAACCTTCTAGAATCATCTAGAAAGCTTAACCCTAATCCAAACCCTAATCATGTTTAAACTCCACTAAACATGTTGCATTAGTTATCATATCATGTTACAATATTATATATCACATATATAATATTTATTGTAACCAAATAAAATAATACAATTAACATATATCGCATATATATCAATGTATTACCCGAGTGAGAAAAAGAATCTTTTAGTGAGCAAATATTAGATAATGTAATTTAATATATCATATATATTGTTATACATTAAATTATCGAATCAACACTTGATCCGACAATCCGGCTATATCGCATATAACCGACTAATATTTATCCGTACCGATTCATCGAATCAACACTTGATCCGATGACCCGGCTGCTAACAAATATCGCGAGAAGATAATACGGTATCTCATATCGCATTATCCTCGGTCCAGCACATATCTCATACGTGCCCCTACTTTGTTTTGCCTGAGCCAAGAAACCTCTGTGTAGGACTCTAAAGAATCGTCAATACGCCGGCAGTAGGTGATGATCATATCAAACATCCACAAGCTGCAAGCGGTCAGCTAAACGTAACAGGTACCCAGGTATTGAGCGCTCAGAAGATCAACAAGCAAGCCTGTACATTCTCCTGTGAATCCAAACAGTAACACTCCCGTACAGTCCGGTCTCGTCGTCTGATATGTTGCATATCTCGCCTAGGGATGGTAAACGTCAGACCCCAGTAGCTCGATAAGTCGTGTCGATATGAGGTCTATAACAGTTCGAGAAACTACTGATAACACTTACCAGTAAATCTCAGCAACCCTGGCCAGGGATTTCCGGTTATAGCCAATCGAACACAGCACAACATCAACTCCCTATACCGGGAGAGACGAATCCCCTCCTATCGCTCATTGCCTCCATGTGATTCGGGACTGTACCCAAAAGCCACCTTTTTGCACGCCCTCTTGGACGTGGTATGATGGAAATCAAAGCACAGTGGGAATCACACAAGACTCTATGACGATCTCGGGTCAACAGACTACTCTGTACAAGTGTCACCGGAGAACTGCCATCTGACGTGAAGTATAATACCATCTGGGAATTCTCGGCGAGTCCGTCCAGTGTACCCAGTCTCCACTGAGCACCCGTACACCATCCTTGATGTCAAACACCGATGGATATGGGATCATCCATCGCCCATCATATGGGTCAAGATGCGTATACGCTAGTCTATTCTGGTGCATCGATGCCCTGTCTCGATACAACCTCGACTAGGAACAGTTATAGGATATACTCGTCGACTACCGTGGCCCCACTAGTATGATCTCATCATAGTCCCAGTAGTCGAGTACATATCCTAAGGGCTTTATCAACATGTAATATAGGGACAATCAAAGTACATGTTAAGATAAAGTACAACCAGATAGCATACTATCATGTCGAGCAAGAAAGTCCTCCCTATATATATCCAAGCATCCATTACAATATACATCATATGTACTGTAATGGCCTCTAGGGCATACATATAACTAACAATCTCCCACTTGCACTAGGGCCATCTGTTGTGGTATCGCATACCCAACAATTAGCTGCGGTTGAAGCATCTCATACTCAACCATCCCATAAAAGTCTCTACTGGGAAAAAGGCCTTTGTGAGTGGATCCGCGCTGTCTTCCTCTGTGTCTACTCTCCTAACCTCGATCTCCCTGGAGATCAACCATCTCCATGATCAGGTGATACTGCCTAAGAATTATATCTGGATTTTAGATGGGACGGGGGGTTCCTTGGCAAAAGCCACAACTCCATTGTCACACAATGGTAGGAACGAAGTTCATCTCATGAACTTATTTGTATCCTGACTGCCTCTTTGGTAGCATCCTTGGTAACGATGTATCTTGCCTTTAATCGTCTAGTATGTCACGGTATCTAGCTTAGAACTCTTCCAACATACCGTCCCTCCTCTGAGGTTAAAGACAATGCCTGCGACTGAGATTCAGTCGTCCTTATCACCCTGGAACCTTTCCAGTGATTCTCCTCAGGATTGATTGATACCATCTCACTACAAATAGTGAGTATCCTAACATCCAATTAGAACTATCTCATAGATCCAAAACACAGGATTTAGGAGGTATCACTTTGATCCTATATGGAGAATCCTTGAGATAAGCGGAGATTGACCGATCGTAGCATAGGAAACTCTTTCCCTATCAAGAGTATGTCATCCACGTACTCTACGAGGATCACCACCATACTCTCTACTACCTTTTTGTATATACAAGGTTCATCTACCATTTTGATGAAGTCAAACTCTTTGACTACCACATCAAAACAGATGTTCCAACTCCGCGATGCCTGTTTTATCATATAAAACATCTTGCACACGTTTCCGCTGTTCTCACTGTCTACGAAGCCCTCTGGCTGTGTACTTATAGACGCTCTCTTCTAAAACATCATTTAGAAAAGCAGTCATGACACCCAACCACCAGATATCGTAGTAATGGTATGTAGCCGTGGGAAGTAGGATCTGAATGGACTTAAGCATAGCTTTGAAAGTCTCAACTTTTCTATGTACACCAAGTAATCTTCTCAAGATATACTCGCTCCTGATGGGGATTTAACCCTTCAGATAAAGCAACCAAAGTCCATACTTTGTTGGTGTATAAGGATTCCATCTCAGATCGATAAGCATCCAGCCATTCTTACAGAGTCCCACTCCTGATGGCCAGCTCGAAACTAGTTGGGTCATCATCTAATGATGCAATCCTTGCTCCCACTGTCATAGAGAAACCGAAGTATCTCTCAGGTGGGTGAGGAACCCTACTAGATCGGAGGAGAGGCTGAGGTACGTTGGAAACTATTGAATCCTTTGGTTCTACCAAATCATCAGCTGCAGTTTGTATAGCTGGAACCTTTCCAGTTCTACATAACAGACCTTGCCTCGAGCTTGTCCGGATTTTGCTTTTAGACATAGGCCGGACAACCCCAAATCTGAACGAGCTTAAGATATGGGCTCTTCCCTTTCCATATCACATATGAAGTGGTAGGCAACTGATTTGATTCGAACCCTATTCAATAGGTATGCAGCTTCTCAAGTGCATAACTCCCAAAAGGAAATAGGAAACTCAGTATTACTCATCATAGAGCACACCATATCACATAGGGTGCTATTGCTCCGCCCCGATACACCGACGTGCTGTGGTGTATACAGAGGAGTAATGCTGAGAGAGAATCTCATTCTCCTTTAGAATAGTCCAGGAATTCCGTGCTCAAGTATTCTCCTCCTTGATCACATCAAAGGACATAATACTTTTACCCGTATTTTTGGTTCTCTGCTTCTAACTTACGTTCTGTGAATATCTCAAAAGGTTTGGACTTGTGTTTCAGCAGGAACATATGTCTGAATCTTGAGAGATCATCAGAGAATGTAATGAAGTACAAAGAACCGGTCTTGGCATGTGTAGACAGGAGACTTTCATACATCTGCATGTATCAATCCCAAGAGTTCACTAACTCTTTCTCTGTTTCCAATAAACAGAGCTGTGGTCATTTTATCTTTGTGACATGACCGGCAAGTTTCACAAGATGTAAATTCAAACAAATTTAAATATGCATCTTAATGTAACTTCAGCTAGTCGGGTCGCATTGATATGACCTAGTCTACAATGCCTCAAGAAGGTTTCGTTCATTTCTGAACTCTTCCACTTGTGTGTGTTCCGTATACTAAGAACTGTAGTTTGATTTAGAACGTTAATGCTTTTAGATAACGTGCCTGAACCGATCAACTCTTGATATAAGAAATCTTCAAAACATTATCCAACAATACAAAATTATATCACTTCTTTACTAATAAAGAAACTGATATGATGTTGTATATCAGGTTCGATATCTAATAACATTCTTTCAGAATCAATGTATTCAGGTAATACAGGGTGAAAGTGACCAACAGACTTGGCTGCAACACTTGCACCGTTTTCTGTCTCATGAAACTTATCACCCGTTCTAAGTTCTTTACCTATCTGTAGCCCATGTAACAGATTACATATGCGGGATCCTGATCCGGTATCACATACCCAGGACGTAAAGGATACTGAGAAACAGTTCTCTGTAATGAACACACCCGAAGATGATGCAACAGCATGCACTTTCTTCGTTTGGGCGGTACGGGAAATCTGGTATTCCCTAATTTCCTACTCTGTCTTATAACAATTATAAGTTGGAACGGGACCAACGTTCCCCAGCTCAGTATAACAAGCGGGTTCGGTTAATTCATCCGTATTATTATCTTAATTAAGGCGTGATATGGTCGCTACCTGGAGAGAGAGAGAAGAAAACACTCAGCGTATGCTCTTGCAAGATTAGATTGGTTATCTAATATATCAAATCAGGATGTCTCCCACTGTTTTAATCAAATCTTCCTTCAAATCCTAAAAGGAAAGAATAGCCGGGATTAATTACACGCTACAAGTTCGCCAATCTTTCAGCCAGGCCAGTGTCGGTACTTTGAGGGAGGTCCCCCGTGCTTTCGCACGAACCTAATTAAAGTAAACCTCGTTTTCCCAGAGGCGTAACCCCGTTAACACCTTTCTAGACACCTACTTGATCGGCTAATTGTAATGTGTAAAACTATCCCAGGAGTAACTCTTACTCGCAGCGGGTATCGGGATTCAACTATCTCATAGAAGGTATGCAATCTCATTGCAAATTTCAACACTTGAAATTCCCAATAATATTTTACCCCTAGCGTTCTTTGACCTTGACGGAGGTCAACAAACCATAGGCTACTAGTCAAGTTCAACCCGTCATTTCCTGATTGAATTAAACCCACCCGCACGACCCTTGACGGAGGTCAACAAGGCCGCACGACTACCCTAATCCAATCTGCATCATATGCATAAGCAGATAAATACTAGTCAGCTACCGCACACTACGCCTTGACGGAGGTCAACAAACGTAGCACGAATACTAAGTAGGACTTATCTGAAATGACGGAGGGCCACGACAGGTTTTTTTTAAGAAAACCTATTGCGTAATGAACTTGATAACGTTGTAGAATCGAGTGATTTTAAATGGAGTGTTTTTTAGGCTTTTCTAGTTTTGCTAAAGGGGTCACTCCCGGTGAAGGGATCGTCGGCCCTTTCCTCATCGAATAAGGTGCAGGATATTTCACAAATATCACTATGCAAAGCAAGAACTATAGAAGCAATCAAAATACAAACCGAGTTTGTAGCATCTGCTAGTTTCACTAAAGAGGTCACTCCCGGTGAAGGGATCTCGGCTCTTTCCTTATCGAATAAGGTGCTGGATGTTCTACAAGGAACACCGCTATGCATAGCAAGAACTAGAGCTACCAGTTTTTAAACAAGTTTCTACAACATCTTAGGTTTCTTTTAGTTTCATTAATCTCATTAATGAAGTCCCATTTTATTATGCTTCACAAGCATCTCTTTTGAAAACGAAATCTGCAATATAACATATATCTCATATATATATAATATAAACATTCGTCTCAGGCAGTAATATGATCTCATCACAGAACATTGCAGAAGAAGAACATATATGAAATATTGGATATACTAGGATGTCTGTGTTTTCAATACGAGCCGGTATAAAACACGGATTCCACGGTCTCGACGAATAGCCAAACCCACATCCCAAGACCCCTACGAGAGCGGCAAGTAACACTGCCAATTCTAGGGTTACGAGACCCGGTCTCGACTCCTCGAGATGGCCTCCCACTGGACCCTAGAACCCGGTTACTTGTGCTCCCCTCCTTGGGTCTACCTAATGCGGAAAAGTAAATAATATACATCAACGGTGACATCTTCCGCAACCTGGAAGTGTCCCAATAAAAGAATATTACATACAAATTGAATTTTACATGAATGAAAAAGAAAAACTCTTATCTCACATAAAACCCCCGGCTATTCAGAACGCGACGATCCAATATAACACATCACAGCAACACATAATATCTCATATCATCAACGTAAGCAAGTATGCATATCCCGATTGTCGTTGATGTATAGCAACGAAGCCGGCGATACACCACATATTACGCTTACGGTCACAGAAAAGAAAGTGTAAAACTACAACAGTTGGAATCCGCAACCTCCTTAGACATCGCATGCCTAACCAAATGAATTCCTTAGACATCGCATGCCTAACAATTATAAACCCCGCATTTTAGTCTCATTATCGAAAACTCTTTTCAATATCAAGTCGGGGAATTCAACAAGATTCCCGACATCCTGATCGAATGCTCGTCGCAAACTTTAGTAGACGGCCGCACCCCCGATACCGTCGACGAAGTGCACTAAGGCGGAACACCGTTGCCTCGAGTACCCGAGCGGATGCTTTTGGCGACGGGGTTCTCCTACTGTCACTTGGTCGGGTCTATGGAGCATGGCTGTCTATTAAGTTTACCCGGCGAGTATCCGCGTACGCTACATGATTGCGACGGACTTTTGATCACATCAAAATTCCGTAGCAACCGATCAACTGAGACGGAATTGCTAGATTTATAACATTCAAATTAGTTATCTCATAACTACCTGTTGATTCCAAATATTGTATCACATTCCAGATAAATAGACAATGTTAAACTTTCCGATCGAATAATCAAACACCCAAGATTTCCCAATATATCTCAACACTTGAAATCAGTTTAAAAACATCCATCACATGCCACAGTACCGATGGTCCAGCCGTAGAAGGGTCAAGCCAACGCCTCACATGTGGCACGCTGATTGAAAAAGAATTCTTGATGTGTAGTAATTGAGAAATTGTAAAGAAATCACAACCAAAAATTATTTGACCGCAATCAACTACGGTGTCGGATGTAGATTGTAAGTGAATGCGGATCGTCCACAGGGACAGTGTAATAGTTCGTCTTTTGAATTAGATGAGTCGAAACTTTAATGAAAAGAAAATAAAACAATTCATGATTTGAAATTGATGTTCAAGAATTAGAAAAACATAGATCTAATAACAAGAAAAAGATAGAATCAAGAATTGATAGTTTGATGATTTTTCCAACCAAATATCAAGAATCGAAATGAGGCTCGTAGGAATCGATCGGATCTATAGATGTGATGTAATCTTACAATGACGTATTCTTATCCTTCGATGAATTGATACTAGATCGATGATGATCGACGAGAATTAGAGATTTCTTGTGAAACTAGGGTTTCATCTTATCCCTTGTTCTTTCATCGATATCATTCACATTCTAGCCTCTAGTAATTTCAAGAAACGATCGTAGATGCCTAATTTCGAGCGATCACAATCAAGAAAGCATCGCAACGAAACTAGGTCATCGATTCTTGAACTTGCTAGGGTTTACAAAACTCGTAGGACTTAAAAATCGTTTTGAGATTTGTTACATCATCTTTCTATTGATCGTCTCGGCTCCTTTACGAGCGGAGTTTTACTCAAACATCACAACAAGAACAACAATTACAAATTGAGATCTAATCATGATGCAAGAATTAAAAGAAAGCAAGATTAAAGAATTTCACCTTTTATTTATATCAACAATTTCTTTACAATCGCTCAAGAACTACAAGAGGAAGAACTCGATCGTCGATTTAGCTTCGCTCGGCTCCGTGAGTCGCGGATCGGCTTGGATCACTTGCTCGGTTGGAGATCGGCTCCGCTCCTAAAAGGTTGAAGGGCTTCTCGCTTGATTTGGTACTCAAGATCTTGAATTTGGAGTGTAATTAGGGTTAGGTTTTCGCACAAGCCTTGTCACTACACTTGTGGAAGAAGATGAAGAATTGAAGAAGACTAAAGATTAATGAAGAATTAGCTAACTAAAGAACGATTACCTAAAGATTGATTAGCCTTTAACCCTAGGTCTAGGCTTCTATTTATAGACATCCCAACCCTAGATCTAGGATTTCAAATTCTAAGTTTCCCTCCAAAAGTTTGTTGAGGAAATTTGAATTTCCCTCCAAAAGTTAGTTAGAGGGGAAGCTTCTAGATGTGATTAGTTAGGAGGGAGCTTCTAGAAATAGTTTGTTAGGAACTTAATTATGTTTAGCTTAATTTAATGATCTTTGCTGATCTGGAAGAAGCTTCGAGAGAATTCTGGAATTTGACGTGTCAAAATGAGGTGTACCCACTGAGATAGGAATTATGCCCTGAAAATGGAATGATGATCTGACGAAACCGCCGCGGAACCGCGGCTCAAGCCGGCTCCCGCCGCGGTTCCGCGGCGCTTTAGAGGTTTTAGGGCTTGAAACTTTTGGTGATGATTTGGGATGACTTGTGGGCCTTTCTTTGATATGATTATTTGTATATTTCCTTCTGAATTGCTACCAGATCTGAAAACATGGAGTTGGTGTATTTTTTATCAGCTTCTTTTGACTTTGCTCCTGCAATTTCCTGCACAAATCTCGACACAAGTGTTGCGCAAATACAGAGATGATGTGATGCCATGAAATGCGGTCAATTTCCCTTAAAGTGCCGGTTTAAAAGTCTAATACATGAAATATGATATTTAACGATTGATTTGCTAATATGTGAAATATGAATGCCGAACACTTCTAGATGAGTGCAAAAGATAGGGAAATTGCCGTGTTAAAAATACATTATTTTCGACTGATCAAATACCCCCAAACTTATTTTCGATCGTCTCGACCGAACTTTTTATTAAAAAGAGAAGGAGAAAATAAAGAAAGAGAAAAACTAACTAGCACACTTTCGTAGGCAACACGATTGCACTGAGCACGTGCAACAAGCCTTTAAACCTCTAGGTGTCCCTAGTAGGAGGAGTGTTGTCTCCTGAGGGTTTTCAGCGGATTGCACCCACAAAATCCAATAATAAAAGAAAGATCATGAATATTACATTTAAAGAAACGAATTCTAAAAGAAAAGCCTTGAAAATTAGGGTTTCCAACTAAGCTAGCTTTTCGGTTGTCATGAGCCCTATCTTAATGGTCATGAAAAGATGTCAGAAATCACGTCCTCCCTCAATAAAACATCGCCTTATTCTTCATTCCTATCTTTCTTCCAAACATCGATCATATAACCCTGCGTGTGTGTGATAACATCCCTACACCCGGAGAATTCAATTCAAGCTATCATACTCTTGCCCATCAGCCTCAGTACTTTTTAATTAATGAATATTTAGATGAGATTGCTCACACACTTTCATGCGACCGTTAATACTTCTTGAGGTACTAACCGACCGATTACTCATGTGCTTGCTTATTTGGTGTATTTTCCTCGTCTTGCACCACCTTAGGCATAGCAGTGACTCCCAGACCAGTTGGTCTTAGGGCACTAGGTGAAGAAGCACCCTCGCTATATATTTTTTATTGCCTTCGGTGATAACAAAACCAGTGTTCATTTTTCTCACCACTTTATATTTTCTTCATTTTTTTTATTTCCTTCATACATCGGCTTTAAGACAAGAGCATTTCAAGGTACACTCTACTATCCCAGGCTTCAAGACGTGTGTAAGTGCGAATAGCAGGGTATCAACGTTCAAAATGTTTGGCTTTCCAGAATAGAAACTATTTTTCAGACTTATTTTTATCCTCAGATTAGTGACGTCCTTCATCTTACTAACCCTTGGGACAACGACTCATAACTACTTATTACTAGTTCGTATAAGAAAACTTCTAATTTTCTTGGTTTTCTTAAATTTTTCTAATCTCATGGATGTAATTTTTCACTATCTAAACTTTCATTATCTTATTTATATACAAAAAATATTTTTATATTTTGAAATTTTTTAAATATTTATGGTTTTTCAAAAAATGTTTTGTGCTTATGCAAAGTATGATGCAAATGATGCAAAAATAAGCACAAACCTCCCCCAAACTTGTTTTCAACAGTGTCCTCACTGTTGCCATCAGCTAAATCTCGAAAACCTGTAAGCTTGGGAGGAATTTATTAGTGGGGGCAAAATATTTAAGTGAAGATCCTCCCCCAAACTTATTCTTGGCTCATCATTTTGTAAAACTTTTCTTTTCAAGAGCCAGAAAAAATATACCCCCCCCAAACTTGAGTTATGCAATGTTAGTCTTTGAAAATCACAAGTGGGGGTCAAAAGATCAGTGGTCGATGCCAAGCTTTGCAAAGACCGAAAGTTAACACCAACCATTCAAAAATTTTATCAATGCAGTGCTCTGGTTGGTGGAAGAAGAAGTGGGGAAAGGGTAAGTGGTGGAATAGAATGTGTGTGCGTCTCATTTTGGAGAGACGATGCAGTGAGTGTGATGGACTATTCGCATTCTTTTTACAGTCCATATGAAGGGGTGGAGGTTCAATTTCATTGATTGGGACATGATTCATCTCAACACCCGTGTTGTTCAAAAATGCGAGTTCATCAGCGAAGATCTCCTCAAAAGTTTCATCTATACCCCGAAGAATAATGTCATCACAAGGTGCGGGGTGATCTTCAGACTCTAAAAGCAGTTCATAATCAGTGTTAATTGTTGACCCGGACATCTCGATGGAAGAGTCCGTATGTGTATGATACATAGTTGGGTCAAACAATAACGTATGAAAAGAGTCAAGATCAGTATTATGAGGGTCATTAATTTCGCTGCTGTCGACATCCATTAAGTCGACAGAACAGACCTGAGCAGTAGGTTCGGAGGGTACACTTCCTAACTTGTAAATGTTCATCTCAATTGTCCTCTTCCCGAAGGATAGGGTCATAGAACCGTTACGACAATTGATGATAGCATTGGAAGTGGCTAAAAAGGGGCGACCTAAAATCACCGGAATTTAATTCCGTGAGTTCGCTACAGGCTGTGTATCAATTACAATAAAATCCACAGGGAAGATAAATTCCCCGATTTTTATTAACACATCCTCCAGTTCACCCCTAGGTCTGGTGATTGATCGGTCAGCCATCTGGAGAGTGCAAGGAGATGGTTTCAATTCTCCGATCCCTAACTGCTCATAAACTGAGAAAGGAAGCAGGTTAACACTTGCTCCAAGATCTAATAAAGCACGGTTAATGTGTTTCTCCCCAATAGAGATGGAAATAGTAGGATATCCAGGATCCTTACGTTTCCTCGGTAATTGTTGGGGGAAAGCCGTGTCTACTGTTTTTGCCATGAATATCTTCTTGGGCATTTGTTTCTTCCTCTTTCTAGTGCACAAGTCTTTAAGAACATTCGCATATGCAGGGACTTGTTAGATAGCGTCTAGAAGAGGGATATTGATGTTAACCTGTTTAAACATCTCAGTGATCTTCTCCATATGTGGACTTGGTGTGTTAGCCCTTAACCGATTAGGATAAGGTGCTTTAGCAATAAGCGCTGGGTCCATCATAGGAGAAGGAAGTGTGTGTGGAACTGATCCCAGAATAGAAGTGGGAATCGTCCGTGGAGGAGTAAAAGAGGTGGGCTGTAGTGGCGAGCCTTTTGGGAAACGAAGAATATGCTCGGAAGAAGGTGGTGGGGTAGAAGAACTGGGGTCAGAATTAGGAGTGTGTGTGTGAGGAAAGGTCTCAGCCGGGGTGTTGATAGGATTGTCAATATCATCAACTTCTTCCCCAACATGATTGTCAAGCACTCTTCCAGATCTCAACGTGGTGATTGCATTCACATGATGTGAATAACCAGGATTGGGTAAGGGTTGAGCTGGAAGTTTCCCTTTCTCTCTTGCACTCATTTCGGCTTTTAATCGTGCAATTTCTTCTTCCATCGATTTAATACTCTCGATTTGGGACGCAGAGTTTTTCTCAATTTTATCGACAGATGACTTCATTTCAGCCGAAACTTGCATGATATTTGTTAAGACCAAATTCATGTATTGTGCAAAAGAAGAGGATTCATCAGTTCCGGTCAACTGTAAAGGACTAGACAGTGCAGGTGTGTTGACCGGATTTTGAAAATTATGTGCTTGAAAGGGGTGCTGACTTAATTGAAGTTGTGGTTGCTGTTGTGGTGGAGGGAGAGCCCTTTGAAAATTGTTTTCGTTTGGAACCGTGTTTTGAGAGTGTGATTGGTTCCAAGCAAAATTAGGGTGATTCCTCCAACCCTGATTATATGTGGAAGAAAAAGGATCGTTTCTAGGTCTTTGAAATGCGGCATTGGTATGCTCACGACCTTGAAACGGACATTCTTCCGTCAAGTGAGACGGATTAGAACAGCAGCCACATACAGTTTTGGAAAGTGACATTTGATTAAGGGAGGCGGCTAAAAATTTGTTTTCCATAGTCTCGAGTTTCTTGTGTATAGCTGAAATGTCAGCTCTAACTCCTATGGAAACATCCGATTGGTTATTGCCACTCCTAAATGATGGACTTTCCCACTGTAAAGACTTTTCAGCGAACTCTTTTAAATATCGCCAAGCTTCCCCATCATCCTTGGTCATGAAGGTACCTTGACACATGTTTTCAAGACTCTGTTTAGTGTTAGGGTTACTGCCCTCATATATGATTCGGCAAAGCTCCCATCTCGGGATGCCGTGATGAGGACATTGAACCAATAGATCCTTGAAACGTTCAAAGTATTTAGAGAATGGTTCAGTAGGGAGCTGGGCAAATTGATTCAGTTCGCTACGGATTCGAGCTGTCTTTTGTATTAGGTAAAATTTCTTAAGGAATGCAGCGACGAATTCTTCCCAATTCGAAATAGAGTGTGCGGTAGTGTTATATAGCCACTTCTCGGCTATATCGCACAATGTAAATGGAAGAAGTCGTAGACGCATAGCATCCACTGAAAGTTGTGACGTACCCATCATTGAGCATACGTTTTCGAATTTGGTGATGAAAACGTAAGCGTCCTCAGTCTCGAGTCCGTGGAATTTGGGTAAAAGGTTGATGTATTGGGGTTTAATTTCAAAATTATCCCCATTGGCTGGTGGTGTGGATAAGCAGGTCGAAAGAGGACCTCGAATAGGGTAGCATCTCTCCTGGAGAGAGTGCGGGGTGAATTCTGCGCACCAACGGACGGCGGCAGATTAGGGTTAAAGAAGTTTGATGGATTCGGATCCATCGGTGTGGGTGTGGTAATGGGTAAAGGAAAGGTAAATGGAGAAATATCGACTTCGGAGTCGATAAAGGGTATGCGGACTAAACGGGCACTAGAATCCCGTGTCCAGCCTATCTTGTACTAAAAAGGGTTAGTACAAGTGGCAGCGTTGGCTTATAATTAGGGGTAAATGAATGCGGTGTTTGCTTTGAAAAAAGGGACGGATTTTTGAAAAAATGATGCGACACAACAAATGCAGCACACAAACCCTAGAATCTAGTAGTCACCTAGGTCCGGCTCTAGACCGCTCCTAACTGCCAAAAGACAAGTCGCAGGATAGAATCCTTCACTGCCTCTTTGTTCCCCTGTGGCCAGGTAAGTGCCAGGTAAGTGGGAATGTACTCCACTATGTAAGTAGTGGGCCTAATTAATAACCACTAGCCTTCGACACACTTTCCTAGGCACCACAAGAAAACGCGGATACGCAATGAATTACCCACGGCCTTCTTCTGTCCTAATTGAGCGTGACAGTCCTTAGAGTCACCTCTAGATTTCTTTTAGTTAATGTGGGTCAATGCGGATGCAAGTTTTGTGGTTTTCGGGGCCTAGGAAGGGTAATGAAATCCCCACCTAATTTGGATTTGGCCGTGCCCTTAATATCCGTATTTATAATGCAAACAACCAAGAAACAAAATCACGCACAAATTTAATTTTGCAATTTGCGAGCTGCTATTCTTTGCAAAGAATCCTGCAGAAAATTGTCAGTTGGAGCTAAAAAGAGGAGAGGGGAGAAGTCAAGAAATCACCTGAAGCAAACAATTTTCATAGATCCCCCAAGCCTGCCGCGGTTCCGCCGCAGATCCTCCCTTATGCCGCGCTTCCGCGGTTCAATGATGGGATCAATGCACAAAACTTCACCAGGGAGCTTCTGTAGACTCCCTCTGCTCTCTGGTATTTTCCAAAATTTTTTCCAAATTTCCAGCAAGCTCCAGATCTCCTTGCAATGAAACACAACAAATTGTTTAGGGTTTGCACGAATTTTGATCTCAAAAATCACAATGAAATAAATCTTTCAATTCAAACTTTGATATAAAACGAATTAGCGCGCGATCCCCGGCAACGGCGCCATTTGATTGAATCGAATTCTTGTTGTGTAAATCAAATCAAATGATCCCCGGCAACGACGCCATTTGATTGATCATTTCTTTGTGTGTCGTTTTAGAAAATGAATAGAATCACAATCAAAGAATTATATTTGACCGCAATCAATTACGGTGTCGATTGTAGATCGTAAGCGAGTGCGGATCGTCCACAGGGATTGTGCGATTCGTTTTTATATTTGATTTGTTTTGAATAGAAAAGTTAATTGAAAAGAAAAGAAAACATGATTCAAGAATTTATCGATTGATTCAGGTGTCACGAGTTTAATCAAGAATCAAGAAAATGATAAACAATTGAGAATCGTGTTTCGATGATTTTTCCAACCAAATATCAAGAATCGAAATGAGGCTCGTAGGAATCGATCGGATCTATAGATGTGATGTAATCTTACAATGACGTATTCTTATCCTTCGATGAATTGATACTAGATCGATGATGATTGACGAGAATTAGAGATTTCTTGTGAAACTAGGGTTTCATCTTATCCCTTGTTCTTTCATCGATATCATTCACATTCTAGCCTCTAGTAATTTCAAGAAACGATCGTAGATCCCTAATTTCGAGCGATCACAATCAAGAAAGCATCGCAACGAAACTAGGTCATCGATTCTTGAACTTGCTAGGGTTTACAAAACTCGTAGGACTTAAAAATCGTTTTGAGATTTGTTACATCATCTTTCTATTGATCGTCTCGGCTCCTTTACGAGCGGAGTTTTACTCAAACATCACAACAAGAACAACAATTACAAATTGAGATCTAATCATGATGCAAGAATTAAAAGAAAGCAAGATTAAAGAATTTCACCTTTTATTTATATCAACAATTTCTTTACAATCGCTCAAGAACTACAAGAGGAAGAACTCGATCGTCGATTTAGCTTCGCTCGGCTCCGTGAGTCGCGGATCGGCTTGGATCACTTGCTCGGTTGGAGATCGGCTCCGCTCCTAAAAGGTTGAAGGGCTTCTCGCTTGATTTGGTACTCAAGATCTTGAATTTGGAGTGTAATTAGGGTTAGGGTTTCGCACAAGCCTTGTCACTACACTTGTGGAAGAAGATGAAGAATTGAAGAAGACTAAAGATTAATGAAGAATTAGCTAACTAAAGAACGATTACCTAAAGATTGATTAGCCTTTAACCCTAGGTCTAGGCTTCTATTTATAGACATCCCAACCCTAGATCTAGGATTTCAAATTCTAAGTTTCCCTCCAAAAGTTTATTGAGGAAATTTGAATTTCCCTCCAAAAGTTAGTTAGAGGGGAAGCTTCTAGATGTGATTAGTTAGGAGGGAGCTTCTAGAAATAGTTTGTTAGGAACTTAATTATGTTTAGCTTAATTTAATGATCTTTGCTGATCTGGAAGAAGCTTCGAGAGAATTCTGGAATTTGACGTGTCAAAATGAGGTGTACCCACTGAGATAGGAATTATGCCCTGAAAATGGAATGATGATCTGACGAAACCGCCGCGGAACCGCGGCTCAAGCCGGCTCCCGCCGCGGTTCCGCGGCGCTTTAGAGGCTTTAGGGCTTGAAACTTTTGGTGATGATTTGGGATGACTTGTGGGCCTTTCTTTGATATGATTATTTGTATATTTCCTTCTGAATTGCTACCAGATCTGAAAACATGGAGTTGGTGTATTTTTTATCAGCTTCTTTTGACTTTGCTCCTGCAATTTCCTGCACAAATCTCGACACAAGTGTTGCGCAAATACAGAGATGATGTGATGCCATGAAATGCGGTCAATTTCCCTTAAAGTGCCGGTTTAAAAGTCTAATACATGAAATATGATATTTAACGATTGATTTGCTAATATGTGAAATATGAATGCCGAACACTTCTAGATGAGTGCAAAAGATAGGGAAATTGCCGTGTTAAAAATACATTATTTTCGACTGATCAAATACCCCCAAACTTATTTTCGATCGTCTCGACCGAACTTTTTATTAAAAAGAGAAGGAGAAAATAAAGAAAGAGAAAAACTAACTAGCACACTTTCGTAGGCAACACGATTGCACTGAGCACGTGCAACAAGCCTTTAAACCTCTAGGTGTCCCTAGTAGGAGGAGTGTTGTCTCCTGAGGGTTTTCAGCGGATTGCACCCACAAAATCCAATAATAAAAGAAAGATCATGAATATTACATTTAAAGAAACGAATTCTAAAAGAAAAGCCTTGAAAATTAGGGTTTCCAACTAAGCTAGCTTTTCGGTTGTCATGAGCCCTATCTTAATGGTCATGAAAAGATGTCAGAAATCACGTCCTCCCTCAATAAAACATCGCCTTATTCTTCATTCCTATCTTTCTTCCAAACATCGATCATATAACCCTGCTTGTGTGTGATAACATCGCCTTATTCCTTTGTTCTTTCCCGGCCGGACTTTTCCGATGGAGGGGGTTATTTGCAAGTTTGCAAATAACATTTGTGGAGGGGGTATCTTGCAAATTGATGGCATCATGATAGTTTTTCATGATGAGATCCTTTTTCTTTCTTATCCTTGCTTTTTGAGATTAGAAGTGATGAGAAAGGATTTGATTCTTGATTAGAAGTGATGTGAGCTTTGCTTTTGATATGGTCACCCATCCTCTTCTCCTACACTCACCTCCCTTCTTGTTATGTTTGATATTATTCATTCCTCCAATATATTCTTCTCACTTGATGAAAATGGTTGAAGAATTTTTGAGAGAGAAAGAAGATGAGAGCTTCATCTTGAGAGTTTCATTCTTGATCTCATTTTCATGCTAGAAAAATGCAAGCACCATTTTTCTAATCTTGATTCCTCCATCATCTTTAAAGGCAACAAACCCCAAATGAGACATAACCTCTACACTACACATTCTACAGCATATCTTGAGCATGTCGAGTTGCCGGCTTCATGCCCGAGTTGCCTCGGTATTGAGGCGGGAGCCCGTAAAAGACGCAGGCGATGTGGTGCCCTTCCGGCGAGGAGGCGATGATTTGGAGACTAGACTTTCCGCGGGAGATTGAGACGATGTCGAGAAGACCGGAGGACTCGGATCACTCGGTATACTTCTCTTCCTATCTCTTGTTAGCTAGTGTAGGTTAATGGTTAACGATCCGGGTTTTTCATTGTCCGCGGTAGCGCCAGTTTCCAAGTAAGGAAAATTTTTGATTCCGCATTTTGGCCTCGGATAGACGGCCGGGGCGCTGCCGTGGCGCAACATGGTATCAGAGACACGCCATTAACCTTGCCTAGCTTGTTCTAATGCATTTTACTTATCCGATCGACCAAAATTCCAAAAACCGCGTTTTTGCATGCATCAGTTTTCTGTCGATTTTTCCCGAGCTCTAAAAATTTTTCAGGTAGTTGCAGAATGATGTGCAGGGAAATATAAGAGATCTGGTAAAATTTGGTCGCCTGTATCCTTCATAGCACCGCGGAAACGCGGCCAAAGTAATGCTTTGGCCGCGGTTCCGCCGCCAGTTAGGATCTTCACTGTACCAAATTTTTCCAGATTGTCTTACACCAGAAAATGGGGCTTTTGGAATATTATTTTTGGGCCCAGATTTTCTGTAAGTGCTACAGTATTACTTGTGGGGCCCACTTGGTAAATTTGATCGATCGGATATTTTAAACACATTATTTCACAGTATTTACATTATATCTGCGACCGTGAATGTCACTTGATCGGTAAATCCTGTCTAACTGCTATAGCCCGGTTAGACGGATTTGCGAACGTGACTTTCACGTTGATGTTCTGTGTTTATGCTGTGATGTTGCGGATCGGTCGTGGGGGATAGCCTGGATGCAATGTTAGTACAGTTTTGTTTTATATGTACATTTGATATTGCGGGGCGAGCGTCCGACATGTGGACTGCCGTCACTGCCTGTTTGTATTATTCTTTTGGGGCACGGCCTGGTTGCGGTCGATGTACCCGTTGTATGTATATTTTACTTTCTGTACTAGGATTACCCCGCGGAGGGGTGCACGGATAGCTGGGTTCTAGAGGGCAACGGGTCCGCATCTCATGGCATTGAGACGGAGGGGGCTTCACTTTAGGATTGGCGGGCTATTCGCCGCACTCGTAGGGGGTACAGGTTGACCCAGGAGGGGTGCCCAAGTTACCGGATTCCATGAAGTGCTGGGTGGTCCATTCACGGTGCTGAAGGGGGCTGCCTCGCTTCAGGTTTTGGCGGGTGACTTGCCGCGCCCGTAGGGGTCTAGGATTTAATTGCACATGCTATCCACACGACCAGGGAAACGTCGGGTTTCAGCAGCGGCTCTGTGAAACCCGGGGCTTCCAGATATCTGTATTGTTCTGTGATGATGTACATTTCTGTGATGTTGCATTCTTATCACGCCTTGAGCGAATATAATATATTGGTATATATATTTATTAGTAGATATTGTATATGTTTTGCATCCGCGCTAGTCCAGTCCCCGCTCTATCGTTAGTTAAGTAACCCAACGGGTGATGACGGGACCCAGTGGCGAATGCGGATGGCATATACGTACGTCAGTATATTTTCGTTCTTTGTGGTGTGATCCATTGATGGGACTGCGTTGATTCGGATCAATGCAAGATAAACAAACCTATTCTGATGTTGTTGGAACAATTTTTCAAAAAGCTGTTATTGCAAGGACGTTCACTTTTGTTTTGCATCGTGGTATTCATTTGGAATATCCTGCTCCTCAGTCGACGAGGCAAGGGCCGAGATCCCTTCACCGGGAGTGACCCCTTGGACAGAAGTTTGCGTCAGGGCATTAACTTCACTATAGCCTATTACTTTTGCTTTGCATCGTGGTATTCAGTTGGAATATCCTGCACCTCATTCTACGGGGAAAGAGCCGAGATCCCTTCACCGGGAGTGACCTCTTTAGTAAAGGTTTTCGTCACTATATTTTCTAAAAAGTTATCCTGTTCCTTCAACGATATCAAGTTCATTACGGTAAAAGGTTTTTCGCCAAAAACCATCTGTAGCCCTCCGTCATTTCAGATTAGTATTGCTTAGTATTCATGCTACATATGTCGTGCATTGCCGAGGCGCAGTGTTCGGTAGCTGTGTAATATTTTTCTGTCGCTTGGATAAGTGGATTGGTTAGGACAGTCGTACGGTTATGTTGGCATTGTCAAGGACTCGTACGGGTGGGTTTAACGCAATCAAGATAATGACGGGTTGAACTTGACTGGGACTCTTTGATATGTTGGCATTGTCAAGGTCACTTGGGTCCTAGGGGTAAAAATCACATCGGGAGTTTCAAAAGAACTGAAACTTGCCAGGCATGCGCATACCTTCTGGAGTGTGGTGACTTGAGTGGATTCCGTCAAGTTATCATGCGATGATAGTTGGATCCCGATTCCTACTGATGAGTTAGTTTACTCCTCGGGTGACCCCGACTAATTCTTCTTTCAGGTTTGGAGGAGAATTTGAGGTACAGTGGGAGGTTTCCAGATTAGATAAAGTGATAACCATTCTGATCTAGGTTAGAGTGCACGCTGAGTGTTTCTTTTCTCTCTCTCTTTGGCAGCGACCATTGACCCGACCCTGGACTATGACTCAGTGACCAAGTTGACCGAACCTTCTTAACACTGGCTTTTGGATTGTCAGAGTTGCAAACCTCATTGCCACTCCTACTTTTACCCCTTTTCTCCAGGACACCCCGTATTACTACGAACGTCCACTTCCATTGGACAAAACCATCGTATGGTTATATACGAACTCGAAGGACTTCGAGGATGGTTTCTGGTTCTGGAGAAAACGAATAGGATTATTCAGTTGTCTTTTCTTTTCACCTTCTCTCATTGCGAGTACTCCTTGGTTTAGGAGATAGTACACCTATTACGCAAATTGGATAGTCTTCTTCCAAACCTTAGGCTGGTGCCGAACGGTAGGGAATGAAGAAAACCAATTAGCATAACGATGGTGTGCAGAAGGTATTGAGTTAAGACAAAGCAAGGGATTAGTAAGAGGGCAAAGTAAAATGTGACTGCTATTCACGATCAAACCAAGTTTTTCTTCGCCAATCCTAAATCACCTTTGTATTTCTCCAGGACACTCCATATCACTACGAAGATCCACAGTTTATTGGATACTCCATAGTATGGTTATATACGAACTCGAAAGGAACTTGTTCCAGTTCGGGGATGGATTCTGGTTCAGGAGAAATAGGAATAAGGTTTATTCGGTTGTCTTTTATCTTCACCTTCTCTCGCATTGCGAGTGCTCCTAGGATTAGGACAGTACACCTTTTATGCTTATTGGATAGTCTTCTTCCAAACCATAGGCTAGTGCCGAACGGTAGGGAAGGAAGAAAACCATTTGGCCTAAGGGGTGTGCAGAAGGTAATGAATAAAGACATATAAAGGGATTTGGAGAGGTGGCAAAGAATTATACGGTTACAGTTGTGAATCTGGATAATGGAAGAGGCATTACTAAGAATACCGGAATACCCCACCGAAATATTTCAATGTTTCAGTTTCACTGTGTGATGTTAAAAGAAAACTGATTTCCCGATTAGATACTTACTCCAGGGTATGTATTTACCAGGTATGATTCTCACATCTGTATGGTTTTACAAATGCTGAGTGGGAGTAAGTTATTGGGAATTGGGTGATCATCCTCATTATATCGGGATTCGTTGTAATCGGTGATATTTGAGGAGATCATCTGGGCTGTTTGCCGGTCGGCAAATATTTGGTTTTGAATATCCGCTGTTGTGCACCAATTTCAAATTGATATATCTGTACGTCTATTTTCATAGAGTGAGATATACCTTTTGATATTATGTCGATGACATTTACCTATATCAGTGGATGGTTAGGTAAGGTGCATTAAATAGCGGTGTAATTCTTCTTAACCATAAGTACAGTTTTCAACCTACGACGCACAGTGAAAGAGTTGTTAGACTCAGCGGACTTATACAGAGTATTGTATGTTGTCCAGTGTCCATTAGGACAGAGGGGTTGGTCCTCATACTATATTCTGTTTACTTTTAACTTCTCTAGTTCTTAGACATGTGTTTCGTAGGAACACAGGGTCTATGTTTTGAGGAGTTATAGGTATTTGAATAGAGTAGAGAACTAGGTGTAGCAAGTATCGGGATTCTTCAAAGTGATCGAAGATGTAGATACTTGTGTATGGTATTCAGTTGATAGTAATGATAAAGAGAAATTGCTTCTCTTTCAGGTTACTCATAATTGGAAGCATTCCTAAGTTGAGTAACGCTGATCGGCCTCCTTCCATTTAGTTTACATGCACTGGAGATAGCTGCATGATTTGAATCTGGTTCAATTGAATCAGTGCCTCTGGTTCTATATTGGATATAGAACAGTTCATATCTTGACATTGTTAAGGTATGGGGAGTTGTCCGGCTTATGCTTAAAACCAGACTCTGGATAACTCAAGGCACGTTTCTGTAATGGCTGTTTGTGGGTTGACCCAGGCTTTGACGAGGGTTGACTTTCTACCATCTTGACTCGCCACAGTTTTAACAAAAATGGATTTTTTCAGAAAAACAGTAGTGGGAGTATGGTAGAACTGGAAGTGATTCCAGAACCACAAAAGATTTCACAGGAACCTAAAGATTCAATCTGGTTTGACATTCCATTGGCCACTCCGCAGATTTGGTGGGTAACCTCAGGCACTCGAGAGGTACTTCGGTATGCTCAAGGACGGTGGCAGGGAGGTTCTTGTTTACCCAGATTTACCATTGCTGTTGTTCCAGACTATGAGACCCGGCAGGAGGATGAGTATAGCGTCGTTCTAAACTAGCTTTAGAAGTGCACGTCTATATGACTCTGGCAGAGGGTTGTCGTAGTCAGTGGGAGCAGCGGAAGCATTGGTGGTCATCAGGCTTATGTCTATTTATAGACTAAAGCAGATACAGCGGAGATAGATCATCTATTTCTGATGTGACAGTCATAGGTTTGACTTCATCAGAATAGGGGATGGATCTGTTGAGAAGGTAGTAGGGTGTAATGTCATGGTATTTGGATGACATACACAGAGTAGGAAGTGATATTCCTATACTACGATCGGTTATACTTTGGTTGTCACACAGTTGTTTCTCCACACAGGACTTGGATATTATATCAGACATTCTGGTTACTAGATATATGGTTTTAGATCTAGATTTGGGTAGTTTCCCAATCTGGGTACCTTGACAGCATTCTACGAGTATTTAGAATGGACGACTCCTGGCACGGTAGTGTACCTGCAGGTGATGGAGTCACCCTCTCTAAAGGTGTCTTACAGACTAAAGGGGAGAGGGATACGCATGATTGACAGATCACTTGCTTAGGCAATTGAGTCAATCATGAGATGTCAAAGTACCACACCAGATGTTGTTCTTGCACTAGAGGCAATAAGTTGATATTGATCCAATCCTGGAGAAACAGTCGGAAGCAGTTCTAGAAAATAAGTTGATGTTCTAGGGATATGATAACGACAGCCTCATTTGGGAGACAGTTATCATTCCAGGCTTCCAAGGTGACATGGACGACAAGGAGGTTGTCAGAGTTGTAGTTTTCCTTCTGACGAGGGGCAGTATTTTGGACAGATGGTCCAAGGCAATACCGAGGGTGGCATGGCGCAGGACACTGATTAAGTTCAGTTGACGATACAGTCTAAGAAGTTTGGATTTGGAGTTCATTTATGAGCTAAGTCCCATCAGACATCCAGACATTCTAAGACACGTATTGCTCATTTCGGGAGATGGTTTTCTCCGCGAACTTGAGATATAGAGAGACATAGAAAGAAACATCACAGCGGATCCACTCACTGAGGCTATTCCTCGAACACAATAGTTTCGCAAACGGGTTTTGTGAGACTGACTAGTAGAGGAGTTGGGTGTTCGGTATCACACGGGCTGTGAGTATGCGACATCGCAATAATTAGCCTTGAGTGCAAGTGGGAGATTGTTGGAGATAGTGCCCTCAGAGTCAATTATTGGATCACAGGCACATGATTGCAATGATTGAGGGAGGACCTATCCCAGGATGACAGTCTTACTCAAGATGATAGTATGCTATCTGGTTTATCTTTATCATCGTGTACTGCTTTAGGTGACCTGACATGTCGCTATTACACGTTGATAGAGCCCCTAGGATTCTTGCTTGACTACCAGCAGTATGATGGCGATCATATACGTGGGAGCTGGTAGTCTATAAGCATATCCTTAAAAGGTCCCTAGGCGTAGGAGTTTCGAGACAGGGCATCGATACTCCATTAGTAGACTAGTGTATACAGTCGAGACCCCGACGAGGGGCGGTGGCCGGTCTCACAAGCCACTGGTGTCAGTTGGTTCACCTAAGATGTATACAGGTGCTCATTGGGTTATGAGTACACCAGACAGGACTCGCCGGGAACCTGCTAGTTGGTCTTATACCAGACGTCAGATAGCAGTTCCCTGGTGACATGTGTACAGGTTAGTTCATCGACCTGAGATCGTCCTTTGTCTCGTGTGAGTTCCCACTGTGCTTTGATTACTACCCTACGACGGCTCAAAGGAGTCGTGCAAACAGGTTTTAGTTGGGTACAGTCCCGAGCCACATGGAGGCAGTGAGCGGATCTGCAGGGGTTCGTCTCTCCCGGTATTGGGGGTGAGGTCGCGCTGTGTCTAGGAGAGCCATTACACAAAGCCCTCAGCCGAGGCAGGAGATTTACTGGTAGGTATTCCAGTAGTATCTCAGGGTGTTCTGGGCTACACTCCGACACGACTTGTACCGCTTTTGGTGGTCTGACTTTTACCAACCCCCTAGGCCCGCCATGCGATACTCATAGACGAACGGATCGGACTGTACGGATATTGTCACTGACAGGCTCAGTAGGGTGTCAGGATGAGTTCACTCATCGACGTCCCTTTTGGTCAATAGCTGGTGGCCCGTCACGTATTGGCTTATACCTCTGACGTGCTAGTGGTTAAATCCACAGCCATAGTATTGACGAGTCTTTAGAGTCCACCACACTTTCAGTTACTCAAGCTTTCGGGCGAAACGCTGTAGAGGCCGTATGGAGATATGGCAGGGTTCGATCAGATACGTGCGGTATTGCACGGATCGTGATCGGACGGTTTTTACTAGCCGGCTTTGGCTTAAGCCGGTCCTAGTTTAGTACAGTGTAGATTTTGTCTCATTGCATTTGTATCCGGACGGAATACAGATGCGGGTGTGTATGCACAGTATCGGGGTTTTCCTGTAATTTATTACGGGACCAGTTTTCTGGAGTTGCCAGTTTGCATTCCGTTCCGGCCGGTTTTCCTTTGTTCTTTCCCGGCCGGACTTTTCCGATGGAGGGGGTTATTTGCAAGTTTGCAAATAACATTTGTGGAGGGGGTATCTTGCATATTGATGGCATCATGATAGTTTTTCATGATGAGATCCTTTTTCTTTCTTATCCTTGCTTTTTGAGATTAGAAGTGATGAGAAAGGATTTGATTCTTGATTAGAAGTGATGTGAGCTTTGCTTTTGATATGGTCACCCATCCTCTTCTCCTACACTCACCTCCCTTCTTGTTATGTTTGATATTATTCATTCCTCCAATATATTCTTCTCACTTGATGAAAATGGTTGAAGAATTTTTGAGAGAGAAAGAAGATGAGAGCTTCATCTTGAGAGTTTCATTCTTGATCTCATTTTCATGCTAGAAAAATGCAAGCACCATTTTTCTAATCTTGATTCCTCCATCATCTTTAAAGGCAAAAAACCCCAAATGAGACATAGCCTCTACACTACACATTCTACAGCATATCTTGAGCATGTCGAGTTGCCGGCTTCATGCCCGAGTTGCCTCGGTATTGAGGCGGGAGCCCGTAAAAGACGCAGGCGATGTGGTGCCCTTCCGGCGAGGAGGCGATGATTTGGAGACTAGACTTTCCGCGGGAGATTGGGACGATGTCGAGAAGACCGGAGGACTCGGATCACTCGGTATACTTCTCTTCCTATCTCTTGTTAGCTAGTGTAGGTTAATGGTTAACGATCCGGGTTTTTCATTGTCCGCGGTAGTGCCAGTTTCCAAGTAAGGAAAATTTTTGATTCCGCATTTTGGCCTCGGATAGACGGCCGGGGCGCTGCCGTGGCGCAACAATCATATCTCAGCAACACATAATATCATATATCATCAACGTAAGTAAGTATGCGTACCCCAATTGTCGTTGATGTATAGCAACGTAACCGGCGATAAGCGACATACTACACTTACGGTCACAGAAAAGAAAGTGTAAAACTACAATATTTGGAATCCACATTCTTATTAGACATCGTAAATCCGAAATATCACATACTTCGCATTTCATGCCTAACTATATGAATTCCACATATTGTATCACATTCCAGATAAGTAGACAGTATTAAACATTTCGATCGAATAATCAAATACCCAAAATTTCCTAAAGCTCAACACTTGAGCGGAGTTCAAAAAAAACCCGGAATATGTCACAGTAGCAGCGGTCCAGCCGTAGAAGGGTCAAGCCAACGCCTCACATGTGGCACGCCGTACTGCCTCAAACCCTAAGGTTAAAAAGGCAGTTCAAGACGGTCACATAATCGAGTTAAGGTTTTTTGTCTTCTAGAGGGTCCACCACAAAACTTGCATGCATTTCCGAAAGATTTAAACTCGAGAAAAGATTCAACACTTGAAAATTTTTCGTGTCGGGAAAAAGTGAGTTAATGATATCCGTTCGAACTTTTTAACACTTTCTAAATTATCCGAAAAAGGCATGAATTTAAAATTCCGATCGAATCACCGAATCCAAAACAATCTCCAGAACATATAACACTTAAACCAGATTAAAAATACCCAAAAATATATGCAAGAAGTTCTAAACATTACTGTACAAAAACGAGGCATTAATTCATGTGTACGGCCGCGGAGCCGCGGCCCAAGCAAGCTTTGGCCGCGGATCCGCGGCCCAAGCAAGCTTTGGCCGCGGTTCCGCGGTGGGATTTACTCTTCATGGCTTCGTATTTTACAGTGGTGCTTAGATTTCCCTGCTGAATTTTTTACATATTTTTAATTCTGGAAATACACAGGTTTGAAAAAATGTCCAGAGAGGGTTCAAAAAGTCCGTATTTTGGTTCGATCGGAGTTTTAACTTCGCTAAAGTGTCGCCTAAAGTTCTAGGTCGACTCTGATACCAATGTTAGGTTTACCTAGCGCCTCATGAAGGGTTTGGAAGCATCACATGTCTCAAAATCAAATTTTTAAGGTGCTAAGTTAGCATACAAAGAATCATCACTAGAAATTTAGGGTTTCTAAACATACACATCATCACAAGTAGATAAAGCTAGGGTTTTTGAGAGTACAACCTTTGTAGCTCCCTACGCTAGACTCCTTGGCTACTTGAGGGTTGGAAAGGGTCCGCTTGAGATCCTTCTGGGTCCACGATGATCCACCCGGAGTCCTCTGTAAGTGCACGGCGGCGCCCCGGCCGTCAATCCGACGCCGGAATGCGGAAGCGATGATTTACTTTAACTTTTCAAACCGGCACCACCGCGCACTATAAACCCGGATCGTGCCATTAAACTAGTCCTAGCTATCTAGAGAAGGGGGTAGAGAGATATACCGAGCGATCCGTGTCCTTCGGTCTTCTCGTCGTCGTCCCGATCTCCCCGCGGAATCTCCGGTCTCCACCTCGTCGCCGAAAGGGCACCACGTCGCCGACTTCTTTTACGGGCTCTCACCTCTGGACCGAGGCAACTCGGGCACGAAGTTGGCGAGTCGACGTGCCCAAGATTTGCTGTAGAATATAGTGTAGAATGGTTGTCTCTTGGGGTTATAGAAGTTGCCATGATGGAGGAATGAGAGAAGAACTTTGGAGGAAAAATTAGCTTTGGATTTTTGGTGCAAGCTCAAAATGAGAACATGAATTTTCCCACTCACAAAATGATTCCCCCTTCTCCCCAAATGTGGCCGGCCATATCAAATATGGTGGAGGAAAAACAAAACAAAGAAGGGAGGTGAGTGTAGGAAAAGTAGAATGGTGACCACACCCCCAAGCAATGATAACAATATCATATCAATATCAAATCCATTCTAATCTCAATTAATGCAAAGGAAAAGATGGATAAAGCATCTCATGATGATAATTATATCATGAAGCCACAAATGCATAAAACCCCCTCCTCAATAAGTTATTTGCAAACTTGCAAATAACCCCCTTCATCAGAAAGTCCGGCCGTGAAGGAACAAAGGAAAACTGGCGGGAACGGAATGCAAACTGGCAACTTCAGAAAACTGATCCCGTAATAAATTACCGGAAAACCCCGCTACTGCATATACATGCCCGCATTTGTATTCCGACCGAATACAAATGCAATGAGACAAAATCTACACTTTCTAATACTAGGATCCGGCTTAAGCCAAAGCCGGCAAGTAAAATCCGTCCGATCACGATCCGTGCAATACCGCACGTATCTGATCGAACCCTGCCATATATCCATACGGCCTCTAGTATTAACCGTCCGATCCTGATGCGTGTAATACCGCACGTATCTGATCGAACCCTGCCATATCTCCATACGGCCTCTACAGCGTTTCGCCCGAAACTTGAGTAACTGTGTGTGGTGGACTCTAAAGACTCGTCAATACTATGGCTGTGGATTTAACCACTAGCACGTCAGAGGTATTAGCCATACGTGACGGGCTACCAGCTATTGACCAAAAGGGACGTCGATGTGCGAACTCATCATGACACCCTACTGAGCCTGTCAGTGACAATATCCGTACAGTCCGGTCCGTTCGTCTATGAGCATCGCATGGCGGGCCTAGGGGGTTGGTAAAAGTCAGACCCCCAAAAGCGGTACAAGTCGTGTCGGAGTGCAGCCCAGAACTCCCTGAGATACTACTGGAATACCTACCAGTAAATCTCCTGCCTTGGCCAAGGACTTCGTGTAATGGCTCTCCTAGACACAGCGCGACCTCACCCCCAATACCGGGAGAGACGAACCCCTGCAGATCCGCTCACTGCCTCCATGTGGCTCGGGACTGTACCCAACTAAAATCTGTTTGCACGTCTCCTTTGAGCGTGGTAGGGTAGTAATCAAAGTACAGTGGGAACTCACACGAGACAAATGACGATCCTCAGGTCGATGAACTAACCTGTACACATGTCACTAGGGAACTGCTATCCGACGTCAGGTATAAGACCAACTAGCATGTTCCCGGCGAGTCCTGTCCGGTGTACTCATAACCTAATGAGCACCTGTATACATCTTAGGTGATCCAACTGACACCAGTGGCTTGTGAGACCGGCCACTGCCCCTCGTCGGGGTCTCGACTGTATACACTAGTCTACTCTGGAGTATCAATGCCCTGTCTCGAAACTCCCACGACTAGGGACCTTTTAAGGATGTGCTTATAGACTACCAGCTCCCACGTATATGATCGCCCTCATACTGCTGGCAGTCAAGCGTGAATCCTAGGGGCTCAATCAACGTGCAATAGTGACCTGTAAGGTCACCTAAAGCAGTATACGATGATAAAGGTAAACCAGATAGCATACTATCATCTTGAGTAAGACTGTCCTACCGGAATAGGTCCTCCCTCAATCATTGCAATCACGTGCCTGTGATCCAATAATTGACCCTGAGGGCACTATCTCCAACAATCTCCTACTTGCACTCAAGGCTAATTATTGCGATGTCGCATACTCACAGCCCGTGTGATACCGAACACCCAACTCCTCTACAAGTCAGTCTCACAAATCCCGTTTGCAAAACTATTGCGTTCGAGGAATAGCCTCAGCGAGTGGATCCGCTATGAAGTTTCTTTCTATGTCTCTCTATATCTCAAGTTCGCGGAGAAAGCGATCTCCCGAAATGAGCAATACCTGTCTTAGAATGTGTCTGGATGTCTGATGGGACCTAGCTCATAAATGAACTCCAAACCCAAACTTCTTAGACTGTATCGTCAACTGAACTTAATCAGTATCCTGCGCCATGCCTCCCTCAGTATTGCCTTGGACCACCTGTCCAAAATACTGCCCCTCGTCAGAAGGAAAACTATAACTCTGACAACCTCCCTGTCGTCCAGGTCACCTTGGAAGCCTGGAATGATAACTGTCTCCCGAATGAGGCTGTCGTTATCATATCCCTAGAGCATCCACTTATGTTCTAAAACTGCTTCTGACTGCTTCTCCAGGATTGGATCAATATCAACTTATTGCATCTACCGCAAAAACAACATCTGGTGTGGTACTTGACATCTCATGATTGACTCAATTGCCTAAGCAAGTGATCTGCCAATCATGCACATCCCTCTCCCCTTTAGTCTGTAAGACACCTTTAGAGAGGGTGACTCCATCACCTGCAGGTACACCACCATGCCAGGAGTCGTCCATTCTAAATACTCTTAGAATGCTGTCTAAGTACCCTGATTGGGAAACCACCCAAATCTAGATCTAAAACCATAGATCTAGTAACCAGTATGTCTGATATAATGTCCAAGTCCCATGTGGAGAAACTACTATGTGACGACCAAAGTATAACCGATCGTAGTATAGGAATATCACGTCCTACTCTGTGTATGTCATCCAAATACCATGACATCACACCCTACTACCTTCTCAACAGATCCATCCCCTATTCTGATGAAATCAAACCTATGACTGTCACATCAGAAACTAATGATCTATCTCCGCTACCTCTGCTTTAGTCTATAAATAGACTTAAGCTACTTGTCCACCAATTCTTCCGCTGCTCCCACTGACTACGACAACCCTCTGGCAGAGTCATATACACGTACACTTCTAAAGCAAGTTTTAGAACGATGCTATACTCATTCTCCTGCCGGGTCTCACGGTCTGGAACAACAGCAATGGCAAGTATGGGTAAACAAGAACTTCCCTGTCACCGTCCTTGAGGCTACCGGAGTACCTCTCGGGTGCCTGAAGTTACCCATCTTATCCGCGGAGTGGCCAATGGAGTGTCAAGCCAGATTGAATCTCTAGGTTCCTATCAAATCTTTAGTAATCGTTTGTGGTTCTGGAATCACTTCCAGTTCTACCATACTCCCACTACTGTTTTATGAAAAAATCCATTTTATTTAAAACTGTGGCGAGTCTAGAACAATATTACTATTGATCTCCCAGATGGTAGAAAGTCAACCCTCGTCATAGCCTGGGTCAACCCACAAACAGCCATTACAGAAACGTGCCTTGAGTTATCCAGAGTCTAGTTTTAAGCATAAGCTGGACAACTCCTCGTACATTAACATCGTTAAGATATGAACTGTTCTATATCCAACATAGAACCAGAGGCACTGATTTAATTGAACCAGATTCAAATCATGCAGCTGTTTCCAGTGCATGTCAACTAGATAGAAGGAGGCCTATCAGCGTTACTCAACTTAGGAATGCTTCCAATTATGAGTAACCTGAAAGAGAAGCAAGTTCTCTTAATCATTACTATCAACTGAATACCCTACCTAAGTATCTACATCTTCGATCACCTTGAAGAATCCCGATACTTACAATACCTGGTTCTCTACTTTATTCATATACCTATAACTTCTCAAAATTCGGACCCTGTGTTTCCACGAAACACCTGTCTAAAAACTAGAGAAGTCATAAGTAAACCGAATATAGTATGAGGACCATCCCCTCTGTCCTAAAGGACACTGGATAACATACAATACTCTGTATAAGTCCCTTGAGTCTAATAACTCACTCCATGTGTGTTGCAGGTTGAAAACTGTACTTATGGTTAAGAAGAATTACACCGCTGTTTAATGCTCCTTACCTAACCATCCACTGATATAGGTAAATGTCGTAGACATAATTTCAAAAAGGTATATCTCACTCTATAAAAATAGACGTACAGATATATCAATTTGAAATTGGTGCATGACAACGGGTATTCAAAACCAAATATTTGCCATCCGGCAAACAACCCAGGTGATTTCCTCAAATATAACCGATTACAACGAATCCTGATATAATGAGGATGATCACCTAATTCCCAATAACTTACTCCCACTCATCATCTGTAAAACCATACAGATGTGAGAATCATACCTGGTAAATACATACCCTGAAGCAAGATGTCTAATTAGGAAATCAGTTTTCTTTTAACAGTACACAGTGAAACTGAAACATTGAAATGTTTCGATGGGGTATCCCGGTATTCCTAGTAATGCCTCTTCCATTATCCAGATTCACAACTGTAACCGTGTAATTCTTTGCCATCTTTCCAAATCCCTTTCTATGTCTTTAGTCATTACCTTCTGTACACCCCTTTAGGCCAAATGGTTTTCTTCCTTCCCTACCGTTCGGCACCAGCCTATGGTTTGGAAGAAGACTATCCAATAAGAATAATGGGTGTACTGTCCTAATCTAAGGAGCACTCGCAATGCGAGAGAAGGTGAAGATAAAAGACAACCGAATAAACCTTATTCCTATTTTTCCTGAACCAGAATCCATCCCCGAACTGGAACAAGTTCCTTTCGAGTTCCTATATAACCATACGATGGAGTATCCAATAAACTGTGGATCTTCGTAGTGATACGGAGTGTTCTGGAGAAATACAAAGGTGATTTGGGATTGGCGAAAAGATACTTGGTTTGGTCGTGAATAGCAGTCGCATTTTACTTTGCCCTCTTACTAATCCCTTGATATGTCTTTACTTAATACCTTCTGTACACCATCGTTAGGCTAATTGGTTTTCTTCATTCCCTACCGGTCGGCACCTGCCTATGGTTTGGAAGAAGTGTTGCGCCACGGCAGCGCCCCGGCCGTCTTACCGAGGCCAAAAAAGCGGAATCAAAAATTTTCCTTACTTGGAAACTGGCGCTACCGCGGACATTAAAACCCGGATCGTTAACCATTAACCTATACTAGCTAACAAGAGATGGGAAGAGAAGTATACCAAGTGATCCGAGTCCTCCGGTCTTCTCGTCGTCGTCCCGATCTCCCGCGGAAACTCCGGTCGTCGCATCCTTGCCGGAAGGGCACCACATCGTCTGCATCTTTTACGGGCTCCCACCTCAATACCGAGGCAACTCGGGCGCGAAGTTGGCAAGCCGACGCGCCCAAGATTTTCTGTAGAATATAGTGTAGAATCGTTGTCTCATTTGGGGTAGTGAAGTTGCCTTGGAGGGAGAAGAGAATCATGAACTTTGGAGAGGGTTTTTGAGAATTTTGCAAGCATGGAAAAAGAGATGTGAATGAATCCTTCATACAAAATGAACTCCTCTCATTTTTCTCTCCTCTCATCAAATGTGGCCGGCCATGCTCTTTTGGAAATGGTGGAGGGAATGAAAACATAATGCAAAGGGAGGTGAGTGTAGGAGAGCAAAGGTGGTGACCACAACAGAAAGCAAATCTCACATCAACCACTCAAATCACTCTAAATCATTTCTAATCTCATAAAGCAAGTGATAAGAATGAAAAAGAATCTCATCATGAAAAGCTATCATGATGCCACCAATATGCAAGATACCCCCTCCCCAAATGTAATTTGCAAAACTGCAAATTACCCCCTCCATCGGAAAAGTCCGGCCGGGAAAGAACAAAGGAAAACCGGCCGGAACGGAATGCAAACTGGCAACTCCAGAAAACTGGTCCCGTAATAAATTACAGGAAAACCCCGGTACTTTGCATACACACCCGCATCTGTATTCCGACCGGATACAAATGCAATGAGACAAAATCTACACTGTACTAAACTAGGATCCGGCTTAAACCAAAGCCGGCTAGTAATATCCGTCCGATCCTGATCCGTGCAATACCGCACGTGTCTGATCGAACCCTGCCATTTAACCATACGGCCACTAGTACTAACCGTACGATCCTGATCCGTGCAATACCGAACGTATCTGATCGGACCCTGCCATATCTCCATACGGCCTCTACAGCGTTTCTCCCGAAACTTGAGTAACTGAATGTGTGGTGGACTCTAAAGACTCGTCCATACTATGGCTGTGGATTTAACCACTGGCACGTCAGAGGTATAAGCCAATACGTGACGGGCCACCAGCTATTGACCAAAAGGGATGTCGATGAGCGAACTCATCCTGACACCCTTACTGAGCCTGTCAGTGACAATATCCGTACAGTCCGGTCCGTTCGTCTATGGGTATCGCATGGCGGGCCTAGGGGGTTGGTAAAAGTCAGAACCCCAAAAGCCGTACAAGTCGTGTCGGAGCGTAGCCCAGAACACCCTGAGATACTACTGGAATACCTACCAGTAAATCTCCTGCCTCGGCCGAGGGCTTTGTGTAATGGCTCTCCTAGACACAGCGCGACCTCACCCCCAATACCAGGAGAGACGAACCCCTGCAGATCCGCTCACTGCCTCCATGTGGCTCGGGACTGTACCCAACTAAAACCTGTTTGCATGACTCCTTTGAGCCGTGGTAGGGTAGTAATCAAAGCACAGTGGGAATTCACACGAGACAAATGACGATCTCAGGTCGATGAACTAACCTGTACACATGTCACCAGGGAACTGCTATCTGACATCTGGTATAAGACCAACTAGCAGGTTCCCGGCGAGTCCTGTCCGGTGTACTCATAACCCAATGAGCACCTGTATACATCTTAGGTGAACCAACTGACACCAGTGGCTTGTGAGACCGGCCACCGCCCCTCGTCGGGGTCTCGACTGTATACACTAGTCTACTCTGGAGAATCGATGCCCTGTCTCGAAACTCCCACGACTAGGGACCTTTTAAGGATGTGCTTATAGACCACCAGCTCTCACGTATATGATCGCCATCATACTGCTGGTAGTCAAGCAAGAATCCTAGGGGCTGTATCAGCGTGTAATAGCGACCTGTAAGGTCACCTGAAGCAGTACACGATGATAAAGGTAAACCAGATAGCTTACTATCATATCGAGTAAGACTGTCCTACCGGGATAGGTCCTCCCTCAATCATTTCAATCACGTGCCTGTGATCCAATAATTGACTCTGAGGGCACTATCTCCAACAATCTCCCACTTGCACTCAAGGCTAATTATTGCGATGTCGCATACTCACAGCCCGTGTGATACCGAACACCCAACTCCTCTACTAGTCAGTCTCACAAAGCTCGTTTGCGAAGCTATTGCGTTCGAGGAATAGCCTCAGTGAGTGGATCCGCTGTGATGTTTCTTTCTATATCTCTCTATATCTCAAGTTCGCGGAGAAAGCCATCTCCCGAAATGAGCAATACCTGTCTTAGAATGTGTCTGGATGTCTGATGGGACCTAGCTCATAAATGAACCCCAAATCCAAACTTCTTAGACTGTATTATCAACTGAACTTAATCAGTATCCTGTGCCATGCCTTTATCTCAGTATCCACCTGGACCACCTGTCCAAAATACTGTCCCTCATCAGAGGGAAAATCATGACTCTGACGACCACCCTGTCGTCCATGTCACCTTGGAAGCCTGGAATGATAACCGTCTCCTAAAGGAGGCTGCCGTTATCAAATCCCTAGAACACGCACTTATGTCCTAAAACTGCTTCCGATTGTTTCTCCAGGATTGGATCAATATCAACTTATTGCATCTACTGCAAGAACAACATCTGGTGTGGTACTTGACATCTCATGATTGACTCAATTGCCTAAGCAAGTGATCTGTCAATCATGCGTATCCCTCTCCCCTTTAGTCTGTAAGACACCTTTAGAGAGGGTGACTCCATCACCTGCAAGTACACTACCGTGCCAGGTGTCGTCCATTCTAAATACTCATAGAATGCTGTCAAGGTACCCAGATTAGGAAACCACCCAAATCTAGATCTAAAACCATAGATCTAGTAACCAGAATGTCTGATATAATATCCAAGTCCTGTGTGGAGAAACCACTGTGTGACAACCAAAGTATAACCGATCGTAGTATAGGAATATCACTTCCTACTCTGTGTATGTTATCCAAGTACCAGGACATCACACCCTACTACCTTCTTAACAGATCCATTTTTTATTCTGATGAAGTCAAACCTATGACTGCCACATCAGAAATAGATGATCTATCTCCGCTGTAACTGCTTTAGTCTATAAATAGACATAAGCCTGATGACCACCAATGCTTCCGCTGCTCCCACTGACTACGACAACCTTCTGCTAGAGTCATATAAACGTGCACTTCTAAAGCTAGTTTAGAACGACGCTATACTCATCCTCCTGCCGGGTCTCACAGTCTGGAACAACAGCAATGGTACGTCTGGGTAAACAAGAACCTCCCTGCCACCGTCCTTGAGCATACCGATGTACCTCTCGAGTGCCTGAGGTTACCCATCATATCTGCGGAGTGGCCAATGGAATGTCAAACCAGATTGAATCTTTAGGTTCCTGTGAAATCTTCAGTAATCGTTTGTGGTTCTGGAATCACTTCCAGTTCTACCATACTCCCACTACTGTTTTCTGAAAAATCCATTTTTAATTAAAACTGTGGCGAGTTAAGAACAATAACACTATTGATCTTCCAGATGGTAGAAAGTCAACCCTCGTCATAGCCTGGGTCAACCCACAAACAGCCATTACAGAAACGTGCCTTGAGTTATCCAGAGTCTGGTTTTAAGCATAAGCCGGACAACTCCCCGTACCTTAACATCGTTAAGATATGAACTGTTCTATATCCAATATAGAACCAGAGGCACTAATTTAATTGAAACAGATTCAAATCATGCAGCTGTCTCCAGTGCATGTCAACTAAATGGAAGGAGGCCGATCAGCGTTACTCAACTTAGGAGTGCTTCCAATTATGAGTAACCTGAAAGAGAAGCAAGTTCTCTTAACCATTACTATCAACTGAATACCATACACAAGTATCTACATCTTCGATCACTTTGAAGAATCCCGATACTTGCAATACCCGGTTCTCTACTTTATTCAAATACCTATAACTTCTCAAAATTCAGACCCTGTGTTTCCACGAAACACCTGTCTAAAAACTAGAGAAGTCATAAGTAACTGAATATAGTACGAGGACCAACCCCTCTGTCCTGATGGACGCTGGACAACATACAATACTCTGTATAAGTCCCCTGAGTCTAACAACTCTTTCACTGTGTGTCGTAGGTTAAAAACTGTACTTATGGTTAAGAAGAATTACACCGCTGTTTAATGCTCCTTACCTAACCATCCACTGATATAGGTAAATGTCATTGACATAATATCTAAAGGTATATCTCACTCTATGAAAAATAGACGTATAGATATATCAATTTGAAATTGGTGCACAACAGCGGATATTCAAAACCAAATATTTGCCGACCGGCAAACAGCCCAGATGATCTCCTCAAATATCACCGATTACAACGAATCCCGATATAATGAGGATGATCACCCTATTCCCAATGACTTACTCCCACTCATCATCTGTAAAACCATACAGATGTGAGAACCATACCTGGTAAATACATACCCTGGAGTAAGTGTCTAATCGGGAAATCAGTTTTCCTTTAACAGTATACAGTGAAACTGAAACATTGAAATGTTTCGTTGGGGTATCTTGGTATTCCTAGTAATGTCTCTACCATTATCCAGATTCACAACTATAACCGTATAATTCTTTGCCACCTCTCTAAATCCCTTTATATGTCTTTAGTCATTACCTTCTGCACACCCCTTTAGGCCAAATGGTTTTCTTCCTTCCCTACCGTTCGGCACCAGCCTATGGTTTGGAAGAAGACTATCCAATAAGCATAATGGGTGTACTGTCCTAGTCCTAGGAGCACTCGCAATGCGAGAGAAGGTGAAGATAAAAGACAACCGAATAAACCTTATTCCTATTTCTCCTGGACCAGAGTCCATCCCCGAACTGGAACAAGTTCCTTTCGAGTTCGTATATAACCATACGATGGAGTATCCAAATAAACTGTGGATCTTCGTAGTGATACGGAGTGTCCTGGAGAAATACAAAGGTGATTTAGGATTGGCGAAGAAACACTTGGTTCGGTCGTGAATAGCAGTCGCAATTTACTTTGCCCTCTTACTAATCCCTTGCTTTGTCTTAACTTAATACCTTCTGCACACCATCGTTCTGCTAATTGGTTTTCTTCATTCCCCACCGTTCGGCACCAGCCTAAGGTTTAGAAGAAGACTATCCAATTTGCGTAATAGGTGTACTATCTCCTAAACCAAGGAGTACTCGCAACCTGAGAGAAGGTAAAAGGAAAAGACAACTGAATAATCCTATCCGTTTTCTCCAGAACCGGAAACCATCCTCGAATTCCTTCGAGTTCGTATCTAACCATACGATGGTTTAGTCCAATGGAAGTAGACGTTCGCAGTAATGCAGGGTGTCCTGGAGAAAAGGGTAAAAGTAGGAGTGGCAATGAGGTCTGCAACTCTGACAATCCAAAAGCCAGTGTTAAGAAGGTTCGGTCAACTCGGTCACTGAGTCATAGTCTAGGGTCGGGTCAATGGTCACTGCCAAAGAGAGAGAGAAAAGAAACACTCAGCGTGCACTCTAACCTAGATCAGAATGGTTATCACTTTGTCTAATCTGGAAACCTCCCACTGTACCTCAAATTCTCCTCCAAACCTGAAAGAAGAATTAGTCGGGGTCACCCGAGGAGTAAACTAACTCATCAGTGGGAATCGGGATCCAACTATCATCGCATGATAACTTGACGGAATCCACTCAAGTCACCACACTCCAGAAGGTATGCGCATGCCTGGCAAGTTTCAGTTCTTTTGAAACTCCCGATGTGTGTTTTTACCCCTAGGACCCAAGTGACCTTGACGAATAATCAACAAATCAAAAGGTCCTAGTCAAGTTCAACCCGTCATTATCTTGATTGCGTTAAACCCACCCGCACGACCCTTGACGAATAATCAACAAAGTCGTACGACTGTCCTAACCAATCCACATATCCATACGACAGAAAGCATTACAGAGCTACCGCACACTACGCCTCGGCGAATAGCAACGACAAACGTAGCGCGAATACTAAGCAATACTAATCTGAAATAACGGAGGGCTACGGCTGGTTTTTGGCGAAAAACCTTTAACGTAATGAACTTGATATCGTTGAAGGAACCGGATAACTTTTTATAAAAATATAGTGACGAAAACCTTTGCTAAAGAGGTCACTCCCGGTGAAGGGATCTCGGCTCTTTCCCCGTAGAATGAGGTGCAGGATATTCCAACTGAATACCACGATGCAAAGCAAAAGTAATCGGCTATAGTGAAGTTAATGCCCTGGCGCAAAATTCTGTCCAAGGGGTCACTCCCGGTGAAGGGATCTCGGCCCTTGCCTCGTCGACTGAGGAGCAGGATATTCCAAATGAATACCACGATGCAAAACAAAAGTGAACGTCCTTGCAATAACAGATTTTTGAAAAATTGTTCCAACAACATCAGAATAGGTTTGTTTATCTTGCATTGATCCGAATCAACGCAGTCCCATCAATTGATCACACCAATAAAGAACGAAAATAATGATGTACGTATATGCCATCCGCGTTCGCTACTGGGTCCCGTCATCACCCGTTAGGTTACTTAACTAACGACAGAGCGGGGACTGGACTAGCGCGGATGCAAAACATATACAACATCTACTAATATATATACCAATATATTATATTCGCTCAAGGCGTGATAAAATGCAACATCACAGAAATATACAGCATCACAGAACAATACAGATATCTGGAAGCCCCGAGTTTCACAGAGCCGCTGCTGAAACCCGACGTTCCCCTGGTCGTGTGGATAGCCTGTGCAATGAAAACCTAGACCCCTACGGGTGCGGCAAGTCACCCGCCAAAACCTGAAGCGAGGCAGCCCCCTTCAGCACCGTGAATGGACCACCCAGCACTTCACGGAATCCGGTAACTTGGGCACCCCTCCTGGGTCAACCTGTACCCCCTACGAGTGCGGCGAATAGACCGCTAATCCTAGAGTGAAGCCCCCTCCATCTCAACGCCATGATATGCGGGCCCGTTGCCCTCTAGAACCCGGCTATCTGTGCACCCCTCCACGGGGTAATCCTAGTACAGAAAGTAAAATATACATACACCGGGTACATCGACCGCAACCAGGCCGTGCCCCTAAAGAATAATACAAACAGGCAGTGACTGCAGTCCACATGTCGGACGCTCGCCCCGCAATATCAAATGTACAAATAAAACAAAACTGTACTAGCATTGTATCCAGGCTATCCCCCACGACCGATCCGCAACATCACAGCATAAACATAGAACATCAACGTGAATGTCACGTTCGCAAATCCGTCTAACCCGGCTATAGCAGTTAGACAGGATTTACCGATCGAGTGACATTCACGGTCGCAGATATAATGTAAATACTGTGAACTAACAAGTTTAAAATTTTCGATCGACTGAATTTTCCGAAGTGGGCCCCAAGCACAACTGTAGCACTCAAAAACATCTGGGCCCAAAAAGAATATACCAGAAACCCTATTTTCATGTCAGTAAACCACTGTAGAAATTTGGTACGGTTTGGCCACAAAACGGCGGCGGTTCCACGGCCAAAACGTGGTTTTGGCCGCTAAACCGCCGCGCTACAGTAACATCAGCGTACCAAATTTTCACAGAATCCATAAAAAACCCTGCACGTAATTTTCCAATGTACCAAATAATTTTTAGAGCAAGGAAAAAATCGACATAAAGTGCGACATGGAAATGTGGTTTTTGGAAAATCCGATCGATCGAACTTGTAAACACGTTAGAGCAAGCTAGACAAGGTTAATGGCATGGCTCTGATACCATGTTGCGCCACGGCAGCGTCCCGGCCGTCTTACCGAGGCCAAAAAAGCGGAATCAAAAATTTTCCTTACTTGGAAACTGGCGCTACCGCGGACAATAAAACCCGGATCGTTTACCATTAACCTATACTAGCTAACAAGAGATGGGAAGAGAAGTATACCAAGTGATCCGAGTCCTCCGGTCTTCTCGTCGTCGTCCCGATCTCCCGCGGAAACTCTGGTCGTCGCATCCTTGCCGGAAGGGCACCACATCGTCTGCATCTTTTACGGGCTCCCACCTCAATACCGAGGCAACTCGGGCGCGAAGTTGGCAAGCCGACGCGCCCAAGATTTTCTGTAGAATATAGTGTAGAATCGTTGTCTCATTTGGGGTAGTGAAGTTGCCTTGGAGGGAGAAGAGAATCATGAACTTTGGAGAGGGTTTTTGAGAATTTTGCAAGCATGGAAAAAGAGATGTGAATGAATCCTTCATACAAAATGAACTCCTCTCATTTTTCTCTCCTTTCATCAAATGTGGCCGGCCATGCTCTTTTGGAAATGGTGGAGGGAATGAAAACATAATGCAAAGGGAGGTGAGTGTAGGAGAGCAAATGTGGTGACCACAACATAAAGCAAATCTCACATCAACCACTCAAATCACTCTAAATCATTTCTAATCTCATAAAGCAAGTGATAAGAATGAAAAAGAATCTCATCATTAAAAGCTATCATGATGCCACCAATATGCAAGATACCCCCTCCCCAAATGTAATTTGCAAAACTGCAAATTACCCCCTCCATCGGAAAAGTTTGGCCGGGAAAGAACAAAGGAAAACTGGCCGGAACGGAATGCAAACTGGCAACTCCAGAAAACTGGTCCCGTAATAAATTACAGGAAAACCCCGATACTGTGCATACACACCCGCATCTGTATTCCGACCGGATACAAATGCAATGAGACAAAATCTGCACTGTACTAAACTAGGATCCGGCTTAAACCAAAGCCGGCTAGTAATATCCGTCCGATCCT
This sequence comes from Agapanthus africanus, assembly GCA_030015575.1. Classification (NCBI taxonomy): domain Eukaryota; kingdom Viridiplantae; phylum Streptophyta; class Magnoliopsida; order Asparagales; family Amaryllidaceae; genus Agapanthus; species Agapanthus africanus. Next base: position 460,656,842 of record JASDDO010000014.1, on the reverse strand, counting down.
GATCCGTGCAATACCGCACGTGTCTGATCGAACCCTGCCATATAACCATACAGCCACTAGTACTAACCGTCCGATCCTGATCCGTGCAATACCGCACGTATCTGATCGGACCCTGCCATATCTCCATACGGCCTCTACAGCGTTTCGCCCGAAACTTGAGTAACTGAATGTGTGGTGGACTCTAAAGACTCGTCAATACTATGGCTGTGGATTTAACCACTGGCACGTCAGAGGTATAAGCCAATACGTGACGGGCCACCAGCTATTGACCAAAAGGGACGTCGATGAGCGAACTCATCCTGACACCCTTACTGAGCCTGTCAGTGACAATATCCGTACAGTCCGGTCCGTTCGTCTATGAGTATCGCATGGCGGGCCTAGGGGGTTGGTAAAAGTCAGACCCCCAAAAGCGGTACAAGTCGTGTCGGAGCGTAGCCCAGAACACCCTGAGATACTACTGGAATACCTACCAGTAAATCTCCTGCCTCGGCCGAGGGCTTTGTGTAATGGCTCTCCTAGACACAGCGCGACCTCACCCCCAATACCAGGAGAGACGAACCCCTGCAGATCCGCTCACTGCCTCCATGTGGCTCGGGACTGTACCCAACTAAAACCTGTTTGCACGACTCCTTTGAGCCGTGGTAGGGTAGTAATCAAAGCACAGTGGGAACTCACACGAGACAAATGACGATCTCAGGTCGATGAACTAACTTGTACACATGTCACCAGGGAACTGCTATCTGACATCTGGTATAAGACCAACTAGCAAGTTCCCGGCGAGTCCTGTCCGGTGTACTCATAACCCAATGAGCACCTGTATACATCTTAGGTGAACCAACTGACACCAGTAGCTTGTGAGATCGGCCACCGCCCCTCGTCGGGGTCTCGATTGTATACACTAGTCTACTCTGGAGAATCGATGCCCTGTCTCGAAACTCCCACGACTAGGGACCTTTTAAGGATGTGCTTATAGACCACCAGCTCTCACGTATATGATCGCCATCATACTGCTGGCAGTCAAGCAAAAATCCTCGGGGCTCTATCAGCGTGTAATAGCGACCTGTAAGGTCACCTGAAGCAGTACACGATGATAAAGGTAAACCAGATAGCATACTATCATATCAAGTAAGACTGTCCTACCGGGATAGGCCCTCCCTCAATCATTGCAATCACGTGCCTGCGATCCAATAATTGACTCTGAGGGCACTATCTCCAACAATAAGACTATCCAATTTGCTTAATAGGTGTACTGTCTCCTGTTCACAACAGAATACTGCATTTTATACCGCCCATTCCTATGCTCGTGTGTTTATAGGTAGGTACTTTTAATCCGTGTTTGTTACATATTTACAGAGTACAGGTTTTCAGTCCAAACATTGCAAATCAAGACAAAATCTCCACAGTTACACCAAATACAGAACATCTGTTGACAACAGATAAAAGCCGGGTTCCGGTCATCCATATCCGTCCGGTGCTGCGTACCGGTTCCAGGGACAGGACATATGACAGCGGTCATTCGTGTCTCGGACAAGCACGGAGCACGAGAGGGGCTGCACAAGAATCAATGGGTGCACGGAGCTCAAGAGAGATAAAGTCAAAAGTGAAGAAAAGATAGCAATCTTGGACTAGGAATTCTGAAGATATTCTGGAAAGATTATCAGAAAATACATGTACCAGACAACAGGGGACAGCAGACCAGGGAAGTACCAAGTTGCCCACACCCTAACCCTACTGTAGGGGCGCGGATCCGCGGCCAATAGGGGGTATTGGCGGCGGATCCGCGGCCGTACTGGCGCCGCAGGCAGAGAACTTTGGGGGGTATTTTGGGGACTTCATATTGTGTCAGTTTGTTGCCCTAGATTTCATTTTACCTGCCTATAAATACAGCAGTTCTGAGCTCATCCAAGGGTCATTCTTTTGTTCCTCTTTTGTAATCTTTTGTATAGTTTTTCTTTTTCTTCTTCATTCTTTCTCCATGGTAATGTAGTGAGAGCATTGAGTGGATATTAATGAAGATGAGGGTTTTGTATCATTCTCTTTTTGTTTCTTCTTCCCCTTGAGATTCTTGCTTTCTCTTGCTCATTCAACCTCTTCATTGAGCTTGAATGGTTAAGGGTTAGTTATCGATCTCAAGGGTCGTATTTTCTTTCATGGAATTAGCACTTCATTTCACATGCGTTCTCTACCCTTCCCTTGATCTTGCAACCTCTTGATTGAGCTTGCAAGTTTAAGGGTTGGCTATTGATCACATGCTTGTCTTGAGTCCTATTTTCTTGTTCTTTTTATCGCTTTTTATTTCTTGCTTATTATTATCTTGCTTTACTTTCTTGCAATTTAATTCAATGCACTTTAATTACTTGTAATCTTTTCTTTTCTTTTCTTTGTTCTTTTCTTTTGCTCTTTTTTGTTCTCTTTTGTGAATGAATGTAATTATTATTGTTAAGAAGAAATACGATATTATAAGTTAAAGATTTTCTTTTCTCTTTTCCTTTTCCCGTTATTTTCCATTGAACTCCGCCCAAACCATGCGCAAGCGCTCCGTTAGGCACCCTACCCTAACAAGGTAACGGTGATTCCTAACCGCGACCGGTTGCGTTCGGTTTGGCCGGAGGCGAAAGCAAGAGACAAGAACGGAAGGACAAGGGTAAATAAGCCGTATTCCACGAATACCGCACATAAATCCCCTAATCCATGTTGTTGCCGATTGCTCTAGCTTCAATTGGTCAAGACTCGGCTCAAAGGTTTCGAGTACGGATTTCTTTAGCTTATAATCTCGTATCTTTTCTTAACAACTTTATACTTGCAAATAAACACATAGGTTAGATCAAACAAACACATACAGATTCTTTATTGACTCATCTAAAACAAGAACGGAAATACAACCATCTCCCTGTGGATCGACCCGTGCTCAACCGGCTAGCTGCATAGCGACAGCGTCTTGATTGCGGTTAACTTTAATTCTAACTTTATACTTGCAAATAAACACATAGGTTAGATCAAACAAACACATACAGATTCTTTATTGACTCGTCTAAAACAAGAACGGAAATACAACCATCTCCCTGTGGATCGACCCGTGCTCAACCGGCTAGCTGCATAGCGACACCGTCCTGATCGCGGTAAACTTTAGAACTCTTCAAACTCGACACGCCAAAAGCGTGCGATCAAATGGCGCCGTTGCCGGGGAGACGGTAGCGTATTTTTTTTCTTGTTATTCGGGTTAATATTCTTTTTGTATATATTTAAAAAAAATATATATATATATAAATCTTTTTTGTTTTTTTTTAATCATTTTTGTGGGCAAGTGTGCAGATTTTTGCGTATTTGCAAACTGCAATTGTGGAGAGCAAAGTGTACATTCAAGGCTAAGGTGTTTGCAAAGTACAGTGCCAAAGATCCGGGTAGTTTGACCAGTGCAAGCGAACTTTTCAAGCTCACCGGATTTGATTCAACGGGGGTTTCCTAACCCAAAACTTAATGGTACGTATTTTACTAACACCTTCTTCTCAAATCCGACGCTTCCAATATACTATTCTTTTGCAGGATTCTTTGCAAGTTCGCTAGCAAACGCTAAAAATTGACTAACCCGTATTTGTTGCAGCGCCGCGCTTAAACTAAAAAACGATTGATTGATTCTTTATAGAATTTTTTTTTGAATTGCGCATTGCATACATTAATACGGACTTAAGGGCAAGCGAACCCCACAATATACGGTAAAGGATTTCATCACCTTTTCCGTGGCCCACAAATCACGAACTTGAGCATAACGTTTACCCGCACAAATTTTAAAAGAAACTAGAATTTAAGCCTTAAGGACTTCGCGCTCACTAAGAGAAGTTAACTGTGTTTAGAACCTTGCTTAACGGTATATTGTTTACGGGGTGTCTAGGAAAGTGTTAACGGCGAAACCGCCAAAAGAGAAAGGGTTATTTAATTAAGGAACTTCGCGAAAGCGTTGGAAAACCTCCCCTTATCTCTGAACTTACCTGGCCTCGTGATCAGTGTATCTTGAGCCTGTTTCTCGACACAGTTTTATTTCGACAATCAAGTTCTGGAGCAGGTCTAGTTGACCTAGGTTAACCCTAGAACGATTAGGTGTGTGGTATTTTTGTGTCGTGATTATTTTTGTCCATATTCTTTTTGTGTATATTTCATTCTTTTGTCTATAAAAAAAAAATATATATCACATTCTTTTTTCCCCACCTTTTCTCTACCTTTCTTTCTCTCTCTTCATATCATGGGTACTCCACCTCGCAAAACTCTTGCCGAACTTTGGTACCCACAACCAGACATTACTTCCTACGGTTCTTGTTTTGGTCGAACTTCGAACGATTCATCCATGCCAAAAATTTCTTTGAAAGATCGAATAGACGCGTCTAGGATGAACAACTGGACCCCGCAATCCACTTCGTATCAACCGTTTCAAACATTCACACCTTCTTGCGTTGATACCCCTTTTGAAAATCCAGTTGTAACCCCGAGACCTATGTCTATTGCTGAACGTATTGAACAATCTCGTAACCGATCTTTCACTCCTTTCACCACTACAAATTCTTGGGATCAACAAGTCCATTCACCTTCTTATCCCAATGTTGATCCCACTCCTGTCCAGCCATTCAATTCCTACCAATCCTACCCTACTTTTGCACCTTCCCTAGACATTGCTTCAGAACAGCCTTTTGGGAGTTTTCAGTATCCAAACAACTTTGAATCTTTTACTGAAACCCCTTCACAACCAATGTCTAGTCTAGAACAGTCGTTGGAAGACTTTAGGGTAGCGTCAAGCCAACAAATGATGGATTTGAATGCATCCATGGCCGCCCTCATGCAACCTAGTGACCCGGTAGCTAGTTTTCAACTAGCTCCAACTTTTTCAATGTATGATGAGGCGGCAGGACAGGATGTGAATTTGAGTGGAGAGAGTGAGATGTACCCCCTTCCAAATCAAACCTACCCGTCCCAAATTGAGTCCCACAACTCCTGTTTTGAAAGTCTATCGAGTATCCCACATGATTTATCAATTGAAGATAGAATGATGAATGAGTTGTGCGACTTCGTAGTATTTGATTTGCCCGATTGTGAAGGGTCCCTTCCAAGTGAAACCATACCTAATCCTTTTGACCTCTACACCTATATCTTAGAACCAGAATCGTTTAATATCCATGCTTTTGATGAGGTGTCAGAGAATTTTGATTTTCACTTGATTGAGGATATTGACGCTGGGGATATTTTGGATGATGAACCCGTAGATTTGGCTGAGTTTGTCTCTTCAAATCATCATCCCGAGTCATTAAATGTTTTTCCCGAACCCCATATGCGTCTGGACTTTGATGAAATATGCATGGATGAGCTTAACTTTGAGGAGAATTTTGAGGATATTTTTGAGGATGAAACAGTTCTAGATGATGAGTCGGATTTTCCAATTCATCCTGTTCCTTTCACTGACTGTGTACACCCTCCAGAACCCTTAACCGATACCCTTCCTCAACCACTTCCCTCCATCCTTTCCATCGTTCCGACCTTGCAAGAACCCGTATCACTTACATTTCATATGTCTGGTTTACCAAGTTCGGCGTACCCATGGCTTCTTACGAATCTTGAGGGATTTGACCCCATTTCTCGACGGGTAAATATATTTGCACAATCGCTTTTTACACATCGCTCATCACAAATTGTGCTAATCTATTTACTCCATTTGCACCCTCAAGTTCGTATTCCACTTCTTTTTCCCTTCCGCCATTCTTCTTCCTCTCATATACCGAGCCCGTATCCCGCTTCTCTCTGCATACGGTCTCGCGTATTCTCCATTTCCTTCCTCTTCACCTTCTTTCACCAGCCACTGCTTTATCACGATAAGATCTTTGAATGGTTGGTACTAACTTTTGGCCTGTGTAAGGCCTTGTATAGCTTGATACTATTCTCTTTCCCCCCTAATCCTGAATTTCAACGCTTAACAGTGGAAACACTGTTTTACTTATGTTTGGGGGGGACACCTTTTTTTGTATATATTTTTTTGTTTTCCTTTTTTGTTTTGTATATAATTTGTTTTTGGGGGAGCGCCGACAATTTTGACCCTCTTGGTATAGCCTGACAGTGAAGGCACTGTCAAGTTTAAGTTTGGGGGTGTGCTCGGTAAGCTTTCTTCCTTCGCATTCATATGTATATTTTGCATCTGCATATTAATATCCATAAAATCCATAAAAATTTGAAAATTTTCTAAAAAAAATATAAAAACTTTTTTGTCAAGTTAGCTTGTGGAAGAACTCTGATTCAACATTCGACGGTTTTTGTTTGAAAAAATAGGAATAACTAAATCTTACTTCTAGATTTTGAAAACCTGAATGATAACTCTCCTTTGTAGTTAACTATGGCTGATATACGTCTTTACATTACACTACACGTGTCGTGAGTTGTGGAAATTAGAAGACAAGTCTTTTATGTCTAAAAGAACTTTTAATGGATCAATGATTTTCTGAGGATCAAATAGGTTTGTTCTGAAATAAGTAATGTCAAGAATAGTTTATGAAGTAAAGCGAATATGAAGGAATGTTATTGATGCCGTAATTGGAACTAAGTCTGAAAAATAACCCATCTGAAACTTGATTGGAATGATTACACACCAAACCCACTAAACACGTCTTTTATCCAAAAAAATAATTGAACTGCCGACTATATCTCCGTTCGTATTAAATTATCTGATTTTCACGCCAAACTGTCTTTTGTTTTTGGACCTGGGTAACTTGAGTAATTAAGTCCGCCGGGGTGTTTCTACACCTAAATGCCCTAAAACCAACTGGTTTGGGTGCATTGGCCCAAAGCTCGCTAAGAAGCCTAGAAAGTCCAGATAAAAACAAAGTCAAGCAAGTGTTCTCTCCGAGTTAAAATTCCTAACGGTTCTTTGTGTGAGAATAATCTTGATAAAAGACAGGCTTTTATAAAAAATTTTAACGGAGATATGAAGGTTTTATTCTATGATAAAGACTATTGCACGTTCACAGAGGTGTGTATGAAATGAAAACAAGAAAAAGGTGGAGTGAAAAATACGACTTAGTTTCCTGTTAAGGAAGATAGAAATTCTGAAGTTGAAACCTTACTGGAAAACGAAACTTGAAAAATGCTTAACTCTTTATAAAACTTATGTGATCCTTTAAAAATTGTTATCTGGGCTTTATTGTGCGACATGATGACTTTAATCGATCCTTCTGGAACTTAACGACACTAATTGCACTGCACGTAAAGACATATAAAATCTGTAGTTAAATAAGAAGCGAGGTGTGAAAAATAAAGGTTCGATAGTCTAGACTTTGGATTATAGAATTGTTATTTTCTGAAACAAAAACTTTAGGGTTTGAATCTTAGTTATTGTACAAAACCAACTTGACCGGATTTTGTGGGTAGTATCCGCTGAAAACCCTCAGGAGACAACACTCCTCCTACTAGGGACACCTAGAGGTTTAACGGCTTGTTGCACATGCTCAGTGCAATCGCGTTCCCTGCGAAAGTGCGGTTAGGATTTTCTTTTTTGCGAATAATTGGTTTTGCTCGGGACGAGCAAAAGTTAAGTTTGGGGGTATTTGTTCACAACAGAATACTGCATTTTATACCGCCCATTCCTATGCTCGTGTGTTTATAGGTAGGTACTTTTAATCCGTGTTTGTTACATATTTACAGAGTACAGGTTTTCAGTCCAAACATTGCAAATCAAGACAAAATCTCCACAGTTACACCAAATACAGAACATCTGTTGACAACAGATAAAAGCCGGGTTCCGGTCATCCATATCCGTCCGGTGCTGCGTACCGGTTCCAGGGACAGGACATATGACAGCGGTCATTCGTGTCTCGGACAAGCACGGAGCACAAGAGGGGCTGCACAAGAATCAATGGGTGCGCGGAGCTCAAGAGAGATAAAGTCAAAAGTGAAGAAAAGATAGCAATCTTGGACTAGGAATTCTGAAGATATTCTGGAATGATTATCAGAAAATACATGTACCAGACAATAGGGGACAGCAGACCAGGGAAGTACCAAGTTGCCCACACCCTAACCCTACTGTAGGGGCGCGGATCCGCGGCCAATAGGGGGTATTGGCTGCGGATCCGGGCCGTACTGGCGCCGCAGGCAGAGAACTTTGGGGGGTATTTTGGGGACTTCATATTGTGTCAGTTTGTTTCCCTAGATTTCATTTTACCTGCCTATAAATACAGCAGTTCTGAGCTCATCCAAGAGTCATTCTTTTGTTCCTCTTTTGTAATCTTTTGTATAGTTTTTCTTCTTCTTCTTCATTCTTTCTCCATAGTAATGTAGTGAGAGCATTGAGTGGATATTAATGAAGATGAGGGTTTTGTATCATTCTCTTTTTGTTTCTTCTTCCCCTTGAGATTCTTGTTTTCTCTTGCTCATTCAACCTCTTCATTGAGCTTGAATGGTTAAGGGTTAGTTATCGATCTCAAGGGTCGTATTTTCTTTCATGGAATTAGCACTTTATTTCACATACGTTCTCTACCCTTCCCTTGATCTTGCAACCTCTTGATTGAGCTTGCAAGTTTAAGGGTTGGCTATTGATCACATGCTTGTCTTGAGTCCTATTTTCTTGTTCTTTTTATCGCTTTTTATTTCTTGCTTATTATTATCTTGCTTTACTTTCTTGCAATTTAATTCCATACACTTTAATTACTTGTAATCTTTTCTTTTCTTTTCTTTGTTCTTTTCTTTTGCTCTCTTTTGTTCTCTTTTGTGAATGAATGTAATTATTATTG